>JAKOGI010000341.1:320000-467500 GCA_029747015.1 Carnegiea gigantea | reverse complement strand
GAAGCAAATAGAGGATAAGCTACTATACCTAAGCTCCCAAAGCCCAAGCAATGTAGGACGTCAGATATGTAGATGGATGGATTCTGATTTTGCTATCAGATTGTGTGCTTCTAGCCACAGTCTTCGGACTCTCATGGCCTCACATATGGGATTAATGTATGAAGTTTTTGGTTTTTGGCGTTATCATTCGTTGCTCGATTAAGATTATGTGCTGGATGCATTGGTATTAACTAGAGTGCCTCAGGTGCATCTGAATAACCAGCGAAAGAGATTCAGGGTTTAGTGATGACTGAAAATAGCGCTGGACGTGGAAGATCAGGCACTTCTACTGCTCCTTCAACCATCTGGATAACCTTTTTCATTGTTGATCACTTAGTTTTAAAAAGCCCGCCTGATGCACGCCTAGGCGAGTCTCGGCATGAGTCAATCGGGTCAACGCCTCGGAGGGGATGAGGTGCGCCTCAAGGATGCGATGCTATATCTTCCCCCTTTTTCCTTCTCTTTACCTTTTTTTTCTTCTTTTTCTTCCTTGGGAGCTAAAAGGTGAGTTGAACTCGTACCGTAAGTACGTGCATTGGGGAATTACAATGATAAGATAACATATCTTAAGGTTATTTGCGGTGTTATAATCATATTGATGTCTAATCACATTTTTAATGCATTTATCTAACTTGTTTCTGCAAAATATGCTCTGTGAAATATGAAATACTTTAAAAAAATTTTGTATAGAAGTGTGCCTCGCATCCATGATGTGTGCGCCTTCGCCTCATCCCTTGCACTTCATGCTTTGGGACCCTATGCGCCTCAGGGCGCCTCGTGCTTTTTAAAACTAAGGTTGATCAGAGGCTTGGAGCTTCTTGGATGTACCAAACAGAAACCTTGATGTACTTCTCCAAGTATAGCCTGTAATTAAGTGTCTCTATATCATCATTCACAAGAGAATCCAATCTTTGAGATGGGTAGCAGTCGAATGCCCAATCTGTCAGAATTGCTCTTTCTGCCTTACTAGTTTCCATGCAAGCCCTCCTTCGGCAGCATATGATCTCCAATGACAGTACCCAAAACTGTATACATCTGCCTTCGCAGTGACTGACTTGTTCCTGAACCATTCAGCAGCTAGATACCCTTTGGTCCCTCTGACAGCAGGATTCATTTGGCTCTGGCTTAAAACCAAAAGCATTGTCATCCCAAAATCACATATGTGAGCATTGAGGTAGTCATCAAAGGTATATTCTGTGGCTTTATATCACAATGGATGATCTGTGTGCTGCATTCCTCATGCAAATACAAGAGCCCCCTTGCAATCCCTTGAGCGACTTGAATTCTAGTCATCCAGCTTGGCCCTAGATCATGAAAAACATAATCTGCTACCGAACCATTGCTCACGTACTCATATACAAGTAACCGATGATCTTCTTCATTGCAAAACCCTATAAGCCGAACTGCCCAATTGCATTCAGTTCAGTTTTGAATTCTTTTTCAGCATCCTTAGATAATCAATGTAGCTGTTGAACTACAATAATAATTGGAAGACCTAGTGATCTAATCATGCCCTTGTAGACAACCCCAAAAGCACTTCTTCCTTGAATCCATTTGTTGCCTCTTGAAGCTTCTTGTAGCTGAAGCAACAAATGTTAGTATACTCACTTGGAGCTGTACTCTGATCCTCTTGAAACAGGCTTGACTTTTTCTTATTACAAAAGATGAACATTCCCAAGCCAATAGTACTTAACGGAGCAAAGTTTACAAATAGTGAGCCACCGAACAATGCTGGAAATACAGTGTCCTCCTTTTTGTTCAGTTCTGGAGGAGGGATAGTAGGGTCGATTGGGTCTCTGGAGTTATTAGTGATGCCTTCCCTGAGCCAAGCTGTCTTATTTACCCCGCCGTCTTGTCTTCCATTGGAAAGAGGGAGCTTCTTCTTCCAACAAGAGGTGCCTGTAAATATGACAGCAGCACAGAAGCAATCATTTAGACAGGAGCTCCTGCACTCCTCTTCACTGGAAGGATCATGCCTGCATAATCAGCAAATGGTCAGTCAATGTTTTGGAGCGGCACTAGCTTGTATCCACCCTTTACAGCATCATGGCCTTGTGCTTCACAAGCATCTAGCTGAAAATCTGTCTTGCAACTTCCAAATATATCATTTGGATCGAAAAGTGAATAGCTTGGCGCAATCACAACTTGGCCTTTGATCTTGATCAATGCTGCAAATGCTGTTATACCTACAAACTCCACTGTCACAATCTCCACCAAACATTGCCATCTTCATACATATGTTGTCAGGTTGTGACTGAATCTTGGACCAATCAAAGTCTTTGTTGCTGGCGAAAATCCTTGTATGATAGTACCATGTTAACACCCCATCAAAATTCAGAGTTACTTTCTGATAATAGTCTTTGGCTCAGACTAATTTCTCTGGTGGTGTGAGATCAAACCTCAAACCATTCTTTATTAGTATATACATATATCCTGACACATCATACATCACCCTGAAACCAACATTTGCTGAATTTGCTGCGTCGTTGGTGCCACTGACATAGTCGGCACCATAGGCAAAGCCAGTGACTAGGTCCCTCGTATTAAGAACAAGGTTTCCATCATGGAGCAAGCGTAGTTGGAATCTGCCTTTTGTGAAATTAGAATCTGATAGCCTAGAATAAACCACACCGTCTGCTTCCGGTATCTGGGTAGGCAGCAATATGTCTGTGGGATTGTTAAAGCTCTCCTGGAGGCATCACTGTAGCTGCTACTTCTGAGCGCAAAATTTCCGGTGTCATTCATGTAACCATAAGTAACAAAACCAGCACCTCTTAATTCATTGGAGGTATTCCATTTGTGGTTGCCTTCAGCATTTGAGGACTATGCCCTCATTAGCAGTTAAAGTTACTGTTAATCCTAGGCAAACGGGCTTACCTTCATTTGCATCCCATACAGTTGTGTCTGGGATCTTTGCATACCAGATGGTGAGCAAGAAGAGATCGTTGTTGTTGGCGAATTGCTGAAAGCCAAATTCAAAGCCATGAAGAGCCATTGACAGTGGCAGTGAGAAATTGGCCAAGTGACATGCTGCCTCTAGTTTGGGCAGCGAAGGCTGATGTATGAAAGAGGATTAGTGCAAAGAAGGGGAAGGTGCAAGATAGAGCCTTAGCCATGCAAAAATGACGTGGTTTGGGGTTTTGCAGGTTCTTTCATATTATGCTAGATTTTTTTGGCAACTCAGAAAATAATTGGGCCTACTTGGTAAAGAATGGGATGACTTTCCTTAGATTTAAGTCAACTAAGTGTTCCCGCTGGGGCATACTTTCTGATCTATTCAGTTATGAGCTGTTTTCACTGATCCACCTAAGGTGGCAAAATATCCGTACTGCCCGGAGTATGTACCTAGAAGCCACTTGTGTTTATTTGTTATTTTTTTACCCATGTGAGTTTTTTTTAATCCACATGCAATGCCATGGATCCTAGGATTATGCACACAGTAGGAGTATGGTAACTACTGAATTATAACAATATGATAGTACCCAATGATCATATGACTTGGGCATTGGTGGCCCAGTTAGCGAGCTTAAATGTTGAGACACATAATCAGTTCTGTCTTAATTAGTCCTTACTTCTTGTTTCCCTGCAGTTATTGTTTTATCCTCTGTTAATCTACCCGCTTCTCATTGTTCTGTCAATCCAAACTGAACATGAAAACTTGTTTGTCACCAGTAAGGAGCATTCATAGAGAGTTTTGTCATAGTCTGTATTGGGAGAGAGCATTTCAAGGAGGAACCATTGCTCTCAGCAGTTTAGCAGAGGACCAGGACAGAGCCATATACACAGGGTGGGGGAAAAAAATGATAAATGTGGAATGAAATCTGTACAAATGCATTGTAATACTTGATTTTGCCGGAGACAAATTTCTGTTCCCTTCTTCATTTTAACTTTTGTGTTGTTTTTCCGCTGAAGTCTGCACGTGAGGAGTTTACAATGTACCTAAGGGAAAGAGTTGGACTTTAGTAGAAACAAAATGGCATATAAGACACTTGTGGTATCATATATTCAAGGGGAAAGGTATACAGATATTTTGCTCCCAAGTATATTGTTAACGACTAACTTTGAGGCTGACCATTCAACTTTGAAGTCATCTGTGTGGTAGAAAGGAATCATTGACACACTTTAGCAGCATACTGAATTGCTGACCATCTCATGAGTGACAAGGTGTAAGGTTTAAGGTTGCGTGCATCTGAACTGCCGGCATACTTCTTTATTTTCTGTCCTATCCTAGGCAGTACTGCAGCTTTCTCATTTACTTTGGCTGGATGCGCAGCCTTCTGTTCGCAATTGGGGAGAAGCTGATGAAATGAAAAGGTTTGCTAATTTAGAAGTAGAACATATAAAGTATTCCTAGCCAATGCTACTGGGAAAGTAACTTATGCTGCTGTCCTGATAAACACGAATGTGACATTTGATTGGAGGGAATATTATAGCAAATGTATTGTAATCAAACTTTTAGTGTAACAGCTTATGCAGGGGAATGGAATAGGATTACGTTATATATGTGGTGACTTAATAATGGGATAACAATGGGAATGAGTCAAGTGATACACTGATGGCTTCATGATTTGTAATTTGTAATATGATTAACTAGAAAACAGAAAAAGCTTCTGAAAATGGATCAGTCGTTTTGAGCACCATGCTCTTTCTGTTGCCACAGACTCTTTTATCCCCATCTCTCCAATTAAACCAAAAGAACAAGAAAATCAGTACCTTGCCAGTGAAATGCTGCATGAGAAAGTCAATGAGTCCTTGTCTGTATTTCCTTTGCTCAACTGATACAATTGGGTTTCACATGTAAGGTGATGGGGGAACTTGGCCATTTGATGATACTTGGGTGGATAGCGGGGAAAGGATTAAAAGAAGGGAAGGGGGGGCTAGATTGAGATTTGATTCTATAAATAATTGTTATCAAAATTGCTTAGGGTTGTCGAAAGTGAACATTATTACTAGGAAATTTTGATTGAAATTGTCTTATAACCAAATATGGTTTCCATATTTGTTTTCATTATTAGATTGATTACACAAGCCATAACTAATAAATATGAAGCCCGAAAACTGAGCTTAAAGTTTGAACCATCTTCAATTTCTAATCGAATGAGAATCATGGTATCCTTAGCCTTATAAATGGTTGAACTCTTATGCTCCTCGAGTCCCTGATTGTACGGCTAAGCTTTGTCTATTTATATTTATCTGTTGCTATTTGATTAATTTAGACCTTTTTCTGAAACTGAAATACTTGTTGAACTTGTAAATTATTGCGTATAACAAATAACAGAAGGTATAAGATTAGGACAATTGTTCCGTTTCCCATCTGATATGGACGAACAGACTTGCATGTACAGTGGTATGAAATGAATGACTATTGGGTAAGGCCAAGTGTAGAAATGAAGTTAGTCATCTTAGACGCCCCCCCCTTTGAGTGAGGGGGTGAGGGGAAAAGAACAGTGTCACCTAAATCTGAGGACTAATATTTCAGATTCTTTTCTTAAGGCTCGCAGGAGGATAAAGACTAAAATAATTCGAAACTGATATCTTATATGTTTTTAGGTTTTAGTTTCTTCTGTACAATGAACATATTAACTACATTTGGATATCAAGAGAAATTTTCCTCCCTAATCTGTCACTGTGGTTTTCATTGATTTATTCATCCTACAAGGTGTAATGTTTTTCTTGCAAACCATTCACTGGCTTGATCATAATATTGTAGTTTGAATAACATTGCTTTGTGCCTCTGCCTCTAATCGTTTCACAGTTTCTTATCAAAAGGCCTTTACAATTGTTTACCAGTATTTTGTTTGATGAGTCTCGGCGAAACAGTCATTCTACTTGCCAAGAAAAGGCTGCATATATTTGGATTTGATGGAATCCATGTTGAACGTATTGTTGTTGTAAATGACATAGCGTTGATTATGCATGCTGTTCAAATTTTGGAAGACGGCCTATGATTTCATCATGTATGTGCATACAAAACTACAACAGTTCAAACTTCACGGCAGAATGACTGATAATCTTTGTGTCCCATTCCAGGTGAAATACTGAGAAGACATTTCCTAGCTAGGTCGCTGCAAAGTTAGAGGCATTGGCAGAGTCAGTCAACTATCTGTTTTATTTTCCGCTATTAATGTTACTTTCCGGTGAGTTCATTGGTTTCCCTTCACTAATATGCTCAATTTTGTTTTGATCTTGGGCTATGTAGCTGAAAAGTCAGGTCCTTCCATATGCTTGCTGGAAATGTAAAAGTGCAATAATTTGAAAAAATTCCTAAAGCCGGCATTAATTTCAGTTTTTTCTGTGCTTGAATGATATATTTTCTTTGCTATGGGCAACTTGCGTTAGTTTTTGTGCTATTTGAACTTTGAAATTACCGCCATGCCTGCATTTCTCCTATATCTCCTCCCTGGAAAAGTCAAATTTGTCTCCAATATTTTTTTGTTTTCATTTTTTTGAAGAGCAGAACTCAAACTTCCACTGACTTCACTATTAGTAGATACATACCCAAGAGGCCAAGAGAGCTAAACCGTACAGTTGGAAGAGCTGATTAAATTACCCTGAAATAACAGGAGAATCATAACCGCTTTCCCTTCTTTACCTATTCCACAATGGTAAAAGAAAATCCTTTATACAGTTAGAATGATGCACTCACACAAACCATTTCTTTTCAAGCACTTTTGTATTACCGGTTTTTTCATTGTTCTGTACTTTTTCTTCTTCTCAATCTAATGTACACCGAATCCCAAAGTAGATACTTTTCTCCTATCGATGTATCCTAATCCAAATATAAATCCATGCCCCGAAAGTCCCGCCTGGGGTGCCCGGGGGGGGGGTTGTTGTTGCATGTAGGTGTATGTATCTTTGATTTCTGGTGCAGCGGAAATTTTAGTGTTCCATTGGCGTTGCCAGAATTTATAGAGGAGTTGGTGCATATAAGAATGTGTTAGTTAGGACCATGGAAAGGTCAGAGGAAGTTGGCAGTATGAAACGAAATGGTTTAGGAATACAGGCTTTTGATTTCAGGTAATTTTTGTTGTTTTTTGGGGGTTTTGGGGGGGGGGGGGGGGGGGGGCACTGGTGATTCTTGGTCTACTTTCTTTATTCATCCCATGGAGACTTTCTCCCATTGGTCTACCCACTACATTACCCTGCGGTCATCATTCCAATGAAGCTATCGCTTACCTCTGTTATCCAGTTCAACCCAGGCAACATTGTTAAGGGCACTGGACGTCTGATAATTAAGGTATTTATGCAAAACAATGAGAATTTGGGAATCTGTTCAGTGGTGATTCATTCATTATATGTGTCTACGCACAACTGACTGGAGTAAGTTGATGAATGGCAGCAGACACAAATTTTCATTTCAGGCACAGAAAACAATCAAGGTCCACATCCAGTAATGTTTGCATGTGAAAATAAGTCAAGAATTGGGGTTTTGATTTTTTTATTTCTTTTTTTGGGGGTTGGGGGGTGGGGTGAAGGAGCTTGTGGATTGAGGGATGTTGACATAACCCCAGCTTAGGATTTTAACATTGGGTAGTTTCTGAAAATGAGGATGGACAGGGAGGCTCTGGCCACTTCTGTAACACCTTCAAGCGTCTATGGATGGACCAATGGGCCACAACTACAAACCTTTTGCGGCCAATCATTCAGCACTTCTCGTTAACAAGAAAGTCTAGCGTCCTCTATATGTCGCAGCCAATGGTCAATCAGTCAAGATCACTACTTTGTCCTTAATAAGTTCCAGGCATATGCTTTTTGGACAGCACATCATCTCCAGTAACAACCCCAGAGCTGTAGAAATTCATTTCCACCATGACTGGCTTGTTCCTGAACCATTCAGGGGTGGCATGCCATTTGGCTCCCTGGCATAGCTGTATTTGCTTCGATTTGGTTTAAAAGGCGGTTTCTTTGCTAACCGAATTTGGGAAATGCAGGGTTAAATAGTCATGTAGAAGAACATTCTGGGATTCTTCATACAGTGTACGATGCATGTACCTCAACCATCATGCAATTACAAGAGCCTCCTTGTAATCAATACAACATTGGTTCTTACTGCCCAGCATTGCCTTAAATCACCAAAAGAATTAGTTTGCTCTTATATTGCTGCTCATATTCCTGTCGGATCTGCTAATCCCCTCCCTTTAAGAATCCTACAAGTAACTAAGATCCTTGTAATGAGTCCGGTCAATCACATGGAGCTCTATTTAGGATCCCTGGTTGGCAGATTTGTTAGGAGATGACTCAAACATAAGCTGGATTGAGAGAGTCATAGTGTTATGAGAGTAGTCATCGTTTTTCCCCTGAATGTGGAGGGGTTTTCTATGTTAAATTCTGTGGAGCTCCTCTTATTGTGCGTATTTGTGGCCAAATTTTGTACTACGCTTCCGCTCCTAAGAAGTGGTCTCCGAGGGTTCAGCAATTCAGGGTTCCCCCCCCCCCCGAGAAAACAGATCTTGGCACTTGGCAGGTCCATTCAACCATCCAGATTATTTTCCTTTGAGTACGTTATTTACATGCACAATTATGCTAAACTTAGTCGTTGATTTGGTACAAATATGGTAATTCTGGTCACTTTCCTAAGCTTTGTTGAGCCATTAAATGTGCAAGTTTATTTTTTATCTTTTTAAGTTCCTAGGCCCTGGGAATACTTGTAATTTTCTTGATGCTTGAATCATACGTCCTCTTGCAGCCTGTTATCTACGTTGTTTGCGTTTGATCTGTGACACTGATTAGCTGCCCTGCCTCACATTGTTCCTTAAATCTCCCTGGAAATTTCAAATGTGGAATTACCTTTTCCCTTTTCCCCCCTCCGCCCTCTTTTTTCTGTTTTTTTGAGGTTGAAATTCAAACTCCTAACCATCATTAGTTACATCCCCAAGAGAAGATCCCAGAGCCAAAGAACACAGTTGCAAGAGTCCAGTCACCCTCTGCTGTCCAATTCATTAGAGAAGTGTAAGGCTTACTACTAAAAGAATAAAATATACAATGCTATGCACACTTCTGTGCATCTGGTATGTGCACATGCGCACAAATTCATGGGTGAGATTATCTCTACGAAGTGAGATCATGAGTTGGGACAAGAAAACCATTACCAAAAATCCCAAAAGATATATTGTCTTCACTGCACCCTCTTCCCTCCTAATGGCCTGCTGTGGCATCGTCTGTCTGTGTTTGGGTTGCGTCCAAGGCCAACACACTGGTGGATGTCATCTAAAGTTTTATTTTATTATTATTTTTTTGACGACCTTCTTCCAATTGGTTTGGGCAGGCAGTGTAGGTATGTGCATCCTTTTGCCTTTCATTTTATTTTGATCGAGGGTTCATTGAATCCCAAGATATATGGTTTTCTACTTCAAGTATTTTTGTTTTTAAGAAAATTTCTGGTGAACCTCAGTTTTCAAGGGGCCCATTGGCAGTGCCAGCATTTGGGGAGGGAGAGAGGGAGCTGCCAAAATGGATAGAAAATGTTATATGCATCATGGGTTTTGATTTTGGGTAATTTGGATAGTGGGTTGGTTCTTGTTTAGAGGGCCAGAGGAGGCCTGTCATACTGTCCAGAGCTCTACCCTACCCTGCAAGCATCACATAGTTGGTACTTAATGCTGTCTTTGAGATCTGATTCAATCCAGCTTACTCCTTAATGTTTCTGGTGCCTAAGGGCTAGGATATGGAACATAAAATGTTGAAGACAAACCCCTGGAGTATGTTAAAGTGCCACTGCCATTATTCCTTGTTGCACAGGAAAATAACTCAAGAATTGATTCGTGGGGGTTTTTCTTTTTTTTTTTTTTGGGGGGGGGGGGGGGGGGGAAGGGGGAGTGTGGTGCCACAAAAACCACAATAGTGCATTCTCGAACCCGGGAAGATTAAGCTTTAACATTCGGTACTAATAGACAATGAGGCTGGACAAGGGGGTTGTGGCACTCCAGCAAGGCCTTCAAGCATTTGTGTGACCGTGCTCATTGTTGGTCGGAGACTTGGGTCTTCTTGGATGCACCAAAGGGCCACCATCACAAATCTCTATAGTCGTGGCCTGTCAGTCAGCGCTTCCATGTGATCATTAACGAGAGAAGCTAGTGTCCTAGATTGGTAGCTATCAAATGCCCACTCTGTCAGAATCGTTACTTCCTCCATGTTGATGTCCACGCATATGCTTTTATGACAGCAAATGATCTCCAATAACAGAACCCGAAAGCTCTAGATATCCACCTTCACTGTAACTGTCTTGTCCCTGAACCATTACGGGGCAACATGCCCTGTGGTCCGTCTGATTGCAGTGTTCGTTTGACTCTGGTTTATTACCGATAGTTTTGCCAACCCAAAATCCGAAATACTAGCATTGTGATAGTCATCTATAAGTATGTTCTGTGTAGCGGATGATCTGGGTGCTGTACTCCTCTTGCAAATACAGCAGCCCCGTTGCAACGCCTTGAATGATTGTGATCCTTGCTGACCAATTTGGCTTCAAATCACCGAAAAGATAATCAGCTAAGGTACCATTGCTCATACGCTCATACACCAATGGCCGCTGTCTTCTTCCTTGCAGAATCCTATCAGCCGAACTTGATTCTTGTCATGAGTTGAACTTGATTCTTGTCATGAGTTTGGCCATTCACGTTCACTTCTAATTCGAGTTCCTTGTCGGCACTGTCAGATATTCTATCTAACATTTTAACCGCAACAAAAATCTGAGGATTTCCCGTTCCAATTACACCTTTGTAAACTTCAGCAAAAGCCCCTTGTCCTATTTCTTCAACAACAACAACAACAACTCCTCTCAGTGTGAGTCCCGCATTCACGGGGTCCGGAGAGATCCAGATGTAGGCAACCTTACCTCTACCGGCATCCCTGCCGTAGAGAGGCTGAATCTAAGAGACCAACAAAATAAGATTTTGTGAAACATTTTATAGGAGAAGGATTTTGTGAAAACATTGAATGGAAAAACTACGGATACGCAGCATGGAGTGAACTCTGAAATACTAATAAATTAGGTGACTGTAACTATGTAAATACAAGTACATCATAAAGTACAACATAGTAGAGGAAGGTACTATACCTTAACAAGCACAGGTAGACAAACAATGTCTCTTCCCAAATGTTTGTACTACCTGCATGCAAATACGATACGACAAAAATCATATCCAAAACTACTCTATTGCAACTGAAAAACTTTCTTCCTTGAACTCATTTGTTGCACCTTTAAGCTCTTGATAGCTGAAGCAAGTAACATTCCTCTGCTCCCTAAGAGTTCCATTCTTAACCCCATCTGACCGTTTGGATCCATTCTTACAATAGAGCAGAGAACTCCCAAACCAATGGCACTTATCAGGAAGAAGTTGGCAAATGCCGAGGTACCCAACAGCAATTAAAGCACTGTATATTGCTTGGTTTTTTTGTTTGGAAGTGTGGAAGATTTACCCACTTTGAGCACCATAGTGATCTTTCGAACTCCGTAGCAGGGCGGTCTTCTTCCAACGGTTTTGGTTTACACCATTGAATATGACAGCCACACAGAAGCAGTCATTTAGGCAATAGTTCCTGCAATCATTTTCAGTAAAATTCACAAGCAGTGCACAATCGCCAAATGGGAAATTAGTATTCGGAAGCGGAACTAGCTTGTATTCGCCCTTCGCAGTAATATCTCCGTCACATTCATCTAGTATGAAATCTGGTTTACAGCTTCCATATGTATGACTGGGATATATGAGGGAATAAGTTGTTGGGAATTGACATGTTGGTCTTCCATCATTTGTCAGGTTGCATATGCCGTTACAGGCACATAGTCCGCTGTCCACATAGCGTGGTGAACTTGGGACACCTGGAACGTGATTGCATATTTTAACACTTGGGAACACTATAGTTGGTGTCCAGCTGCCACCAGTTAGAATTTCATGGGTGATGATGCCAGGTTTGTCAGGTTCCAAAAATTACAAAAAGTGTATCTCACACTACCAAAATAAAGCTGAGAAAATGGGAATTGACAATGGCAAGAATAAGGGGATTAATTTAAGAAATAGTTATTATAACTACTCCCTATATACAAGGGAGTCAACCAACATTAAGAAAACTAACAGTAGAAACAATAATTTTCTCTTTACAATATTATGCTTCTTTCTCTCTTTCTTTTTAGATGATTTTTTTTAAACAACGAAACACGGGACTATTTATTCAAAACTCTCACCTAAAGATATGAGGAAGCAATTATCTAATTCATAAATGTCATTCCTAATTTTTATCACTTGCTCTAAATATACTTTTAACATTTTATTTAATTTTATTTTTTAGCCAAAAATGGCATTACTAATTTAACAATCTTCCACTTAAAGTTACTATTTGGCAAGCTCTGTGTCGCTTACGTATCGAATAAGCCATAGGAGGATCTGCACCATATAACCTTCATAATATTTGCTAGATTATCTTTGGTGTGAATCTTTTGCATACCCATAGCTTCTTCCTTTACTACTTGTTGAACAAAATCATACTGAAAATCTATGTGCTTTGTCCTGGGGTGAAAACTTTGCAATGTGCAACGCACTTTAGTTATCATAATACACATGAATCTTTTCTTGTATGTGCCCAAGTTCTTCCATTAATCGTTTAATCTAAATCGCTTGCTTCCATGCTTGGGTAGCTGCTATTTGTTCAGCTTCTGTACTAGATAAGGCTACTACAGTTTTTAGCTTTGATTTCCTAGCTTACTGCTCTACATGCAAGTGTGAACAAATAGCCCACAGTAGATTTTCTTAATTCTCAGCTTTTTAAGGGATCCTATGAGTTGGATCGGTTGTTACTGCAGCCACTGCTGTATTTTCATGTCTAAGCAGGCGTTAACAAGTAAAAATACAAATGACAAGAAGAACTAAACATGCTTTGCCTATTTCTTCTCTTCTTGCTCTCTCGGCCCCACATCCACATAAGAGTTCAAGAGTCAAGACTCGTGATTGACTAGTGGGCAATTGGAAACACATCCGAAATTTTCTTGATTAGACACACCAATATTCTTATAGAGTAATCATCAATAAATGACACCAAATATTTTGCTCCTCCTAGTAAAGTAACTAGTGATTCCCACACGTCAGAATGAATCATGTCTAGCATGCGTTTGCTCTTGGCAGCAGATCTTCCGAACTTTAATATGTTCTGCTTACTCACAACACAATGCTCACAAAATGGTAAGCGTACTGACTTGAGCCCACGCAAGAGATTATGTCCAACAAGGATCTTAAAACCACGTTCTGACATGTGTACCTAATCAAGAAAAAGTCAGATGTGTTTCCAGTTTCCAAGGATTTAAAGCACGAGCAGAGTTGGAATCCAAAAAAGGATACAATGCTTGAGGATGGATAAGGGAGGAGAATACATAGACGGTGATTTTCTAGCATTTTGCAAACAAGAAGGCATTCAAAGACAATTGATAGTTGTTGAAAGACCTCAGCAAAATGGTGTAGTCGAGCTAATGAATAGGACTCTCCTGGAAAGAACAAGGGTTATGTCAAGAACGCCCGAACTAACTAAATCTTTCTGGGTAGAAGCAGTTTTGACTGTCAACTATGTGATAAATCGATCACCATTGAGTGATGTCGATTTAAAAAGACTCCAATGGAGATGTGGAACAATAAGCCGCCAGATTATTCTTCCTTACATGTCTTTGGATCTCCTATATATGTAATGTACAAATCCTAAGAAAGAACGAAACTGGATCCGAAATCCAAAAGATGCATATTCTTGGGTTATGGTGACGATATTAACGGGTATCACCTGTTGGATCCCACTACCCATTAGGTTACCGTCAACAAAGATGTTATCTTTGTAGAAGGTGGAACGATAAGCCACCAGATTATTCTTCCTTACATGTCTTTGGATGTCCTATATATGTAATGTACAAATCCTAAGAAAGAACAAAACTGGATCCGAAATCCTAAATATGCATATTCTTGGGTTATGGTAACGATGTTAAAGGGTATTGCCTGTTAGATCCCACTACCCGCAAGATTACTGTCGGCAGAGATGTTATATTTGTTGAAGGTGAACTGAAAAATAAAGATTATAACACATCTAAAGAGACTACTACAGTACATATTAAGGTTGACTCCAGAAAGAATAATTCTTCTAAAGCAGAACCAGAACAAATGGAACAAGAACCAGAAAGAGTCGATGATACGGAAGTTCATTGATCAGTGTGTCAAATGAAAAAAACCTTCATGGAACTCAGATTACGTTATGGCAAACCCTGATGCATATTGTCTTCTAGCAGAAGGGGGAGAGCCACGTTCAGGAGGCTATAGATAGCTCATATGCTTCTCTATGGACGGTAGCAGGGAGCCTTACATAAAAACAAGTCTTGAGAATTTGTTCGACTTCCACAAGGACGAAAAGTCATCGGTAACAAGTGGGTTTACAAGATCAAATAGGGAAGCAATGACCAAGTAGTCTTAGCTATGTGTGCTACATATGATTTGCATCTAGAGCAACTACATGTAAAGAGTAAAGACAACTTTTCATCATAGAGAACCTAAAGACAAGATATATTTGCTTTAACCAAAAGGGTTTAAAGAAAAAGCAAAGGAAAGGAAAACTTGGTTTGTAGGTTAACCAAATATCTATATGGTTTAAAGTAGGCGTCCAGGTGTTGATATAACAGATTTGATTCCTTAGTTGTTAGCCTTGGATACAACAGACTTAATTCAGACCATTGTGCATATTACAAGAGGTTTAATGATAATGATTTTGTCATTTTGTTATTGTATGTGGGTGCCATGTTTGTTATAGGTCCCAACAAAGATCAAGTCCAAGAATTGGAGGCACAATTAGCTAGGGACTTTGATATGAAGGATGTAGATCCGACAAACAAGATTTTAGGGATGTGAATACACCGAGACTGAAAAGATAGAAACATTTGGCTTTCTCAGAGGAATTATCTAAAGAAAGTCAACACTTCAACTTGCAAGATTGTAAGCGAACATCAACCCCACTTCCTATCAATTATGAAGTATCCTTGAGTATGAATCCTGGCGAAGAACTGAAAATGATGGATCCTAAGATACATTAAAGGGACCTTATACACGAAATTATATTTTGGAGGATCAGCGTTCATAGATAAAGGATATGTTGACTCACTACAAAAACGTAGTTCAACTCCGACGGACAAAGCGACGCGTCAGACAGCGTCGGAAAAATTGCAGACAAACCGACGGAATTTCAGACGAACTCCGACGGAAAATTAAATTTCCGACGGATTTTCCGACGGAAGAATATTCCGTCGGAAATTCCGACGGAAATTCGACGGAATTCCGTCGGAATTCCAGAATTCCGACGGAATTTCCGACGGAGTTCCGTCGGAAATTCGAAATTCCGACGGGAATTCCGTCGGGGAGGAGTTCCGTCAGAATTTCCGACGGAATTCCGTCGGAATCGTCGGAATCCGTCGGTAATTCCGTCGGAATTCCGCGCGGATCTCGACCCCGTTTGCCCGGCTTTAAATTGGGGGGGAGGGGTGAGATTTCGAGCGGTTTTTGG
Source organism: Carnegiea gigantea (assembly GCA_029747015.1). Classification (NCBI taxonomy): domain Eukaryota; kingdom Viridiplantae; phylum Streptophyta; class Magnoliopsida; order Caryophyllales; family Cactaceae; genus Carnegiea; species Carnegiea gigantea. Next base: position 451,948 of record JAKOGI010000341.1, on the reverse strand, counting down.
AGAAATAGAGAGAGAAAGTGTTCGAAAAAGGAGAGAGGGAGAAGGAGGAAGAGAGAGAAAGTGAGATTTCAAGGTTTTGATCATCGAAAAATTTAACGGTAAGTGATATTTTTGCTTAATTTATTGTTTGAAATTGAAATTGTTAAGTTAATTGATAATTTTTACGGTCTTTGTTTTTCACGTTTTGTCGCCGCCAGTGCCACCGCTAGTGTCGTCACCGTCTGTAATCAGATTGATTTTTCGGGTGTGCGAAGGTTAGTAGAATTGTTCCGCTTTCAAGTTGTGTTAATTTGATATGTGATGTTCATTTTTCGGGCATATGAAAATTAGCAGAAACATGTTTGTTTTGTTTGAATAATTATTTTTTCCGTTGAATATAAATTTGAATAACGTTACTTTTTTATTTAATTTATTAAATATGTATGTTAGAATAAGTGGAGTAAAGCATGTTAAGTATGTAGATCTGTAATAATTATTTGGTTATTTGAAAATGTTAAATATGTTAAGCATATATATTATGTTTTATTAAAATGAATAATTTAAATGAAACAAGTTTGTTTATAATCAAATATTAAATATGTTAGGCATGAATGTTTTTGGAGGTATGATTTAATTTTTTATAATTTGTTTAGTTTGAATAATTTATTTTTCTCATTGAATATAAATTTATATAACATTAGTTTTTTAGAATAAGTGAAGTAAAACGTGTTCAGTATGTAGATCTGTAATAATTATTTGGTTATTTGAAAATGTTAAATATGTTAAGCATGTATATTATGTTTGATTAAAGTGAACAATTTAAATAAAACAAGTTTGTTTATTATCAAATGTTAAATATGTTAGGCATGAATGTTTAGTTTGAATAATTTATTTTTTCCGTTGAATATAAATTTATATAACGTTAGTTTTTTAGAATAAGTGAAGTAAAACGTGTTGAGTATGTAGATTTGCAATAATTATTTGGTTATTTGAAAATGTTAAGTATGTTAAGCATGTATATTATGTTTTCTTAAAGTGAATAATTTAAATGAAACAAGTTTGTTTATTATAAAATGTTAAATATGTTAGGCATGAATGTTTGTTGAGGTATGATTTAATTTTTTATAATTTGTTTAGTTTGAATAATTTATTTTATCCGTTGAATATAAATTTGAATAACGTTAGTTTTTTAATTAATTTATTAAATATGTATATTAGAATAAGTGAACTAAAACGTGTTAAGTATGTAGATCTGCAATAATTGTTTGTTTATTATAAAATGTTAAATATGTTAGGCATGAATGTTTTTTGAGGTATGATTTAATTTTTTGTAATTTGTTTAGTTTGAATAATTTATTTTTTATTTAATTTATTAAATATGTATATTACAATAAGTGGAGTAAAACATGTTAAGTATGTAGATCTGTAATAATTATTTGGTTATTTGAAAATGTTAAATATGTTAAGCATGTATATTATGTTTTATTAAAGTGAATAATTTAAGTGCAACAAGTTTGTTCATTATAAAATGTTAAATATGTAAGCCATGAATGTTTTTTGAGGTTTGATTTAATTTTTTATAATGTGTTCTATGTACTTTATTTGTGTCGTAAAATATGGATGTGAATTACATTCAAATTTAAGTTTGTTTATCAAGTGTATTTATTTGAACAAATAGAGTAAAATAGTATAACAATGTTAAGTATATATTATAACATATTATAAAATATATATTTATGTAATATATATATATATATATATATATATATATATATATATATATATATATATATATATATATATATATATATATATATATATATATATATGTATATATATATATGTTGAGCTGGTTAAATAGATTTCTAAAAAATGTTTATTATAATTGGTTGTAGTTTACATAACAGTTAAGGCAATTATATTAGGAAGATATGGATGGACCGTTGCATCGTCAATGGATGTACAGAAGAAGAAATCCTAATGGACATGGACTTAGAGATGAGTGGTTGATGGGAATTAATATGTTTGATGAATTTGCACGAAATCAAGAGGAGTATAGAGTTAATGGAGTTTATAGATGTCCATGTGCGAAGTGCAAAAATATGCAATATTTTACACCTGATGTTGTAAATGTCTCATTTGTATAGAAAGGGGTTTGTGAAGAATTATTGGTATTGGACAAGTCATGGGGAAGAAGATAATTCGGAAGCAGGGGGTGCAAGTACTTCACATTCTATGAATTTTGATTACGATCACACCGATCATAATCATATGGAGAACATGCTTCATGCTGCCTTCCAAGTTAATGAAATAAACATGAGTAGCCATCAGGACGCAAATCCTGAGGCATTTTATACTATGCTTGAGTCTGCCCAAAAACCGTTATATGAAGGGTGCAACATAACTGAACTTGAAACATCTGTGAGACTGCTTAGTATTAAATCGGGGAACAACATGTCTCAACGTTGTTTCAATGAAGTTGTTGACCTGATGAAAGACATATGCCCTTCTGAAAGTGGCATTCCAAAAAATTATCATCAGCAACTCAGAAAAGTGAGAGATTTAGGTATGGATGTTCAGGAAATTGATTGTTGTCCGAACGGTTGCATGCTTTATTATAAACAGGATGAGGGGATGTCCGCATGTAAATTTTGTGGACATGCAAGATATTTACCAAAGAAATCCAACCAACGAGGTAATAAAGTTGTTTCATATGCAAAAATGCACTACCTGCCTTTAATCCCAAGATTGCAACGACTTTATGCGTCGAAAAGGACTGCCGTCCATATGAGATGGCATCATGAGCACCGCCAAGAATCAGGTGTTCTCCGACATCCGTCGGATGCATTAGCTTGGAAGCATTTTGATCAAAAGTATTCGAATTTCGCAGCAGAGCCTCGAAATATAAGGTTAGGTCTTTGTGCTGATGGTTTCACACCATTTTCTATATCTGGGAGAGCATATTCTATGTGGCCAATTGTAGTTACACCTTACAACTTGCCTCCAGATATGTGTATGACAACCCCGTACATGTTTTTAAGTTGTCTTATTCCGGGCCCAACAAATCCGAAGAATAGGATTGATGTGTACTTGCAACCCTTAATTGATGAGTTGAAAATGCTGTGGGATGTTGGGGTTGATACATTTGATGTTTCATGCGGGGAAACTTTTAGATTGCATGCCGCGTTGATGTGGACAATTAATGATTTCCCCGCATATGGTATGTTATCCGGTTGGAGTACTCATGGGTTGTTAGCATGTCCGGTTTGTATGAACCAAAATTGTGCATTCCAGTTACAGCATGGCCGAAAGCCCTCTTGGTTTGATTGCCATCGTCGGTTCTTGCCTCGAAATCATTGCTTTAGAGCTAATAAAGTTGCCTTCCGTAAAGGAAAGACCGTACACATTGGCCCTCCCCAAAGGATTTCTGGTGAAATATTGTCTGAAATAGTGTCGACATTGCCTAAAGTGACTGAAAATATCCATTTTCAAATTCCGGGATTTGAGGAAAATGAACATAATTGGACAAAACAAAGTATCTTTTGGGAGTTGCCGTATTGGAAGCATCAACTTCTGAGGCATAACCTTGATGTTATGCATATAGAGAAAAATTTCAGTGAAAATATTATAAACACAGTGATGGATGTGCCCGGAAGAACAAAGGACGATATCAAAGCAAGAATGGATATGTCCATTCTGTGTAGTAGGCAAGAGTTGAACTTGGTTACAAGAGGGTCAACTGATAGATTGTGTAAGCCAAAAGCCAAGTTTGCACTGTCATTACCTCAAAAAAGGGCTGTCTGTCAATGGTTGCGAGAGGTTCATGTGCCTGATGGTTATTGTTCTAATGTGGGAAATTGGGTGGATCCATCTAATACAAAGTTGCAAAATATGAAAAGTCATGATCATCATGTGTTCCTGGAGAATCTTCTTCCAGTAGCTTTTGCTGCTCTTCCGGAAGATGTGTTGGGACCCTTGGTCGAATTGAGTGAGTTTTTCAGAAACTTATGCTCCAGTGAGTTACACGTGAGCATGTTGGAAGAGATGAACAAGAACATTGCTATAATTCTTTGTAAGTTGGAGATAATTTTTCCGCCTGGATTTTGGAATGTCATGGAACATTTGCCCATTCATTTAGCCGAAGAAGCTTTGTTGGGTGGTCCTGTTCAATATCGATGGATGTATCCTTTTGAGAGGTACTTTGGCTGGATGAAGCCTACGGCAAAGAATAAAGCTCGTGTGGAGGCATCTATGGTTAACGCATACTTAGCATTTGAGATCAAACATTTCGCTGAGTATTATTTTGAATCAAACTTGCATTGCCCGAGTATCGGGCGTAATGAGGATCTGCAACAACCGGAACGACAAATGCGAACTCTGTCAGTGTTCAACCGTAAGGGTACTCCGTTTGGAAAACGAGGAAGAAGATATCTTACTGAACCTGAGTATCGTGTCGCACGTCTTCACATTTTACTGAATTGTGATGAAGTGCAACCATATTTGGAGTAAGTATATCAATTACTGAAAGTTTCATTTGAATACTTACTAATTGTTCAGTAATAATTATTTAATTTCATTCGTTAAACATTACAGTTGGTTCAGACATCAATTTCGCGGCCATAATCCAAACGCGAGTGATGTAGAAGTTGACTTGTTTATTGAGGCAAATTTTGCACAATGGTTTGAGTATAATGTAAGTAATTTTTCTTAAATAATCTTCAACTCCTGTAAAATATTTTTCTAACTCTAAAGAGGATTACTTTTGTTTTTTTCATAGGTCAATTCTTATCGGGTGTTTAATGATGAGAGGCATGATTTTCTGGTAAACTTGTCTCATGGACCGATTATGGTAGTGGAATGTTTTTCTGGATATAAAGTTAATGATTATCGGTTTCATACCAAGGCTAGAAATGAAGGTAAAGCAACATATAATTGTGGCGTGTGTGTGAAAGGAGTTGGCGAAGGTGATGAAGTAACAGGGGATTATTATGGCGTACTTCACGAAATTATTGTTGTTGAATTTACGGGTGAGCCAATTAAAAAATGTGTACTTTTTAATTGTGAGTGGTTTGACCCGGATGTTCGTCGAGGGCTACGTTATCCTAAAATTACCCCATATCCCGAGGTTAATCATACTAGACGGTACAGAAAGTTCGACCCATTCATATTTGCTGATACTGCAACCCAAGTGGTATATGTTAAGTACCCCGAGGGGATATCAGGAAAAGCGAATTGGTGGGTAGCTATACCAAACAGACCTCGCGGTGCTCCTAAAGATAAGAATAATCTAGAACTTGCCTATCAGCAGCTTGGAATGACAACCATGAATGTGGATAATGCAATAGCGACAACATTAGTTGATGAAACTGCCCAAGTTGATGATGTTGATGGACCTGATTGGGGTGATGATCATGATGGGAATGGTGATGACGAGGATGAAGAAGGTGAATGGGAGGATGAACCTGAAGACACTGATGATGATTATGATGATGAAAATATGGCATTGCAAAGTGATGATGATGACGATGACGATGTGTCCCACAATGATTGATTTAATATTTTCGATGTATGAATATTTATGTCTGTGTATGGAGTTTTTCTTAATTGCAAACCCAGGAAAACAATTGCATATATGTCATGTAATTTTTTCACTGACAATACTATAAATATTGGTGCGGTTGTATTTTTTTTTGTTCTTATTTGTTAGATGTCTGGACTCAATGGTGGACGTGGTCGTGGTCGAACGGTCAGGAATGATGCGGGTAGAGGAGCACCACAACCGACTCCACAGTATGATCCTGCTCAAAACTATGAAACAAACACTTTCAGTGGAATGTTTGGAGGTTTTCTTGATCCAACTCAACCATTCGGAAATTATTACGGTAGTATGAATGAGCAACTCCATATGCAACCACCTTTTTTCGGTGCGGGTACGCAGACACCAATCCAACCCAATATTCCATACATGGGTGGTACTTCAGCTACTCCATTACTTTATCAACAGTTTGGCACTGTTAGTCCACATTTCAACGGTAATCAGATGATGGGGCAACCTAGAATGCCAAGCCACTCAGTGCACAACGAAGCAGTCCAAAATGAAGGGGTAGGAAGAGATAGACACAGTCCTGCACCTGATAGTGAAACTGCAAGCACCATTAATAAGATATATTTACAACCCGATGGTGACACGTTAGTTCATTACAAATTTTATAACTTCTTCACTAATCATATTTTTTTTATTGCCTACAGTAATTACTTTTAACAAATTCTTTTTTTGTTCTTAGTTTTGTTCCATATCAGGGTGTAATTCAGAAAATTGTGGAAAGCTTTGCAGGTAAGTACCCACGTGCTTGGACCACATGGGGAGAAGTTCCACAATCTCATAGAGATATATGGTTCAATGAATTCAAGGTTAATTTTCTGTACAACGAATTTCAAAGTTGGCATTTGATTGTTTGAGATGTTCAATTACTAATATACTTCAACTTTGACACAGAAACACTACTACTGGCATCCAGACAATGAAACTCAGATACGGCGTAACTTTGAGTACAGAGGGGCAGCTCGACTTAGGGACATTCTTGGATATGCCAGAAAGTACAACAAAAAGCCGAAGTGGTTACCACCTAGTGTTTGGAATGAGATGCTTTTACATTGGACTGAGGATGACAAGTTCAAGAAATTGAGCCAACAAAATAAAAAGAATCGATTGAGTGATGCTGAAGGTTTTGGTCCTTCGTTACATACATGTGGCTCAATTCCGATTAGTGAAAGGAAAAGACGCCTGGTAAGGATTGTTTGTTTATTAAAAAGCGTATTTCTTATTATAACTGGTAAGGATTGTTTGTTTATTAAAAAGCGTATTTCTTATATATAATGTATGGTATGAGTTAGGGTTCTCGTCCTTGTTTTATATTTAATAGCTGGTTACTTTTTTTTTTCTCTTTAGGCCAAAACATTAGGTAGGGAACCCACATGTGAGGAATTGTTTAAGGACACCCACTGCAAGGTGAAAGACAAAACGTTTGTGGATAAAAAATCTGCAAAAAAATTTGTAAGTTCAATTTGGCACATTTTATTCAGAGATGAAACATATGTTACAATTGTAGGTTTAGTATGACACTTATTCATTTGTGAAAATTTTCAGGAAGACTATCACAACAAATGGCAGGAGTACTCTCAAGCTGCAACTCAAGGGAGCTCCCAACTGTCACCTATGACCCAAGAAGAGTTTTGGATTAAAGAAAATTTCGACAAGAAAGGCCGTGTATACGGTTTTGGTACGGAGGGGATGAAGTTGAAGAAATCAGCTACCATCGCAGCTGCACGTCACTCATCAGCAGAGCATTTTGATCCAAGAGAGCAAGCGCAACTCCTCAGTGAGAGCATAGCGAAGCAAGCAGAGGCTATAACTCAACTAACCAAGAAACAAGGGAAGACAGAGCGCATGCTGAAAAAAGTTTTCAGATTTTTCAAAGGTCAAAGTGCAGGTTCTTCCAGCCACATCGACTTGAACGCTGATGATGATGAAGAGGACTCTCAAAATGACAATGATGATGATCCCACAAATTTATCTGACTCTGATTAGCTGATATGATATTCGTGTAATTTATGTAATCTGCGTGTACATCTAAAACAACGTATATGTTGTACTTATATATGTTGTACTTAATATTTATATATGTTGTACTTATATGTTGTACTTAATACTTAATATTTATATATATATGTTGTACTTAATATTTAATTTATGTTGTACTTAATATTTAATTAAGCACATTTTATTGGCAGATTTGAAACTTATTATTAATTGTTTTTTATTTTGAGAACTTTTGAAATTTAGAAACAAACTTTTCGGAAAACAAAATTTTTTTTTGAAATTATCCGAAATTCCGACGGAATTTCCGACGGAATATTCCGTCGGAATTTCGGATAATTTCAAAAAAAATTCGGATTATTTAAAAAAAATTTTTTGGGAATTTCCGACGGAAATTCCGACGGAATATTCCGTCGGAAATTCCGTCGGAAATTCCTGCCACTGTTTTCTGCAGTTTCTGCTTGACAGTATCCGACGGAATTTCCGACGGGTTTTTTCCGTCGGAAATTCCGTCGGATTCCGTCGGAGTCCGTCGGAATAAAAACTGCGACGAGCTGAATCCCGACGACCCTTTCCGCGTCGGTGTTTCCGTCGGAAACACAATTTTCCGTCGGAAAGTTGACCTTTTTCCGTCGAATTTTCCGTCGCAGATTAGATATATTTTTGTAGTGACTCAGATTTTGTTGGTGACCTTGAAAAAAGAAAATCTATTGCTGGCTATGTGTTTACAATTGCAGGTGGAGCTTGGGTATCAAAGTTACAAACTGTAGTCGCCTTGTCTACTGCAGAACCTGAATGCATGGCAACTACCCAAGCATGCAAGGAAGCAATTTGGATTAAAAGATTAATGGAAGAACTTGGGCACATACAAGAAAAGATTCCTATGTATTTGTGATAACCAAAGTGCGTTGTCTATTGTAAGAAACCCAAGTTTAGCACATAGATGTTCAGTATCATTTTCTTATGATAAGCAATAGACAAAGGGAAAGTGGATATGCAAAAGATTCGCACAAAAATATAATCTAGCAGATATTATGACTAAGCCAATTAATACGGGTAAGTTCATATGATGCAAATCCTTTATGGCTTATTGGATATGTAAACGGTAGGGAACTTGCCAAAAAGTGACCTTAAGTAGGAGACTGTTAAATTAGTAAAGCCATTTTTGGCAAATAAAATAAAATAAAATAAAATGTTAAAAGTATATTGGATATTATGACTGCTTTTTACAGATGACTATGTTCTTATTGATGAGACCAGACAAAGTGTTAATGACAAGTTGGAGCGATGGAGGCACACTCTGAAATCTAGAGGTTTTAGAGTGAGTAGATCAAAGACGGAGTACTTCACTATTGTTTCAGTGGAAGGGTAGATGCGGGGGGAGAAGTCACCCTGGATGGGAGGCCGATACCTAAGGTTGATAAGTTTAAGTATCTAGACTCGATCATTCAGCAGAATGGCGATATTGACGAAGATATTAACCAGCGAATAAAAGTAGGCTGGCAAAAATGGAAGTATACATCAGGTGTGCTGTGTGATAAGAGGGTGCCCCTTGGATTGAAAGGCAAAGTCTATGGCATGGTAGTTAGACCGGCCGTTCTTTATGGATCAGAATGTTGGCCTCAAAAAAAGACGCAAGTTCAAAGGCTGACGGTAGCAGAGATGAGGATGATGAGGTGGATGTGTGGCTATACGAGGATAGACAGAATTAGAAATGGAGTTATCAGGGACTTGGTTAAAGTAGCTCCCATCGGAGATAAGTTGAGAGAAACAAGACTCCGATGGTTTGGTCATGTGAAAAGGAGGAGTGGGGACGCTCCAGTGAGGAGATGTGAGAGGATCAGCATCCCCGAAGGCAGAAGAGGGAGGGGACGACCAAAGAAGAGCTTGGACGAGGTGATTAGAGAGGACTTGAAAGTTATCGATTTGAGGGAGGACCTGGCTCAGGATAAAAAGTTGTGGCGGGATAGGATTAGGACCGTAGATCGCGCAGAGGCGGAGGCGACCCTGTAGTTTTCTTTGGGGTTGCTGTGGCTTTTTTGTATGTGTTGTTTATATGCAGGTTGTATTGTCTTCCGAGAAGAGTTCTCGTCTGCTTACCGCTGATTGTCCAGCTATATTGCCTTCTTCCATTATATTGTCCTTTTAATTCATAGTTTCAGCAACTGATCTTGTATTTATCTTTTATTTATCTTGGGCATTCTTGCTATAGAATCTTTCTTCTATAAAATATTTTCCTATTAAAGGTTTTCGCAAAATCTTTCTTTTATAAAAGATTTTCACAAAACTCTTTTCGTGGGTCTCTTGGAATCAGCCTCTCTACGGGTAGGAATGCCGGTAGAGGTAAGGTTGCTTACAGTTGGATCTCCCCAAACCCCGCGAAAGCGGGATCCACACTGGAAGGAGGTGGTGGTGGTGTTGTTGTTGTTGTTGAGAGAAAGTGATATAAAGTAGAAATAACATTCATGAATTAGATAATTGTTTCCTCCTATCTTTAGTTGAGAGTTTTGAATAGACAGTTCCGTTTTCCGTTGTTTAAGCAAAAAATTCATCTAAGCAGTATCAAGAAAGAAGCGTAAGAGTATAGAGAGAGAATTATTGTTTATTCTATTAGTTTTCTAAATGCTTGTGTACTCACCTTGTATTTAGAAAGTAGTTATAATATCTGTTTTTTAGATTAATCTTCGTATTCTTGTAATTGTCACTTCCTATTTTCTCAACTTTATTTTGACAGTGTGAGATACAGTTTTTGTAATCTTCGAAACCTAATAGTTAATGTTCCTTCGATATCTATTATTGCTCTTTGGTAATAATTCTTGGCTGAGACGCGATTCGGTAAGAGATTTATTGTTGAGCCACCTTTTCCGAGTAAGTACATATATCCTGACTCATTATGGACCAATTGCTTCTGGCCAAAAAATTAAAAAAAAAACAATTATGGACCATTGCTGACCAACATTCATTTTATTTATTCCATCTGCTGTGTCACTGTGATAGTAGGGAGCATTAGCATTGTTTCTCTCCATTTCCCTGGTATTGACCACCAGGTTTCCATCATACAGTAAACGAAAGTGGAGTCTGCCTTTTGTGAAGTTCATTTTTGATCACCAAATGTAATCCCCCCTGTCCATAATCTGCGTCAGGAGCATGGTGTCCGTGGGATTCTTAAAGCTCTCCCAAAGAGCATCATTGCTGTTATTTTGGAGGATAAAATTCCCAGTATCGTTCATAAGACTTATCCTGTAGGCTAGTATATTGATTTTTGCAGCGGACGTATTATGACACTTTGGTTTGCTTAAGTAGTACCCTCTTAGCATCTGCGTTATCACTCCCCCACCTTAGATTGGCTAAGAGCAAACTGCTCTTGGCCTGTATGGTCGTATGCCGTCACTTGCTACTTAAGGTAAGTACAACTCTTATCCCTTATCTGTTATTATTTTTAATTTATATTATTTAAAGTCACTTGGTCTTGTGTTTGTTAACTTTGTCTGCCAATCGATTTTTCAACTTCAAATTATTTTTTCAAAATCTTTTATGTGGTTCCATTGGAAATGGTCTTTTTACGTGTAGTCATGTTTGTAGAGATGAGGCTGTCTACATCTAGATCTCTCCATATTCTACAAAAGTGGGACCCACACTGAGACTTGTTGTTATCATTCATACGACCATAGCTTATCTTAGCAGTGCCACTGATATCAGAGGTATTCCATAGGTGGTTTCCTTGACGTTGATCACCGGTTAACATCACAGTTGATCCTTGCAGAATGGGGTCACCTTCATTGGTATACTAGACAATTGCGTCTACTATCTTTGCATACTATATGGCCAGCAAGAAGCGATCATTAAATCGATGAAATCCAAAGGTGAAGTCACCCGAAGGTGAAAGCTAAGATAAACCATCATTGGTGGCGGCTATGAGAGATTGACCTACTGTTATCTTGCCAATATTTTGCGCAATAACAAAAGATGATTGTAAGAGGACCAATATAAATTAGGAAAGGATGCAACACAGAGACCTGAACCCAGCCATAGCCAAAATGAGGAGTGAGATGTCCTAGATTTTGAGGCCTCACAAGCAACCTCAAAAACCTTACCAAAGTCGGGGTGCCTAAGGATCGGAGCAGATGACATCTATTGAAATGGCCTTTCAGGTAGTCTGTAATAGGTTCCACAACAGAGCTGACGTTTCTAATGAAGCTCCTGTAGAAGGAGTCAAGACTGTGAAAACTCATAGTCTCAATAATGGTCTTGTGTTCAGGCTACTCTCTAATGGCTCTAACTTTGTCAGGATTAGCAGAGACATCTTGAGTAGACACAATGAACCCTAAAAAGTGACTTGAGGTTGAAGGAGGATACACTTCTTTAGATTAACAGAGAGCTTGAATTCTCTAAGTGCACAAAAGCGTTGCTTGAGATGGTTAACATGATCTACTCTAGACTTGATATACACCAAGATGTCATCAAAATAGATAACTGGGAATTTCCCCATAAATGGCTTAAGAAGCAAGAACATGCGTTATGAGTCTCATAAGAGTACTAGGGGCATTGGATAACCCAAAAGGCATAACCATCCACTCAAATAAGCCGTTGTAGGTCTTAGAAGCAGTCTTCCATTCATCTTCCAGTCGAATACGACCTTGGTGATAACCACCTCGTGATTCTATCTTAGAGAACCAGCTAGCTCCAGCAAGACAATCAGGCATATCTTCTAACCTGGGAATGGGAAACTATACTTGATTGCTATCTTATTAGGCTCTACTATCGACACACATCCTTCGATCCTTGTGGGTATGGAGGGTAGGGACCGCGCAAGGACTCATGCTATGATGAACAAACCCTTAAACAATAGTTTTCCAGTCTCTTAAAAGTTCTACGGTGAAGGAGGGAAATAGTTCCTGTAGGTGAAGTAGGCACACTATTGGGAGAGGACAAGGTTAGAGAAGGTTTAGGACTCAAGGAAGACAACTCTTTGGGTCGACATGGGTTAAGACTAATGTTCTTATTCATGTACGTAAAGGTGTATGTGTTCTCCCTCCCAGTGTGTGAGACATTCTAATCATAAAGTCAAGAATGACCTAAGAGGATAGGAGTAACATCCATTAGAAGGACATCACATAAAATCTTGTCCTTGTAACTGCCAATCTGGATTGAAGCCTTACACCTATGGGTAAATATGATGTTAGTGTTGTTAACCCAGGCTACTTTAAAAGGGTAGGGATGAGGCTCTACTTTAAGGTGACACCCTTTTATAGCGGTCTCGGCAGCAACATTCATGATGCTGCTGCCATCTATAATCATTTTCATAAGAGTTTCCCCACATCTAACAAGGTATAGAAGATGGTGGTACGTTCACACTCATTGTTCATGACTGGGTTGGCCAAAAGACATCTAATAACTCCAAGATGTGCATCATGGAGAAGCCTATTTTCAACATCAACAGGGTCTTCAAAGCCACCCTCGGAACAACAACCTCTTCCTCATGTTCAAGTGACTCATGGTCTATTGCATGAGTACGATAGGGGCACTTAGAAGCATAATTACCTCTCCTCTTCCACGACAGCTAAAACACTGGACATTGTTCACTGGGTTACAGGAAGTTCCAAAGGAGGCATGCTGGACTACTCTAGGTGGGATTTGAGGACTATGACCCTGAGAGATTGAACCACTCACAGAAGACTCGCTCATCTTAGGAACAAATTGGGCAGCGGTCCTAGAGGAAGGAGTACCGCAAGGTAAGGCTTGTCAATTTTTTCGACCTCTAAAGTTTTATAGTAAACCTCATCAAGAGTATAAGGAGCAGACAAGGTACTTCCCTCTTAAGGTTAGTCTGTAAGTCTTGAATGAAGCGGGCTATCGTAATGGAAGGATCCTTTATAAGGTCATGAGTCAATTCGTCAAAATTATTTATGTAATCGGACACACTAGAGGTGGACTGCCTAAGGTCAAGCATCTAGTTGACAAGGTGTGCCTTATGGAAAGAAGGGATGTACATTTCTTTCAACCTATCCTTCATGACTTCCCATTGGGTGATGAGAGGTTGACGTATTCGCTCAAGGTGTCTCGGGGCAGTTTGCCAAAACTTCCTAGCACGTCCTATGAGTTTCATCTTAACAAATCGAGCCCACTTGATATCAGACATCCTATAACAATCAAAGTAATCCTCCATAGCAACTATCCTGTCAAATAAAATGGTTGCACCTATCTTTCCATCAAAAGAAGGTACATCGGCTCTCACCTTTTGAATAATATCGGAGTAACCCTCGTGAACATTCCTACGGTTAGTTTTAAGGTCTGCATGTCCAGGCTTCCTGTAGTTACTCGTCCTCCTGTCATCTCTAGAGATGTCAAATCGACGATCTCTATGGTCCCCTTGACCATGCCTCAAACCACTCCCTTGCCCTCACTCTCGACGGTTAGAGTGAAGTAGTGATTCTGGTTCTCCCTCCTCAAACCTATTAGCCCGAACTGACTTATAGACGACCCAGTGACGACCTTCACCCCCCAACAAGAAGTTAAGGGGAATCTTGTGGTGGGGTATGACGTTGGTCAAGCTCGGGTAGCTTCTCAAACGCTCGAGTAAGCTTGTCAATGTTAGCTTCAAGTTGGTCAAACCTAGCATCTTGATGATTGTTTGGGTGAGGATGACATGGTGGATGCGAATATGAATGCAAGGTATAAGTGCTAAACTAAGTTGCAATAGTAACGACAACGATAAACAATCACTACGTACACAACATAACACAAAATTTTGATATAGATTATTGATAAGACTCGAACCAAGTAGGGAATAAAACGCAATTTGGATCTAAACAAGCACTCAAACAACCCAAACAATGAGGAATTAGGCTAGTTTCGCATCAGAGAATCCTAACTCTTGTCAAAGTAAAAACCAGATTCCCGTGCCTCTTAGCGATCCACGAGTATGGGTCCAAGTTCCACACCTCGGCAGCAGCAAGATTGACCCAAGGGCTGATGGAACAAGGCAGAGCAGTATTTGACTTGTTAGGTGACAATTGGACTGGTCAAACCAGAGGGTTAGCCGAAGGCAGTTGCACAGGACAGTCAAGCAGCACTTGGCCGACAATTGTGGCTAGGAGACGGTCATCCGAGGGCATTTTCCGGCGAGAGGCGGTCCTGGCATGGTGGAATGGATGGCTAAGAGGTTTCCGACCCCCTCTGTCTAGGACTGAAGGCCCAGAACCCGGCTAGGAGACGGTCATCCGAAGGCGATTTCTGGGGAGAGGAAGTCCTAGCGTGGTGGAATGGATGGCCAAGAGGTTTCCGGCCCCCTCTGTCTAGAACCGAAGGCCCAGAACCCGTCAATTGCGTGCAAAGATGGTTGGCGCAGGATGGAAGCAACCAATTGAGGATTTGACCAAAGTGTTTTCCATCAATTGCGTTGGGCCTTTTGGTCACAATTGAGGGAGCAACAGAGGAGTGAAACCAATTTTGGCTAAGTGTAAGGGTTCAAGCGTGGATTTGGGGTCTAGGGTCTGGGTTTGGGGCCAAATTCAAAAATTAGGGTTCTAAGATTTCGAATTTGGGGCTTCAAGGGTCCCGGCCATCGGCCAGCCGTGGTGGAAGGCTGGAGACCGAGGAGTGGTGGTGGGCGACAATTCCGATGGTGTTAATCGAACGGACGGGTGTTGCGTGGCGAGGATTTCTAGGTTGGATGAATTTCTTTTTTTTTTTTTTTCGAACGAGAGAGGGAAAAAAACTGGGGAGGTAAAACCCAATGGGAAGCGGCGAAGATTGCAAGCTCTGATACCAAATTGATGTAGGATGCTTTAAGAGCAATTCTCATACCAAGAAAATTTACACAAGTACTTTCAAATACTCGATATTTCAATTCATTCAAGTCTGCCTTTCCTCAATGCATGAGGAGGTTTATATATGAATCAATACAACTGAAAAAAGGAATAGAAAATATATCCAAAGATTACTAAAGCTAAAATAAGATAGATTATTATTTTGAAAGAGAATCCCTGGATAGCGCAGTCTCCTATGCTTCCTAGAATACACACTGCTATAAAATTGTTTAGGAGATACTGCATCAGAATTTCAGCAAAATCCAGAGCTGCTCTGTGATAAACTGTACTGCCTGAGACCCTGTTGTCTGCGGTGAGATTAAATGCACAGCCATTCATCGTCAGTGTGTGCATATTCCCTGAAATGTCATAGATTAACTTGCTGCCCAAGTTTGTTGAATTCCACCGTCACTGGAGTAGTAATTATTTGTGTCAGGGCGGTGATCCGGCTAACTGGTAGGGAGGACCATATTTCCATCAAAGCGCAGCTGGAACCTGCCAGTGGTGAAATTAGTTTCTGAAAGCCGAGAATTAAGCCTCCTTCCCATTATTTGGTAGGCAACAGTGTGTCTGCTCTATGGCTAAAGCTCTCCCAATGTAGCTCATTGCTGTACTTTTGATGGCAAAGTTCCCAGAGTCATTCATGGAACCATAGCTAACGCCAGTGCTATTCGGATTTCAGATCATCAGTGGTATCCCATGAGTGGTTGTTTGACAATCACTGAGGACCATACCTTCATCAGCAGTTACAGTTATTGCTGATCCTTGGGGAACGGGGTTGTCCTCATTTGCATACCAAACTATGGTATCAGGAACGTTGACATACCAAATGACAAGCGAGAAGAGCTTGGTAGTGTTGGGAGGCTTGTGAAATCCAAAGGCGAAATCACCTGAAGGTGAAAGCCAGGCAGACCCACTGAAAGTGGCCGGGAGAGATTGCCCAACTGCTATATTACCCTGATTTTGGCAGCAGCGGCTGATAATAGTAGAGCTATGGAAAAAAGAGAGAGAAAATACAAGAAAATGCCAGATGCATCTTCACTATAATATTGATGTAGCATTTTTTGATGTAGGAGGTAGTAGCAATATTTTTGAGAGTTCAAATATATTTATGAACCACCAAAACAGTGAATATGACTTTTCAACTTTCAAGTCGATTCAGTGATCAAAATGGGCCATTGAAGCAATCTATCAATTATTGACCATTTGACTGTAACATGCCATCCACCTAATGCTTCTAAAGAGATCTGCCTAGGGCAATATACGAGGCCGAGAATGTTACTTCTGACCTTTCTGCACCCTTTCTTGTCCTTGACATTCTGCCCTAGGTGGGACCGCGTTTAGTTTCAGTAGATATGCAGCCTTCTCCTTGCAAGTAGAGAGAGGCTGGTGAAATGCAAAAAGAGCATGCCATTTCATATTTAGAATGCAGAAAGGATTTCCGAGCCGCTACCACTGAAAATTTGCTTGTGCTGACTCTGTTTTCAGTAAATACTAATGAAGCCTGAAAACAGATACTTATCCAAATGAGAATCATGGGGGCCAGCCCAAGGTTGGGGCCCCATTTCCCTAGCCTTGGAAGAGGTCCCACTTCAACGTTCGTTGGGTAGTAACTTTTGTTAGGGCAATATCACTTGCTTTGTGTGTGTTACCCATTGGCCATTCAGCCATTGTCCTCCTTTCATAGACTATTTTTCATATTTCGCTATTCTGTGTTGCTTTGCTAATGGCTTAACTGTTATCCTGTAACTGAACATTATATAAGTGTTCTCCGAAAGGCTTAAGGTTGGGAAATTCATGTTCTTTGGCATCCCATTCTGATAAGCTTGTTTAGTGTGTAGAGTGCGATGAATTGAAGGCTGGTTAGATGGGCACAACTGCTGAGACGAAGTCAACCATCTTAGGCTTTCTTTTGGTTTTGTTTTTTGGGGGGGTGGGGGGGGGGGGGGAGGAGGCTATTGTGGCATAAGATTGGGCTCTCTGGTTTGTTCGTAAATCCTGGAACTCTTTTTGGAAAAGGAAAGAAATGAAATATTATGGAAATTTCATTGTATACTATATCAATATTCTAATCTACAAGTGTCATGATTGGAAATTGTTTGATTTTCTCTGTATGAGAAGAGGCAAAATGTTATCAACTTGAGTCTGGGATAGCTTTCTGGAAATATTTTGTTTAATTTATAGGACACACAAATGCCAACATGATTTTAACGCATTACATATGTATTTTTGAACTTCAGTACTTTTTTGACGCATAGGAAATAACACATTAATTCTGACCTAGTACATTGCTCATAGTTTCAACGAAAACAAATATGTTAGCATTTGATCATGTCTTACTGACTTTCTCTAATCCATTGGTCTTACCAGGCACAAGTGTTAGTCTTTGACCTTGACCGTATCCTTGAACTACTGTCGACTGTTCATTTTAGATTGTGGAAGAAAGCCAAATGATATCGTCCATCTCAATTGGTATGAACTGCAACAATTCAAGCTTCAAAAGCAGACAGATGGAGTACTATAGAAGACATTTGCCCTTTGTCTTTCTGCAAATTCGGGGTATTGGGACCCTGTCAACCTTCCACGTTATTTTCCCGTGAGTACACTGATTTTCATGCACTGTCTATGTAACTTATGTTCAACTTGGTTGTTGATTTGGGTCAGATATGACAATTCTGGTCATTTTAATATGCTCAGTAGAGCTATCAACTGTGCAAGAGCTAAAAAGTTTCTGGGCCGTGGAACTCCGGAAGTAGTTGTACTTTTCTTTATGCTTGAATCACACATCTTCTTTGTGGCCAGTGGCCAGTAATTTACGTTGCCCATGAAGTTTTGGCTTTTGACACCAATTGGCTTCCCTGTCCACATTGTCCCTGAGTATGTGAGATTACTTTTCCTATTTTTCCTAATGTGAGACCACTGTTTCAATTTTTCCTCGCTGCTTCTTTTTTGGTCATTTGAGAACATCACTGTAACGTAATTCCAGTATGAATTAAACATCAGTAGATATATCCTCAATAGAATTTCCAAAAGCCAAGCACTACAGTTGGAAGAGGCCACTTTGTTAAACCTGCTGTTGAATTAATTGGAGGATAGAAAAACTTACTATTTTTTTGCATGCTATTGTGAAAGAGAATTAAGTATATAATGCCACAGACACACTTGTATATATATGCACAAATTCATGGATGGATTATCAGCAAGCTAAAGACATGAGATAGGAGTATAGGACAAAAAATCCATTATGAAAACAACAAGGCATATTGTTTCCAAACCCCCCCCCCCCAAAACAACATAATTGATGGATGTCATTATACAATTTTCTTTTTATTTTTTAAAGCAACGACTTTGGAGGTGCATGGCAAATTCTTTTAGCTTCTCTTCGTTTTCATTTTGATCCAGGGTTCACTGAGTCCCAACTCCTAAGGGAGACACTTTTCTCCTTAGTGTATCTTTCTTTTTTAAAGTAAAATTTTGCAATAAAACTCAATTTTTGAGGAGGAGCACAAGGGCAATGCCAGAAGTTGGGAAAGTGGTTGACGGTTCTGACATAAAAGAAAAAAAAGGAAAAACATTCCTCAGAAATCCGAATTTTAAAACAAAGAAAGCGAATATGGCAAAATCGGTGGACGCTACAAATTCAATTGCCTGAAGCCTTAGTATGGAAACCTACTAAATGAAAACTTTCAAATTCAGTGCAACCCTATAATCAGTAAAAATGGGCAATCTTGCGCCAAACTCCTTTTTTCCCAAAAAAGGCAAGGAAAATATCTAAACCAAGAATATAAAATATAAAAAATAAAAAGAGGAAAGGTGAAGAGACTTAAAGCATCAACCAGGGCCATGCGGAGAAAGCTCGCAAAAATGGTGGAAGAAAATGTTACATAATAATTTGGTAAGTGCATCAGTATGTGTCTGGAGGGCAGAGGAGGTCTATACTCTTTAAGCGATCATTGCCCCAGTTTCTCCCCCTCTCTGTCTCCCTCTTGCGCTCTCTCCGTTCATACTGCCAAGAAATGAACCTGGCTGCTCTATTATGTCCTGCAGCTGTCAGCTTGTTGATGTTAATGTTTATTTTTGATATCTAGTTTAATCTAGCTCACTGTTTAAAGTTTCCACAGACATCGCCGGAGCATTTGATGGAAAGAGACACACATTCAAGGGTCACAACAATCGCTCATTTTCCACGTAAGTAACTGAAGAATTTATTTAGGATCCGTTTGGACCTTGAAAAATTTGGTGGAAAGAAAAAAATTTGGGAAAAGTACCTTTATTCCTTGTGTTTCGTTTAGAGAAAATCACGAAGAAAAAAAAAATATGGAGAAAAATTTGGTGAAAAAATTATTAGAAACAAGTGATGAAATTTTCCCTATAAAATTGTGAGGAAAGTTAGGGAAAAGTTCCCAAAAAAATTCCCGACCTCCTCCGATCTCTCATTGCTTAGATAATATCAATATAATTTAAGTAATTCATCGACATTCAAATTTCTCATCCAAATATTTGTATTTTTTCCTCAATCCGAACAAGAAAAAAAACTCACTTTTTCTCTATTTTTTTCCTTCATCTTTTTTTCCTTCAACTTTTCTTTCTACCAAAATTTCCAAGGACTAAATAGGACCTTAAAGAAAAGAGTTCCGTACATAACTAGCATAGTATGTCTTCCAACCTGGGAAAATTAAGCTTTAACATTGGGTAATAATTGAAAATGAGGCTGGACAAGGGGGGTGTGACACTTCAGCTAGGCCTTCAAGCATGTTTGACACCATTCTCATTGATGGTCGTAGACTTGGGTCTTCTTGGATGCACCAAAGGGCCACCTTTACAAACCTCTCCAATTGTGGCCTGTCATTTAGTGCTTCAATGTCATCATTGACAAGACAATCTAACCTCTCAGATTGGTAGCAATCAAATGCCCAATCTGTCAGAATTGCTCTTTCCTCTGCATTAGTATCCACGCATATGCTTTTGCGACAGCATATGATCTCCAATAACAGAACCCCAAAGCTGTAGACATCCACCTTCATGGTGACTGGTTTGTTCCTGAACCATTCAGGGGCAACGTACCCTTTCGTCCCTCTGATTCCTGTATTTGTGTGACTCTGGTTCATGACCAGTAGCTTTGCCAACCCAAAATCAGATATACGAGCATTCTGATGGTCATCTATAAGTATGTTCTGTGGCTTTATATCACAATGAATGATCTGAGTGCTGCACTCTTCATGCAAATACAATAGCCCCCTAGCAACTCCTTGAATGACTTGGATCCTTGCTGACCAACTTGGCTTAAAATCACCGAAAAGATGATCAGCTAAGGTACCATTGCTCATGTATTCGTACACTAATAATCGCTCATCTTCTTCTTTGCAAAATCCTATAAGCCGAACTAGATTCTTGTGATGAGTTTGGCCGATCACGTTCACTTCTGTTTCAAATTCCTTGTCAGCACTGTTTGATATTCGATCTAACTTTTTTACTGCAACAAAAATTCCAGGAGCCTTTGTTCCAATTATGCCCTTGTAAACTATACCAAAAGCTCCTCTCCCTATTTCTTCCTTGAATTCATCTGTTGCCTCTTTCAGCTCCTGGTAACTGAAGCAGGTAACATTACTGTACTCCCTCAGAGTTTTAATCTTGTCCCCTTCTAGCTGTCTTAATTTCTTCTCCCGACGGAACAAAAGAACTCCAAAACCTATGACACTTAAGAAATTGGCAAATGCAGATCCACCCAAAAGCACTGAAAGCACTGTCTTCCCTTTGGTTTTCTGTTTTAGAGCTAGAACAGAAGGTTTGAATGGTCCAAAAACAGAAGAGTTCAATGACTTAATAGAATAATTACCTACCTTAAGCCAAGAAGTAACAAGAACAGTGCTGTTGCTTCTTCCATGTGAGAGCGGAAGTTTCTTCTTCCAACAGGTTGAGCCATCGAAAATGACTGCTGCACAGAAGCAATCATCTAGGCAAGAATTCTTGCAATCCTCTTCAGTGGAAGGCACAGATTTTGCATAATCACCAAATGGCCAATTGGTGTTCGGAAGTGGCACTAGCTTATATCCATCTTTCACAGCAGTCTGTCCGTATTTGTCACAGTGATATAGTATGAAATCTGGTTTACAGCTGCCATACATATCACTAGGATCTAGGAGGGAATAGTTCTCTGGGCATTGGCACCTTGGCCTTCCATCATTATTGAGGCTGCAAATGCTGTTATAGCCACACACTCCGCTGTCCAAGTGGTCAGGATCTGGAATTATTCTGCATATGTTGTCACCTGGTAACATACTAATCATCTTCCAACCATTGCCAATGGAGGTTCTTGGGTGATAATACCAGGTTAACAATCCGTCAAAATCCATTGTTGCTCTCTGATAAAAATCCCTAGCTGAGGCCGGATTGGACAAGAGATTGGTTTTTGAGCCATCATCTCCGAGTATGTACATATATCCTGACTCGTTATAGACCACTTGATAACCAGCACTTGTTTGATTGTTACCATATGTCCCACTGGCATAGTAGGGAGCATAAGCAAAGTTAGTGTCTAGTTCCCTGGTATTGAGGACCAGGCTTCCATCGGGTTGGAAGCGTAGTTGGAATCTGCCCTTTGTGAAGTTAGTTTCTGATTGCCGGGAAGTCAACACCTCGCCTCTTTCCATAATCTGGGTGGGCAGCAAGGTGTCTGTGGGATGCTTAAAGCTCTCCCAAACTGGGTCATCACTGCTGCTACTTTTAAGGATGAAATTCCCGGTATCGTTCATGAAACCATAGCTTGTGACAGCAGTGGTGTTTGAATCAGGGGCATCCCATATGTTGATGCCTTGAGGATCAGTGACAACCAGACCCTGAGCAGTTAGCGTTACTGTTGACCCTGTGAGGTAAGGGTTGCCATCATTTGCATACCAGACAATTGTGTCAGGTATCTTTGCATACCAGATGGCAAGCAAGAAGAGGTCAGTGTTGTTGGTCAATTGATGAAAGCCAAAGGCAAAATCACCTGAAGGTGACAGCCAAAATGAGCTACCGTTGGTGGTGGCTGAGAGAAATTGACCAACTGTTATCTTGCTAGTATTTTGGGCAGAAACTGCAGACGATTGTAGGAGGATCAATGTACACGAGAAGAAGATACAACAAACAGTGCTAGTTCTAACCATGGCGAAAATGAATGAGCTGATTGCAGGATGATCTATGTAAAGGTGGGAATGTGTACTACAGACAAAGAGCCTTAGGCCTAGCTGTTGCTAAAATGAGGGTTAGATTATTGAAAACATAAATTGTTAGGGTAACAGTGATAACAATATGTGGGCATAACAGTATTGGTGAGGAAGACATGGACCCTGATCAATGGCAAAGTTGGCTTTTAAACGGAGACTCAGATGACATTTCAACATTGAGGTCAGCCGAATCATCTCCGTAAACAGTTGGTCAAAAAGTACTGTGAGCCGTCAAAATAGTTTGTTGGCACGAAAGGTCTGAGAACTCAGACGCTAAAAATCATTATATAATCTGCTTTGACATTGTCTTCAATAACTGGGATTGACCAGTTATCAATCTGAGAACTCGAACACTACCAATCATTATGTAATCTGCTTTGACATTGTTTTCAACAACTGGGATTTCCCATTTATCAAACACTGACAATCGTTGTATAATCTCCTTTTGTGCCATTGCGGAGGCCTTTTTTTAATTTTGGTTTTCTTGTTTTGGGGGGGGGGGGGGGGCGCTTCGAGACTTTGAAGGTGTATTCCGTTGCTTTTGAGAGTTCCGTCTAGGTTCTTTTGTATTGACTTGCTTTGATTTGACTACCTTCTTTCCCTTCGTTATCACTCTTTTCTAGAGTCTCCAATCTAATAAAATAAGGATAAAAAATAACCTACCTTTAGCTTCTTCCAGATTGGCGTCTGCATAGGCTTAAGTACGTCGCTGTTGCTGTGTATTTAATTCCTTATCAGTGTCATTTCTTTGTGTTTTATCCTCTGGAATTCCAACACCAAGTCATTATTAATCATTTTTTCATGGAGCGTATATGTTACTGTCTCTTCTGAGTTCATTAAATTGTTGCCACTCCTTTTGAGTTCAATGAATTTCTGAACTTTGCTGATGCACATACACATACTAGTTGTTTGCTCTACAGTTTGATATCTGGGTTGTTTGTTCTGTAATTCGATTGTGCCTTAGCCAACTGAAAGTCTTTTACCATCTGTTGGCCTCCTTGGAATTGACCGACCAACCCCACAACGTTCGTTTAGTGTTTAAAATATATATTTGCATTTTTAAAATAGTAAGATACACTAACTAGTGAGATGCATACCCCCCATTTTAGACATATATTCTCATATAATACGATCGAATTTACGAGGTTGGAATCTTGGATCTATCACTGTTTGGCTTGTTTATTATTTGTGTTGATCAACTGCCCTGTGCCTTCTTCCACTACAGGATGTCATCACTTGATTTTGTAATATGAAATACTGAGTGTTTCTTTCTTGGACGAAGAAGCTTCCTAGTGTTGAAAATGTTGTCTTGAGCAGCCTTTATCAGACATTTTCTTCTCCCAAAAAAAAAAAAGAAAAGAAAAAGAATAGACCTCCTCTAATAAAGGGTGCTTGTATCTCCACCTTGTTAAATTATAGGAGTATTTGCAGCCTGTTTATTGCATGATGTTTTGTCCCCACTATATCTCTTCTTACAATCTTCAATAGTAAACTTATCTATAATTGGATCTCCTTAGGCCCTACTCACTCGAGTGTGACCGACACTGAGAGTTATTATTATTGTTAATTTTGGTTTTTAATTTTTTTAATCAGTTGTCATATCTTGAGAGTATCTTTATTTTAAATGTTTATAGGTGTATGGACTCGTACTGAAGAAGCACAACAGAGTATAGTAGGGGATCGGAGGTCGAACTGACCCCACCTTACCCCTGACACAATGGCTTAATTGCTTCACACATTCAAGCAATCACACCAAGACGCGATCCTTGTCTTCTGATTGGAAGGTGAAGCACATGCCAAATGAATCAGGAATTGTTGGCATCTTGAGGGTACTTATGCAAGGGTCAAGTTGCGATGGAAGAATAAGTGTACTTTTCTTGGGATGCTGTGTTCTTTTTTGGGGGGTTGTGTTTAAGATGAGCTCCCCAATTCAATATTGTATATAAGGCATCCATTGGTGGACCTAAAAAATGCTTATGTTTTGAGTAATTGACGCTTTATTACGTTGAGTTATGATCATTGAATATATTAGTCTAAAAGTTTGTAAAAATAATAACTTAGTATCATGAGGTTTTAGAGGCAGAATAATTTAGTCATTCTCTTAATAAGAAGCTTTAGGTATTATATATTTTGGCATTCTAGAAATTATTTTTGATGCAAAAATGGTGTACTTTATGTAGTATCTATTTTTGGGTTTTCTAGAAACTTTTACGCCGCAGTGAGATGTCAATTATAACTTAAATTAAGTTCTGACAATGGTAATAGTATGATTATATTCATGACAAGATGTTCAAATCCATCAATACTAGCATTAATTCTTTAAAAAAAAAAAAAAATCACGTGAACTACAAAAATATCCCATTTTCAAAGGTTGATACATAATTTCTGAAACTTTTTTTCATGAAAAAAACTGAATTAATCCCTTGAAATCTTAAGGTACTAAATTATAATTTTCATGAATTTTTGAACTATTTTATTCAATGACCATACCTAGTGGTACTTAAGTGTCAATTAAACTTGTTATTTCGAGTCTTTCCACCTCAACACTGTTGTACTTTAAACTTTGGTCACTTTTGGCATTAAAGTTTTGTTTTTATTAGTTATGCCACTGTGAAGATCCTATGTGTCGAAAATGCCACTAAGGATATAACATGGCAGGTTATAAGCAGATAGAACCATTTAATTTGCCTTTTCTTTTTTTTAATAGTAACGAATGATTTGAAAAGAAGGAAAATAAATTCAATTAAAACCCCTCCCTTGCCTTTTTTTCTCTTTGTCCAGTCCTGTGAAAGAAACATGTACAATATGTAATTAGGATAGTTGACAAATTAGTAATGTGAGATTTAATGCATTCATTTTTCAAACTTTGACTTTTTTGCATGAATTTTTGAGTACCTTGAGGTTTTACGCTTTGATTTTTCGTTACCTTTAAAAATTTTCATTTTGTACTTTCAACCATAACTTTTTGAAAATTATGAAAAGAAACCAAATTTGGGTAAGAAATGCAACAAAACTATTTTTAGGATTTTTTCCAGGAAATATGCCTATTCGAAATGATTAAATTTTTAATAATGACTTTATTGGTATCAGCTATCGCAATATACTACTTATATTATAGATATTATATTCTCTGTGATTATAGGCCCAACATGTTTAGTAAAATAATAAAGCTTAACTAGAGGGTTTTGGCCATTGCCTGAACTTATTCAACACTAAATCCTAGTATTCCTCTACCTTTTAGTTTACAAATATTGCTATTCCCGGCCATATCTTCCTTAGATTAGGTATTAACTTGGATCCGTTTCGTTTCTGACCTCAAATCCTAAATCAAGTTTTTATATTTTTAAGGATGGTGGAACTTTTAATCAAAAAATTATGATATTTAAGACATTCAATTGGATACGTTCTCCATTGGGAAACTTCTTTTAATGAAATATTACAATGAATAGATTTGAATATGGACTTAAATAGCTAAGATTATTAGAGATGTTTGCTCATGAAGAAATAGAGAAACTAATTTCTTTGTTGCTCAACTACACTCAAATGACAGTGTTCACTCCTAATACTCAGCCTCTCCTTTTATGAAGGGGTGGAATACATAGGATGCCCTAACGGTTACCGTACACACTATTACAAGATGATTTCAATTGACTACAGTAGACTACATTATTTTGTTAATTCGGCACTCTGATAAGATAATTTATAATGGTATAACAACTTTTTAGACTATTGAATGCTGACAAGACTACTTGTCCATATTAAGATTTTGTATGTCTTTATCTTCAATAATGTCATCAAGTCCATCACTATTCAGATATTCATCAAAATTTTCATCAAGTTTAAGATGGCCTGGATCTCATTTTTCAAAAAAATCAAATATATCTCTTTTCTTTTTATGATAAGAATTTTCTAGTTCGGATATCAAAAAGATAATAAAAAACATGTAGCTCCTTCCACCTTCATATACTTGTTGAAATCACAGTGATAAATTGTAACGGCTCAAGCATCCCAACACCGAGGTATTGTCTGCTTTGGGGACTGGAAGAGTGCCCCTGCACGGTTTTGTCCTTCGACTAACGGGCGTTTAAGCCTTTCACCAAAAGGCGCCTCGATGTGTTGAGGTATCCCCACCCTTATAAAGGGTGGTGCGTTCTCCTCAACTACCGATGTGGGACAACCGTCGCCTCCCTCCCCCCGTAAGAGGGCCCAGCGTCCTCGCTGGAACACCGGCTCGGAAACCTGCTCTGATACCAACTGTAACTGCCCAGGCATCCCGACATCGAGATATTGTCCGCTTTGGGGACTGGAAGGGTGCCCCTGCACGGTTTTGTCCTTCGGCTAACGGGCGTTTAAGCCTTTCACCAAAAGGCGCCTCAATGTGTTGAGGTATCCCCACCCTTATAAAGGGTGGTGCGTTCTCCTCAACCACCGATGTGAGACAGCCGCATAAGGGTGGGGATACCTCAACAAATCGAGGCGCCTTTTGGTGAAAGGCTTAAACACCCGTTAGCCGAAGGACAAAACCGTGCAGGAGCACCCTTCCAGTCCCCAAAGCAGACAATACCTCGGTGTCGAAATGCCTGGGCCGTTACAGTTGTTATCAGAGCAGGTTTCCGGGCCGGTGTTCCAGCGAGAACGCTGGGCCCTCTTACGAGGGGAGGGAGGATACGGCTGTCCCACATCGGTGGTTGAGGAGAACGCACCACCCTTTATAAGGGTGGGGATACCTCAACACATCGAGGCGCCTTTTGGTGAAAGGCTTAAACGCCCGTTAGTCGAAGGACAAAACCGTGCAGGGGCACCCTTCCAGTCCCCAAAGCGGACAATACCTCAGTGTCGGGATGCCTAGGCCGTTACATAAATGAAAGTTGTGCTTCCGAAATGCATTAGTATCTTCCTCATCAATTAATACCCACATTTGATGATAAATATTGTAAAAATCAATGGTTCTTGCCAAAGCAAGATCATTATCTCTTGTTGCTCTGAAAACCATTCTTGTCATTGATTATCATGATTGTTTAGATCAATTAGTTGGACAAGATAGTGAGTTGGAGTTTGGCTTTTTCATTTTTATACTCAATTATTATGCAATGTACCTCGATATGTAGGCTTCTATTTTCAAGGTTCTTGTTGAACCATTAGAAGATGTGCAAACCCAGTGGATTCTTTTAAACATACACTTTTGAAATTTAATTAAACTTGAAAAGAATTGATTCTTCGGATTAGGAATTTCTATGAGGTAGGCTACCATCTGATGGTATCATGCTTTCATGATAGGATCATCTAAAGGGATTGAATTTACAGGAAATCTAACACTACCAACTTCAGATCTATCAGGGATGAAGATCATAACACTCCATAATTCTCAAATATCATAGGGATAATGATTGTAGTAGTCGATGGAAACAGCAAACTAATCGTTGAATCATTTTTTTTAAGAACATATGCAATAATTTTTGCCTAAACATCATAAGGAAATCTTAAGTAATTCATTTGTAAGTCCAAAAGATTAAATCTTTGCACTATTAGATAGCCAGAAGACAGTAACCCAAAACGTGATCTATTCTTTGTATAAAGTTCTAAAATATTCATAAGAATTCCCCAGGAGTAGAGACCCATTTTGGCAGTGTTGGCATTTCATTTGGATTTCCTCCTTTTTCGATAGGAGTTCTGCTCTGATAATCACCATGGGTAAGCTTACGAGTTAAACTATCCACAGAGAATTCTTTCATTCATGTCTATGTTCAATAAAGAAAGGAAACTAGTCAAGCATATAATTGCCAACATAGGAGTCGTCATTGCATTTATATATTTGATAAATTCTTTTTCACACAACCAAGTATTCCTTTATAATCAGTTTGAATAAAAAAAGTTTTGGGGCTAAAAGGATTAAGAATTTTTCAATTCATACAAGGATTTCTTTTTTCATCGTAGGAAAGTTGCATTCTGTTTTATTAAAATTCCCCCTGCAATATATACGAAGTTTTTCTCCTTCTTTGATTTTGAGTACTACACTCCAGCATTCATTGTTAACATCTATCTCAATAATTAAATCACATTCTTCATTAGGCAACTTAAGAACATGAAGATTTTTGCACATTTTTTTAAAATTTTGAATAATATTTGAATCACTCGGTGTCAGTGTCGAACTTACTTCTTTCTTAGGTTTCTGCTCCAATAGTTTTCTGATTTTAGCTAAATCTTTAATCAAATCTAAAATATAGGTAAGCTGTCCGAGAAACATTTCCAATTTCTTCCTATCTTCAATCTTCTCGTGAAAATTTTCTATTTTTTCTAAGATATACTTTTGTGAAATGATTTGTCCATCTTCTGTTTCTATACTTAAAAACTTTATTTCTTGTTCAGCATACATGTACTTGTCCTTGTCGAGAATAATACCATGATCAATGCATCTTTGAATAATAGTTGGAATGTCATCTTTATGCTATTATATGGTCTTGGAAGAGAAAAGAAAATTATCAACGTAAACTAGATAACAGTAATTGAGATCTTTAAAGATGTTATTCATTCTCCTTTGGAATATTTGAGGTGCATTTTTAAGACCAAACGACATCACTATCCACTAAGAATGTCTTTGAGAGCATTAAAAGTGATTAAAGGAATGTTTTCTTTATCTATTTTTATCTGTATCTGCTTTTATAGTCTATTTTTGAAAACCAAGAGATTCCTTGAATTCTATTTAAAAGAACTATTTTGTTAGGAATATATAACCATCAAATATAGTACTACCATTAAGGTTTTTATAATTGATTATCATTCTGTTTTTTTCCTTTTTTCTTCAGTATGATTTTTTACCATGAATGCAGGACTGGTGTACGGACTCCTGATTAACCTTCTATCCAAAAGTTCTTTGATTTGTGTGTCAAATTCTAGGATATAACGTTATGTGTATAACATTTGTTTGACTCCAATAATGGTGTTGGGATTTAACAAAGTAATTTTTACAAATGTCTATTTCTGATCCAAAATTTTAGAGGACAGAGTAGAGTTCTTTGTATAATTCTTTTTGTTGTTTAACAATATATTGTTTAATAGATAAATCAAGTAGTAAAAGTGTTGGTCCTACTTTATGTTGTGCAAGGATTATTTTCTCACAATGCTGGCTACATGTAAATTCAATATTCTAACATTGAGTGTGTGCCCTGTTTTAATTTATCAATGGAAATCAAATGACTATTTATTGTAAATATGATTTGGCTGATGGTCTATTGCATGGAGAATAGTCTTTGAAAATTATTTACTATAATTATATTATGAGATGTTTGATCTATAGCTCATAGAACTGGTATAATGTATTGAACTCTTCGTATTTCAATAGTAACCTTTTTACGCATTAAAAGAATTTAAAGTATATTATTTTTTAGATTGTTTTTTTATGTCAGATCTACTATGTTTGTTATGATGTTGATGATTCGATGCTTATAATTCATAGTTAATTAATTAAAGTTAATATATAATTTGGTACTAATTGCTTTTTATTGTGTTCTTGTTAGCATTCAATTTCAGAGCTTTTGTTGTTGAATTTAGATGTGTGTTTTTATGATACAGTCATCTTCAATATTCTAAAATTTATTTCATGAATTTGCAATTTTCATGATGAATATGAGCTGTCTTAATGTGTCCAGACTATTTCAGGGTGACTATATCATTTTCTTTATGATTATGTATTATACACAAATGAATATGTGGTAATTTTTTTCTAGAATCTTGTTTGTACATGTTTAATTTACTTTGTAATTTTTACATTGGGGGTTGTTCTTGTTTGTCACTTTGAAATTTTAAGATCTCTTGTTTTTAAGATTTTTATTGTTAATGTTAATTATTTTATGTTGAATACTTATTTTTTTATCTAATGTATAAATTTTATCGATGAATATGCCAACTTTTGCTGATGAAAATTTACCATTTCTTGATGAACTTATATTATATTAAGAAAAACCTATATAATTGCAAGGATTTTTTGATGATTTACTGATTTTACTAATGAATATTTGTTTGTTTTTGATGTTTTCGACAATTTCATACTATATACGCATGTGTTTATGAAGATGATGTTAGTGATATCTTGATGAATATTTAATAAGAATTGATGAATTTATGCAGGATCCATGCAACAAAAATTCAGTGCAAGTTTTTGAAAAACATATGATGACTATACAGAAAGAGATGATGAATATTTGAAAAAAAACATGACAAATAATTGACAAATTTATATGAATTTTTTGAAAATTTATCTGTATTATTGTAAAATCCATTGGTTTATTATCGAATTCATCTATAAAATATTTGATGTACATTATTCTTTTATCTATGTACTCTTTACATTAATAAATAAATAATCACATTCATCAATGTTTTTTTAAGAAAAAGTGGAGAAACTTTTTTTGAGTTAACATGTTCACTCTCTTATATTAAATTCATCAGTATGCATTGATATGAGCAAACTGCAAACAGAAAGTGTAATTAAACAATTAAATTTTAATTAACTATATTGTCATACAAAAAGTATACATAAGACACAAAAATTCACCAAGCGTCTTGTAAAATTTAGAACTATGCATTGACAATTCTAGGCAAGGTGCAAACGAAACCATGTAATTAAACAATTAAACTGTAATTAATTGTGTTGTTATAAAGAAAAGTATACATAAGCATAATAATTCATGAACATAAGAAAATTCATCGAGTGTCTTACAAAATTTATCAATTTTCATTGGTATGCTGCAAAAATTTATTAGTAGATGAACTATACTTCTAGCGCGCACATGTGAACACTCTGTTGGAGTACCTACTCCATAAACTACCATATAATTCCTATGGCACGACTTCACATCTTGGAAGCTTTGCATTCAAAATTGTGAATGTTTCTTAATTATGATTACAAGATCACTGCAATTGTCGACACTCTATAAGTCAAGGGTGAACGCAACTTTTATCGATAGATGCTCATGGGGCACCAGTTGAGCACAAAAATGTGTTTTTTTTTGTTTAAAATTCTTCTAGTTCTTTAAGATGGACATTCACACTAATGCAATAACGGTAATTAAATCCAAAGATTCTTTAAAAGTTATAATGTCATTTAAAATTTTTGGATCAGCCACCGCTAGAAGAAGGTAATGGTTGCATACACAATTTGGAGGGGATTTGTTCGTAGACAGAACTTCCCATTTCCCAGCTCCCATATAGGTGTATAAGCGAAAGTTCCCAAATGCAAAAACAACTGGTGCTACACCCAAAGAAGTTCATTGCATTATCTTTGAGCGGTCGTTTTAGTTGTTTAATCTTTCTGAGTTAGACCATTTGTGCATCTCTTGAACGTTTCTGTCGTCTATATAGTTTGAACTTTGAAAATGGCATGGTTACAGAAAAATCTCGTAAGAACTGATTCTTTGTGTTGATTATTCATGTGGTTCTGATCAGATCCCTTCGTACATGAAGTGATGAGCTGCGTGGTATGAAGTGATGAACAAAGATTTTTTGATCATTTAGGACAAACTTGCTTATGTCTTATTTTGAAAAGATGGTCATTTAGAGATTTTGTAATTTGTATAAGGCCACTTTGATGGGAAAAGCTGTGAGGAAAGATTGATTTTTTTGGTCTTGAATCAACCATTTCACTGGAGTCGAGCTACTATTGATTCAATAAGGGGTGGAGTTCTTCCATCACAGATTTTCTGTGAGAAAATAGTGATGGCTAAAAGGAAATTCTACTTCCCTGATTGTATTTTTGGTAACAAACATGCATCTCTTATTTGATGAGATGCCTATCGTATTACCAAATCATTCATGTGATGAGAACCAAAAAAGAATGCATATTATTAGATATGTGTTCATCTGCTGATCCACACGTACTCATTCATAATGTGTAATATGTGTTTAAAAAAAGGACAACAAAAAGATAAGGGTTCATATCGAACTAAGGATCTTGTTCATACTTCACCGGTTAAAAACAAATAATCATACTCCTTTTGTAAAGTCCCCAGACGGAGTTATCTTTCACTATTTTTAATACTAAAAATGTCTATTTCTTCTAGAATCAACTAAAATTACGACACTAAATTATGCTTAAACAATTTCATAATCTCTATGACTTCTTTTTTTTTTTTTTTGGGGGGGGGGGGGGGAAGGGCAATGGAGAAAGAACATGTGACAGATTGACGCAAAAACCTTTTAGATCATCCATAGCCTCAAAGTCATGAATTTATTTTCTCTTTGTGGTCATTCCTCACAGAATACCCGCTGTCATCATAAATCTTTAAGATCAATAGTAATTGGCTTCGTCTGTTCGTAGATGCTCTTTAGCCTCCTCATTTTAATGGCTGGATGCTCAGGACGGGAACAGTTTGCGGCATAACCATATTTCTTGGTGTCACAAGTAGTAGTCTCAACGTCATTTGTGACTAAGGCATTTCCATCCTGTTCCTCTTGAGAAACATAGTAGAGACTCTTCCTTTTGTTGATTGGAAGCACCTTCTCTGCTTACAAAAATCAATCAGTTTTGCAAAACATAAACTAATAATCAGTTTGACGCGCAATCTTAGGGGAGAAAACCAGACAAATATCTGATCTAAGTGGTTTGATGTTTTGAAGCTAATTAAAAGCATGCATTTGCTTCCAAGCCAGTGCATGCATGAAGCAAGCCATAGACTCACCAATTAACCCAACTCGGCTTAATTGCTTTGTCACAACTGCACAGAAAGTTGGAAATACCTGGATAAGAAGAAACTTCAGAATTTGATGCAGACCACACACTGACAGACAACTCATGAAATTTTTGTCCCCTGCATTAAACAGATATAAGGCACATTGCTTTCGTTAGACGACCACCAAGCAGGGGGGATCATGAAATTCGAATCTCTTCCTTCGTGCATGACAGAAAATCGATTAGGAAAGAGAAGGAAGTTACTTGACCAGGCCGACAACAGTGTCAGACTCAATTCTGTTTCGACTTTTCCCTTCACTTGCACCTTTTGTAACCTGCTCGAAAACAAAAATGGAACAAGGCAAAACGAAAATAATAGTGATTAGCGGTCACAAGTGTAGAGTGAACGAAGATTGCAGAAGAGAATGGTTTTGTTCATTTCAATGATTTTGAAAATTTCAAATACAAAAGTTTTCAGGCACTTCTCGAAAATATTATGGCTGCTGCATGCTAAATGCCTACAACTCTGTGTCTCCCAAGTTTTACAAATTTACAGTCATTCCAGATTCGAAAATCAGACAAATCAACAAAGCTAATAAAAAGAAAAACAGCCAAAAAAAAAAAGCTAATAAAAAGAGAAATGGAACCATGAGTGACCTACCATCTGAGATGGCATGCTACAACCAAAAGGTTCCGTCAAAGGGTTGCATGACCATCGGTTGTATCCATTTTCTTGTTTCATAGTTCTGGCCATCTTAGGTTGGCTTTGTTTGACAAAGGTTTTTAGACATTCCTAGCTATCAATTGCATCAATCCTATCTTAGTCCTCTCTCAATACAGTCTTTGCTACAAACAGAAAAAAGATGAAAGCATGGGCACCAGCATCTTTAACTTCACAAGCCCAGAGTAAATGGGGTGGCTATCGAAGATTTATATAGCACTTCTTCCATATTTCATGTCTCTCTAAAAAATGTTATCTACCAGAAAACCAAGGAGTTCACACAGTAGAAGTGGCTAATAAGGTAAATTCCAGCACTAGCAGGCTTTTCTAGGCTGATCATTACAAGGGAGGTCTTTCACCAGCGGTTACTTCAGCAGATAGAGATTACAGCCAAGATGGATTACTACCAAATTAGTCAGTCTCCAGATATTACAGCAATAAATTGCTTGCAGCATAATCAAAAGTGAGGAAATATGTAAAATATGGGAAGCTTAATGACTCAGGCCCCATAGCTTCTCAATTCGATGCAATCCATTGTTTATTGTAAAACAACATCAACAACAATGACAATGTATGTAGATTTGGCCCTAACAAGAGCTGCTAAGGGCTCCGTCGTTTTATAACAAGATCATGGATTCCCAAATGCTTAAAATCACATCAATTCACAAGGAAAATCATAAGACCATACTACGAGGATTTATTGCTAACATAACAAGTTGAGACTTCTAGCAAGCAAACTACATCGTGTGGTAAGCATATTTACGGCCAGAAACCACTTGCGAGGAGCAACTCTCAACATCCGTAGATTAAAACTGGCAAAATATTACGAGATGGAGGAAGAGGAATGTGAAAAGAGCACCCAAAAAGCCAAATTCTGCCATGGTTCATACCTTTTCAGTAGACGGATTCTTCCGTGCAGAAGGATAGCAAAACGTTCAGTAAGCATTCTTGGTTGACAGGAAACAACAGAATTGCATCCTTCTATTGCTGCCGTCAGTTGCCAAGCCGCTGACCATGTACGCACCCAGTGAACAAATTAATAAACTTCGTTTTTCTTCCTCAACACTTTCTATTTTTTTTTTCTTTTTCTGCAAAGGCATATGACTATATTAATCATTCAACTTAAATGAAAATAAGAAACAAGGTGCGTATGCAAATTGCAAAATTCACATTACAAATAACTTATAAGTCCGAAATTATCACTTCTGCTGTGCATCAAAATCATCCTAACATCAACATGTTCCATAGATGATTGGGCAGATACATTTCACCTAATCTCAACCAAAGACGCTACAAAAACTCCGAACATTATACCCCCGAAAGATCACAAATGATCTACGAGAATCTCGGCAAAGATCCACCCCCGTTCCCTTTTCTTTTTTAGTTGACAGGGCCATGGAGGCAGAGAGCAGCAAAAATGTAGAAAGAGAATCGAATCCCCAAATTCTCTTTCCTATACAGCTAACACGGACAAGGGAAATTGTTCTGGCTAGGATTTGATCCACTCGAAGGTGCCCGCTTCAAACTGCTTGGCAGAGAATTCTGATCCTGCAAGCTTCATTCAGCTTGTCTAAATCTGAAGCGTTTCATGCAAACGAGGCTAGCAGCTTTCTTGAGTGGCTTCTTTCTCTTGTCTGAATCTTTACTTGCTGGTACTGTAGAGTTAACCTACGACTGAGGAAGCAGTACATGAGCAGCAAGAATACCAAAATAGACAAAATTCTCTCAGCAATTTTCATGGTTTTTCAGGTCAGAAAGAAAAGTGGCCACAGATGTTGAATGGAACTAGAATAAGGTGTGTTCAAGTTCACAATTCAAAGGAAGGAATTTGATAATGTACACTTTCCGACATCAGTACTACACCAGACAAGAAAAAATTGTAATATATGCATAGACCGGAGGCTGGCACAATAGATTGTTAGAAAAATTAGGTTGAATGTGATATACGATAAATCAAGTAAATCGTGAAATGAAATACTTTTCTTAAGACTTATTTGTTGCACCACAAATAATCTTAGAAATTATCCACTTAGTAAGACAAGTGTGTATTTCAAGGTTCTCTCAAAGGTTAGTCAATGAGGGTGCTGTAGTCATTCACATTGATTTTTATTACCTGTGATTGTGATTTCACTCCTCCTTATATAGAAGAGTGATCATGCCTGAATAGGCACAAAAAATGGATAGCGTATGTCCGGTAAATCTTGAAAAGGTATCATTCTTATCTTCCTTTTTACTGAAAGGATTGGATAAGACTAGTAAACTTGAAGAGGCACTATACTTATCCACCTTTTTGGATAAGCACTATAAAAACCTGCCACTCTTATTTTATTCCTGAAAAATTCCAACAACGCCCCTTTTCCAAGATATAGAACAAACCCCCACCATTCCAACAAATACACAATCACAATCGAGAACACAAGGAGATTTATGCATAAGAGAAGTATCTCGCGATTTGAACTTCCATTTAGTGAAATATAATTTCAAATAATCTGAATGTAAATAGTTGACAAGTCCTTGAACTATACATCCTCTTTGATTAATTGGATACATTTCACACACAAGTCTCGTTACACACTTAAAAGTTGATACTATTATCCGGCCATGTGTTCATATCTATTATGAGTGCATCAAGCGAAGCCCAGTTACTCTTTGAAGCAGCCACACTTCACACTCGCTTAGGTAGACCTTAGAAATATGCTCCTATAATACATGCCATTCAATCAGGGTCTATTATGAGCATAAAACTCACCCTCTTATAACATTACAGCAATTAAGCACTCTTATCTTGGGATGAAATATGTTACTGCTTCCAATCACTATGCAATATTGTCACTCATTAAACTTAGAACGTGATGTCATACCACGAATTAAGTTGAGGCTTCATCGCTAGTAATTGTAGATATAGGCTTAAGTCCCATCCCCCTTGATGTTCTCAACATCAAGTCTCTTGCCAAACCTTTGGTTAAAAGATCTGCAAGATTCTCATTTGTTTGCACATAGTTGACTGTGATCACTTCATCTTTGATCAATTGATGGACATAGGCATATCTAAGTCTAATGTGCCTTAATTTTCCATTATAGACATGACTATAAAGCCTGGACAATGTGGTCTTACTATCGCAAAGTATGGAGAGTGGCGACATTGGTTTTGGCCATAAAGGCATCTCCAATAACAGATTTCGTAGCCACTCTGCCTCCTTACTGGCTGCAGCCAAAGCCACAAACTCAGCAGCCATAGTGGAGTCGGTTATGCAGGTTTGTTTCGTAGATGCCCAAGATACTGCCTCTCCACCAAGTAAGTATATATAATTTGACGTAGAGGCATAGTCCTCTTTATTAGTTATCTAACTTGCATCTGAGTATCCTTCTAAGACCGAAAGATAACCTGAATAACACAGACCATAATCTTGAGTTTTCTTGAAGTATTTCAAAACTTGATGTATTGCATGCCAACGAAACTTACTAGGGTTACTAGCATATCAACTTAATTTTCCAACGGAAAATGCAATATCTGGCCTTGTGCTTATCATGGCATACATCAAGCACCCTATGACCTTTGCATACTCAAGTTGTGCGATAGGTTTCTTACTGTTTCGAGTCAACCTATAGGTTGGATCGAAATGAGTGGTCACTGGGGAGCAATCTTTGTAATTGAATCTCCCAAGCACTTTCTCAATATAATATGATTGAGACAAACCAATGCCATCATTATTTCTAATGATCTTAATACCGAGTATAACATCGGCCTCCCCCATGTCTTTCATGGAGAACTTGAAAGATAGAAAACATTTGGTTTTCTCTACTTCCTCTAAGTCAGTGCCAAAAATTAGCATGTCATCAACATATAAGCATATAATCACACCTTTTCCTTGTTCAAATATAAAATATACACATTTGTTAGATTCATTGATACTGAACCCATAAGATAGCACTACTTCATCACACTTTTGATGCCACTGTTTAGGTGCTTGTTTTAGGCCATAAAATGATCTTATAAGTTTGCATACTTTGTTTTCTTGACTTGGAATAACAGAACCTTCTGGTTGTTTCATGTATGTTAAGTCATAAATCATGCATTACTTTAATAATTATTTTGATTATATTATATATATTATTTTGTCTAATTTACTTTATTTTATATATTTTTCATGTTAAGCGTTAATAAAATGAAGAGGAGAAAAGAAAACGTCAAAGTTCGGATTTTACATGCTAAGTTATCAGGTCGGTCCAAAAATAATGATTTATGAAAAAATATTATTTCCATAATGATTTATTTGGACTAGGGTTACAAAATTATTACCCTTAATCGAAGAGAAACTAGAAGATTTAGAAGAGAAGGGATCTAAAGAAAAAACCCTAGAAGATAATATTATAAAAACCTTGACGCCTCATCTCTTCTCCACACTCACATCTTACGCCACACCTTCACATCACATTCTTCTCACCAGCAAACCCAGCATCTCATCCTCACACCATACATCATCTTCGTGCTTAACACACATTCACGCATCATCATCTCCATCACATACTCCCTCATCTCCCCAACACCACATAGCATCATCATCAATCATCATCGCCCACCTTCATCTCAAGGTCAATCAATATTATTCTGGTGCTATTTTCCCTATTTTTATTTTATTTTATTATTTTCTTTTAGTTTAGTTGAGTGTTGATATGAAGTCTTTAGTTAAATGTTGTGATTTCATATTTAATATGAGGGAGTAATTTTCTTGTACTTAGTATAATCTATTTGAAAGCATGCTAAATTAATTATTTTGAAACAAGTTTTATACTTTATTATCAAGTTGATTTTTATTCATGATTCTATAACGATTAGTATTTATCGTTTATTATGTTCGCGTTAGATTAATTAGAATGCATGCTAATTAGTTTAATACGAATTCATTTGATAATTTAAAAGGCTTTAATACGTAAAAGTTAAAGTTTTTTAGGCATAAGTATCACCCTAATTAATCATAGATGGCTCAAACTCATCTCTTTTAATTAAATAATCGTTATAGATTTTTGTTAAATCAATCTGTTAGTAAATTGATTACAAGGCGCTGGATGATATTTTTCTAATATGTAATGCTCTAGTTTGATTAAATTCTTGTGCTGGTATGAGGGTTATCAAAACTAATGGAATTTATATTAGGATTGGACCTAAATAAACTATAATATAAGAAAAATGGGGAAGATCCGCTGGTGGGTATCTTCTACAGTCTAACTTATGGATAAATCGATTTGTGTGTTGATGATAAATATTAATTTTCATGGTGGGATTATGCTAAGTATTTTTCACAAATTTGGTATCATTGATAATTTTTTCTTACTTTTTAGTTAATTTCTCTAGTTTGTCAATTTTTATTCTTCAATTTATAAACTTTAATATAAATTTCATTTACCCCTCCAAAAGAGTAATTTTTTAGGAGTGTCTTGGTAATATTAGATCAGTTAGATTTTAATTTTTAGTGTGGTTATAATTTTCAGATTTGATTCATATTCTATTTTGCTATTTATTTACTGGTTTGTTAGAAATTAGGTTAAAATAGTTCCTTTTGTGTTTTTTTAATATTTTAGTGCATTTTATGGTTTATATAATATCCTATTCTGGCTCTATTTAATTTCGAAATTTTTGAAAGTTATTTGATAATTTTTAAGAATTATTTCGTGAATTGGATATGTGTAGGTTTTTATTTTAATAAATCTAAAAATTAAGTTTTTATTTTTTATTTTATGTTTTTGGGTTTTATTAAGTCCAAAAAATTATATCCTAAAATCTGGGAATTTTTGTTATTTATTTTCGTATTTATATTAGTGCAGTTTATTCTTTCTCTAATTTCAAATTTTAATTTTAATTTTAATTTTTTGAAGTTAATTTTCTGTTTAAATTTTTCTAAATTTGATTACATATAACTTTGGAGTTATAAAGTTATAAACTTGTAGAATATTAATTTTGATTGCTGTCTGTAATTTTTAATATTAATTTTCTGCTTATTATTTTCTATTTTAATTTTCAGTCTTATATTGTGTTATTATTTGTGTTTTTATTTTTTAGGTTATTTAGAATAGCTATTTACTATTTTATTTTCAGAATTAAATTTAGAATATTTAGGAGCAATATTAAGTATTTTTTTAGATTTTTACTTATTAAATTTGATTTATTTTCGTAATATAAAGAGAAGTTATAATAAATTAGTATAGTAAGATCATGTAGAATTAAACTAGTTTATTATTATAATCTTTCCTCGGGGGATCGATCCCTACTTTCCTATGCTATAAATATTATTTATAAATCAAAGTAGTGGTTTAATTTGTAGCTCTACGATAAGCTCTATAATGTACATCTCTTCCTCTAATTCACCATTTAAGAATGCTGTTTTCACATCCATTTGATGAATTACTAGCTTTTGAATTGTAGCAAGAGCAATGAGAACTCTTATGGTTGCAATCCTAGCTACCGGTGCATATGTGTCAAAGTAGTCAATACCATATTTTTGGTTAAAATCTCTTATGCTCAACTGGGCTTTGAACCTTTCTATGATACTATCTACTTTCCTTTTTTTTTTTTAAAGATCCACTTTGATGTGATAGGCTTATATCCGGGGGTAAATCAACTAAGACCCATGTGTTATTTTTCATGATTGATTCTATTTCATCTTGAACTGCTTCTTTCCAAAAGGAAGCATCTTGAGATTTCATAGCCTCTTTAACAGAGTTAGGATCCGAATCAATGCTATAAACATAGGGTATTTCATTTTCAATGGAATCCCTTATTTCCTCTAGCAAATAAACAAAGAAATCAGAACCAAAGAATTTCTCATTTCTATCCATTTACTTCTTCTTACTTCCACTGTATCTCCTTGTTCTTGATCATTACTTGGAGTCATAGTGGTTGGAATAAGATCATTTGGTTTAGGAATTGAAGAGAATCTAGTTTCATCAAAAATGGCATCAATTGATTCTATCACGGTGTTAACTGTAATAGAAGCATTCGGTGTTAACCGTAATAGAAACATTTGGTTCTATAACAAAACACCTATAGGCTTTGCTACGTTCAGCATAGCCTATAAAGATGCACTTAATTCCTCTTTCCTCTAATTTTCTTTTCTTGGGTTTCGGAACTCTTACAATAGCCCTACACCCCCAAACTCTAAAATAACTCAGATTTGGCTTTTTCTTATTCCATAATTCATAAGGAGTAATTGAATTCCTTTTATTAATTAGGAACCCTATTTAGGATGTAGCATGCTGTGAGCATCGCTTCACCCCAAAAGCCTTCACGTAAACCCGATTTAGAAAGCATAGCATTGATTATTTTAGTTAGTGTTCTATTTTTCCTTTCTGCCACACCATTTTATTGTGGTGTATAAGGTGCTGTGACCTCATGAATTATACCAATTGATTGCAAATAACTTGGATCATAGTATTCACCACCCTTATCTGATCCTAGTCTTTTAATGAAGGTTTGAAAATACAACTCAGATTCAATCTTAAAAGTCCTAAACATGTCTAGTACTTCATTTTTAGCATATACAAGGTATACTTGGCAATATCTTGTAAAATCATCAATGAAAGTGATATAGTATTTCTTTCCCCCAAAAGAGGGAGTGCTATGAAAATCACCTAAATCACTATGAATT
Organism: Carnegiea gigantea; assembly: GCA_029747015.1. Taxonomy (NCBI): domain Eukaryota; kingdom Viridiplantae; phylum Streptophyta; class Magnoliopsida; order Caryophyllales; family Cactaceae; genus Carnegiea; species Carnegiea gigantea. Next base: position 410,332 of record JAKOGI010000341.1, on the reverse strand, counting down.
AATTCAGTAATTTAGTGATTCTTTGAACAATTGGAAAAGAACTTCTAGTGATCTTTGTTAACATGCATGTCTTACATTTCTCTATGTTTTCATCAAAATCAGGAATTAACTCAAGCCTTGACATCTCTTTTAATCTTTTATAATTAACATGCCCAAGACGGTTATGCCATAGAGAAGATAAATACACATGCATATAAGCAGAATCATTTATCTCATTACCACTAGAAGGAGTAATTATATTTAACTTAAACATGTCACCACTAGCATAACCCTTTCCCACAAAGACATTCCTCTTAGACAGGATAAACTTATTGGCCTCATACACTTGTTTGAAGCCAAACTTATTAAGCAGAAAACCAGACACAAGATTCTTTCTAACTTCCGACACAAAATATACATCATTTGAAGTAAAAATTTTTTTTCGGAAGTGAAGACTAACTCAACTTGGCCCATTCCTTTAATATCAACAGTGGAAGTGTTGCCCATGTAGAGCACTTTTCTCTCTTCAACCGGCACAAGAGTCTTGAAGAAAGAGCGATCCTTACACACGTGCTTAGAAACACCCGAAGCAACCCACCAATCATTGTCACTTTGGACAATGTTGATTTGATCATTGATCACGGCTAGAAAGTTATCCTTTGCCTTTGCCTTTTGGTTGTTCAAGCCATGTTTGCGGTTCTAAATGGTACAATATCTTTTCTTGTGGCCCAGTTTGTTGCATTCCCAACAAACCACTTTAGCCTTCTTATTGCCCCTATTGTTGTTGTCCTTATTAGGCCTCTTCTTGTTTCCCTTTGGCACTTAAATCGACTCACCATCTTCGGCAATATGAATCTTAGAGACATGCTCCTTTGACTCTTCCTGCGCACGTAACTCTTCTTCAATTCGAAGATGGTTAGCCAATTCCTCTAGTGACATTTCTTCTTTCTTATGTTTCAAAGTTCTTTTAGTGTCTTTCCAATAGGGAGAAGTTTGTCCACTATAGAGGAAACTATAATGGTCTCATCCATGTACATTTTATGTTGCTTGAAGTGACTTAGAATTCGTTGAATTTCATGCAAATGATCGAGAATAGAGCATCCTTCGACCATCTATAGTTATTAAATTGACTTACAAGGAAGTTCTTGATAGAGGCATCTTCTATCATGTACTTGTTCACTAGCGCCTTCCATAATTCCTTTGCCGATTCCATGTCTTGATAGACATCGAGCAAGGCGTCCAACATGCTATTTCAGATATGGCCTCAACAAATGTAGCCATCGTTCTCGAATTTGGATCTTCGGCGGGCTTGCTCCAAAGTCTCATTTTCCGTCTCTATTGGGTAAGGAGTGTTGAGCACATACACGACCTTCAAAGTTGTAAGAAGGAAATGCATCTTCTTTTGCCAGCAACGGAACCCCACACCCTCCAACTTGTCCAACCTCTGAAAGTTGGATGCCATTTCACGGATTAACGCCATCTCAAATAAGTCTTAAGATTGTTAGAAAAATTAGGTTAAATGTGGTACAAGATAAGTCAAGTAAATCGTGAAATGAAATACTTTTCTTAAGATTTATTTGTTACACCATAAATAATCTTAGGGATAATCTACTTGGTAAAACAAGTGTGTGTTTCAAGGTTCTCTCAAAAGTTAATCGATGAGGGTGCTACAGTCACTCACATTGATTTTTATTACCTGTGATTGTGATTTCACTCCTCTTATATAGAAGAGTGATCATGCCTGAAGAGGCACCAAAAATAGATATGTTAGGGCGGGCAAATCTTGAAGAGGTACTATGCTTATCCACTTTTTCACCGAAAGGATTGGATAAGGCGGGTAAATTTAAAGAGGTACCATACTTATCCACCTTTTCGGATAAGCATTATAAAAACATGTCACTTTTATTTTATTCTTGGAAAATTCCAACATAGTTTGTTGATACTCAGTTACCCATGTGTAATCTAATGTAATCCAAATATGGCATGCAATGTACTTGGCTTCTGTTCAGTTTCACAAAACAACCAATGAGGTATAGAGATACATAGAAATTGTATGCTCACTTAAAATGATATTAACTCGAGTCTGCTTCTGATAGTACCGGTCAAAATTAGTCCGAGTCACAAAAAGCATATTTTCTGAAGCATCCCTTTTTTTGTTGGACGTACAAATGAAACAACTATCTTTTTACGAGCCCTTTTTTTTGGGACGTACAAATGAAGCAACCATCTTTTTACAAGCCAGTTGAGCCAGGCAAAGCTCAGAAATTAATATAACAAACTTCTGGAACATCATAAGATGGCCTTGCCTTAAATATTTGCTCGGGTCTGAGCTAGGAGACAAGGTTTATCATGTGATGAGGAACTGATTACCATTGTATATGTTAGACTGCCAAACCATCAAAGCCATAAACAGACATCCTCTTGGAACTGATCATGTGATATCGAGTCAGTCTTCTCAGGGTCATATCCTGTTTGATTATTAGACGATAATTACCTTTAGCCTTAGCTTTAAAAGGTACAAAGCGCACTAAGGTCCAAGGATCCCAAAAACTCATGCACAATGTACTAGGCAAAGTCATGCATCATGGAAGTGAGGCCATGTTTTTATTTAGATCACATAAATGATATCTAATATTTTTCAACATATTAAATTTATTTGCCGAAAAACAGAAACCCTAAAGAGAAAGTAAATAAGTAGATGAAAGTTGACATATTAGTCTGTTGGGATTTGTCCCAAATTCCTTTATTGAAGATTATTACTTGGCACCTAAGGCTCAAGTTGTGCAGTTGAAGATATTTTATTTATGGAAATTATATTATTTTCATATTTTGTATTTAATATCTTTTTCTTTTCTGTAAGGATTGTGTTTGGTGGTCAAAACATATGTTGACAGCTAGGGTTAAACCCTTGGTACCTTTGGGGCTTCTCTATAAATACTAGGTTGTTTAACCTTATTTGATACGGGACATTAGGCGTTGGCCTCTTGGAGCGGGGCATCTGGGAGTGCCTCTCGGCACTTCCCTTTTCTATTCCACATTTTATTGAGAGTTAGCATTAAGAGATTTTCGTTGTAATTGATCTCTTCATTGGGCGTTTGCTTTGAGATCTTTATCTCTCTTGTTGATCTTTTCCTTAAGCGTTTGCTTTGAGATCGTTTTGTACTCACTCATATTATAGTGGATTTTGTGTCGTTGTTGCCGCCCGTGATTTTCTCCTGATTTGGGTTTCCACGTAAAAAATCATGTGCCCCAAAGGTACCAAGGGTTTAACCCTTACTGCCAACATATGTCTTGACCACCAAACACAATCTTTACAGAAAAGAAAAAGATATTAAATACAAAATATGGAAATAATATAATTTCCATAAATAAAATATCTTCAACCGCACAACTTGAGCCTTAGGTACCAAGCAATAATCTTCGGCAAAGGAATTTGGGACAAATCCCAACAAACTCCACCTTGGACCAAAATCCTTGGAATGGACGGATATGGCAAAATTGATCTTGTTATGACGTCAAAATTCTCAATATCAATGAGAAACACCCTTCAAGAGAATGCTCGAAATCCGGATCAATGACTCCGTCTCTGATACCACTTGTTAAGAAAATAATAATTGGAAGTTGAACATAGTATATGCGGAAGCGATAAAGGATGTAGATATTGGAGAATATAAAACAAAAACGAAAAAAATAGAACGGGGCACATGATTTTTTACGTGGAAACCCAAATCGGGAGAAAATCATGGGCGGCAACAACGACACAAAATCCACTATAATATGAGTGAGTACAAAACGATCTCAAAGTAAATGCTTAAGGAAAAGATCAATAAGAGAGAAAAGATCTCAAAGCAAACGCCCAATGAAGAGATCAACTACAACGAAAATCTCTCAATACTAACTCTCAACAAAATGTGGAATAGAAAAGGGAAGTGCCGAGAGGCACTCCCAGATGCCCCGCTCCAAGAGGCCAATGCCTAATGCCCCATATCAAATAAGGTTAAACAACCTAGTATTTATAGAGAAGCCCCAAAGGTACTAAGGGTTTAACCCTATCTGCCAACATATGTCTTGACCACCAAACACAATCTTTACAGAAAAGAAAAAGATATTAAATACAAAATATGGAAATAATATAATTTCCATAAATAAAATATCTTCAACCGCACAACTTGAGCCTTAGGTGCCAAGCAATAATCTTCGGCAAAGGAATTTGGGACAAATCCCAACATAGTCTTCTTCGTATTGGTATGGATCAAAAGCTTAAGGACTAGCTGGACCAGATGAAGGACTTCCAGCAAAAAACAATAGCAACTTTCTTGAGTGTCTTCTTTCTCTTTTGTGAATCTTTACTTGCTGGTACCGCAGAATATGCAAGGACTGAGGAAGCAGAGAATGAGCATCAAGATCACCAAAATAGACAAAGTTATCCGGACAATTTTCATGGTTTTTCAAGTCAGAAAGAAAACAGGTCACAGATGTTGCGTCGGTCCAAAATGAGGTGCTTTCAAGCTCTTAATAAAAAGACAGAATGTGATCATGCATACTGTCCAACATAAGCTCTATAATGGGGCCAAAAAAAATTAAAAATAATAAATATAGACTGGGAGCTCATTCATCCATGTATAGTATAATATCCTATAAGCACAGGCAAAGAATTTGGTTTGCCTTTAGTTTCACAGAATAACTTACCAGGTAAATGGATACATATATATATATATATATATATATATATATATATATATATATATATATATATATATATAGTTTCAGTACTGTGTTCACTTGATGTGATAATCGGGCTGTCTCTTTGCAAGTTTAAGGCTATCTATATTTGAATCTCTGCATATCTTGTTCACGGAAGGCCCATACTGGCTGTTATTACTCATTTTATAAGATGAGTTTACCTCACATCTATCTCCAACAGGACTAGATGAATCATAAAGTCCACGTACCAGAAACCATGCTTTCCAACTTGAACTTTTTTGGACTAGAGATGAAGCAGATATTCATTTTTACAAGTTAGCTGACAAATTGAGATAGTCCACTCAGATTCATTAAATATCGAAATTTCTGTAACACCATAAGATTGTCTTGCTTTTTGCTGGGATCAGAGCCAGGAGGCAGCTTATCATGTGATGCTTATCACCTCCCCATATTTTGTTGCCGAGATAAGTACCAACATTATCTGGCAGCTGCATCACTTCAGCTATGGCCATCACTATGCTTGCATCCAGAGACTATGTATGCGGCCAAATCGCATTTGAGACCGTCCTTATGCTATATTCAGTTGACATGATGTTAATGTACCTATATCAAGTATGGCTTGCAGTTTTAATGCTACACCACATTTCTGACTGATATTTCTAAAAAAATGCAGCAACTTCAGCTGTTAAATGCCTAGATTTATGCTCATAACAGTATCAGGTAGGCAAGATTAATGCCAACAACACACCTATGTCTTCTGATATCATGTGATGCTGCTAAGAACTGAGTGCCTTAAAATAAGTAATATGTAATTAATGACTCAACACAAGGAAAAACTTGCACGGAGTCACTTTCCATTCAGGGACTTCGGATAGCATCCATCTAACTGCAATAACAGATGGCAAAAACATCACTGCCAGGTCTGCCCATGAAGTTCTCTTCAGTTGATAGCTTACCATCTATCAACAGATTATGCATATTTCAGAATAGAGACCGTCCTTTTTTGCTTTTTTATCAAATCCTTGTAATTTGTACTTTTTCTTTGCTTTCTTATTTCCTCCCTAATACTTATTATGCAGGCTAACTATTAGTATTAGTTCAAGGACTCAGGTCAGAAATAGAATACAAATATATTTCAGAATTTATACAACAGGAAAGTGCAAGAAGAGTACATTGAATATATCTTTTGTCCAACATAATTAGGATAAAACCAAACTGTGTAGCAAAATGAGAATCAACCGTTCATGATTTAGAGTGGGAAGATCTCAATGTATACTCTCAAAGAAGTCAGTTCTTTGTTACCAATCCCACGAAGACATAATATGCTGTTGAAGTTCAGATCAGAATAGATGCTTGAATGCCCAATTGTGAAGGTTAATGCCAGATTGAATATAAACATCAATGGCGACAATCCTGTGGTCTCCAACCCGTAATCCAGTTTCTATTCTGTCTCTGTGGCAACCATCAACCAGAAACTATAAATTGAACCTAGGTCAATCACGGGTAACCCAAGTTTCTCGAAAAAAACTCCAAGCACCGAGTTTATCATCAAAAAGAGATATGATGCGATGTAATATGCCCTCATGAGCAACATGACATGTCACGTCTGCACCGCCTTCCATATGGTGAAGTCCAGCTCCAAGTTCCTCTGCTTAGGCTTAGGAACTAAAACGTCCTAATAATGTAGGACATTCTGAGAGCAATTCCTACACCGAGAGAATTCACACACAAAGCACTCAAATAATACTCAATCCAATTTTATTCAATTCAAGTGTGTCTCCCTAATGCATAATCGGGAGTTTAAATAGGAGAGTACATCCTAATGCGATAAGGAAACTAAATAATAATATAATCAAAACGATTTTATTTGTTACCTAAACGATAAAATAAAATAACTAAAAGATAGTGTCCTAAATAAAATTTCCTAAATTTTTAAATTTCCTATTTCTCATAGAATAGAACTTCCCCTGATATCTGATTGTATCATACTCCCCCGCTGGAAAAGAACTTGACTTCGGCCAGTTGTCTTGAAGATACCACTCCAAGAGCGTAGGGTTCAGCTCACATAACTCATCTTCTATAATCCAAGTGGCATCTGCTTGTGGGCAGCCGAACCATTGCACCAAGAAGCGACGGAAGCTCCCACGAGAGGACGACACGAACTCATAATCCAGCATAGCCTCAATATCAATATGGGATTGCCGCAAAGGAGGAAGCCTAGGAACCTGGGTACCTGCAGCAGCACTAAAAGGAAGACTAGGAGGCTCAAAAGTACCTCGGTGAAGGGTTAAATCTTCCACATTGAAAATATGACTAATACCCAAGTTATCAGGTAAATCAAGCACATACGCATTAGATCCCAACTTCGGAATAATCTGGTATGGACTCATGGCTCGAGCGTGGATCTTTTGGTGGGAGAGTTTGGGTAATCGTTCAAGCCGAATACGAGCCATAACAGAGTTACTCACCTCAAAAGAAATGTCTCTGCGATGCACATCAGTTTAAAGCTTACAACTGTCAATACTCATTGCAATTTTAAGATGAATCTCAGCATGCAAATCATGTATGTGCTTGGCAAATGTCGAGGCAGGTTGGGATACTCGAGCATCTGGAGGGAGGGGAATAAGGTCAGTAGGGATGTGGAGGGAATAACCATGGACAATCTCAAAAGGACTCTTCTCTGTGGACCTATTGACAGCATTTTTGTAAGCAAACTCAACAAGTGGTAAGGTCAAATCCTATATACCCTATTTCTCCCCCATGATACATCTAAGTAAATCACCAAGGCTTCGATTGACAACCTCGATCTGCCCATTAGTTTGGGGGTGAAAAGCTGTAGAAAATTTGAGCATAGTGCCACACAATTTCCATAATGTCTTCCAAAAATAACTCATAAACTTTACATCTCTATCAGACACAATGGAGACGAGAAGACCGTGCAACCTAACAATATCGCGAAAGACTAATTTAGCAACATGGGAGGCATCTTCAGTCTTATTACAGGCAATAAAATGGGCCATCTTGGAAATATCGGTCAACCACAACTAGAATCGAGTCATTAGCACGAGATGTTCTAGGCAGACCGAGTACAAAGTTCATACCAATGTCTCAGCATGGGGCATGAGGGATGGGTAAAGAACTGTACACCCCTGTGTTATGCTTCCTGGCCTTAGCCAGTTGGCATATACGACATTGAGACACTATACGGGAGACATCTCTATTAAGGGAAGGCCAATAGAAGCGACCTTCCACAAGTGCAATAGTCCTATCCTTGCCTAAGTGACTGACTAACCCCCCTGCATGCATTTCTCAAACTAAGAAGTCTCTAAATGAAGTTCGGGGGATACACAACTAAGAACCTCATAACAAATAAGGTGTCATGGAGAATAAAGTAAACATAGGGTTGATGGTTACCAGCCAAAAGTTCCGAGTAGACAGGGCCAAAATCAGGACAAGAAGAGTAAGCAACCTTCAGTCAGTTAAAGCCTAGGACCTCAAACCACATTGTGTGAAGAAGACAACCACTACGACTAAGGGCATCGACAACCTTGTTCTCAACCCCAGACTTATGCTTAAGCACAAAAGAATACTCAATGATAAACTCAACCCACCTCACATGCTTAGGATTGACACTAGTCTGAGAGTTCCAATACGTAAGGGCTTCATGGTCGGAGTATACCAGAAACTCTTAAGGTAGACAGCAGTGCCGCCAATGGTGAAGGGGCTGAAGCAATGCATATAACTCTTTCTCAAATGTTGTATACTTCACCGGCTTAGAGTCACTGAGCTTTTCACTAAAAAATGCTATGGGGTGTTCCTCCTGACTTATCACTCCTCCAATGCAATACCCAGAGGTATCACAGGCAACCTTAAATACCTTGCTAAAATCAGGGTATCTAAGGACTGGGGCAGATGACATCCGCTCTTTAATCTCCCCAAAAGTAGATAATGTCTTAGGAGTCCATTGAAATGGCCCCTTCTTCAAGCCTGTAATAGGTGTCATAATAAAGCTGAATTGCCTAATGAATCTCCTATAGAAGGAGGCAAGATAATGGAAACTCCGAGCTTCAGTAATGGTTTTGGGTTCAGGCCATTTCTTAATAGCTTTAACTTTGACGGGATTAGTAGAAATACCTTGAGCAGACATAATGAACTCTAAGAAGAGGACCTGAGGTTGAAGGAAGACACACTTCTTGAGGTTAGCAAAGAGCTTAACTTCTCTAAGTGTGCAGAAAAGTTGTCTGAGATGGCCAACATGATCCATTCTAGACTTGCTATACACCAATATGTCATCAAAATAAACAACCAGGAATTTCCCCATAAATCGTTGAAGAACATGGGTCACGAATCTCGTAAAAGTACTAGGGGCGTTGGATAACCCAAAAGGCATAGCCATCCACTCAAACAGTCCATCCTGGGTCTTAAAAGTAGTCTTCCATTCAACTTTGGCCCTAATGCAAGCTTGGCGGTCGCCATTACCCAAGTCAATCTTAGAGAATCAGTTAGCCCCAGCAAGACAGCCGATCATGTCCTCTGACCTCAGAATAGGGAACCTATATTTGACGGTGATCTTACTAATGACTCTACTATCGAAATACATCCGCTAAGATCCGTCCCTTTTAGGGGTAAGAAGGGCAGGGACTGCACAAGGACTCATGCTATGATGAACAAAACCCGTAGACAATAGCTCCTGAACCTACCTATTCAACTCCGCTCGCTCAGTAGGGTTCAAACTATAATGAGGAAGATTAGGGAGTTGGGAACCAGGGATTAAGTCAATAACATGTTGTACGTCTCGAAAGGGAGGGAGCTCCTAGGAAGCTCTTTGGGAGCAATATCAGCAAATTCTTTAAGTAGGTTTGCAATCTCAACTGGAAGGCCCTGGGAAGGCAGTTCACTCGAAGGGGAGTGAGGGAAGGTAATGTGGTCAGCAGATGCCTCCTTAGCGAGAACTGTAAGATAAAACTTATTAGAGTTCCCTAATTTCTCGAAGGGTTTATATTGAAGAAGAGAGATGGTGCCCTTCGTTGGAGGTGAGGGGTATGAAACCATAGGCACAAATGAGGTTAGAGATGGTTATGAGTTGGCGGAAGTAAACAACTCTTTAGGGTGACAAGGGGTGAGAGTGATATTCTTGTTCTGGAACCTAAAAGTATAGGTATTTTCCTTACCATGATAGATAACGCTTCAGTCATATAGCCAGGGTCGGCCTAACAGAAGGTGAGCAACATCCATGGGTAGGACATCACATAAGATTTCATCTTTGTACCCTCCAATCTGGATGGGGACCTTACACCTACAAGAAATTGTAAGGATGGTCTTGTCTACCTAAGCGACCTTAAAGGGATAAGGGTGGGATTTAACCTTTAGGTTACAACACTTAATAGTGGACTGTGCCACAACATTCATAGTGCTTCCCCCATCTATAACTAATTTCATCAAAATGTCACCCGACATAGCAAGAGGATAAAAGATGGTTGTACGTTTTCACTCATCACTCACAACTGGATTAGACAAAAGGCACCTAACAGCCCCAAGATGAGAATTGCCTTGAAGAAGACTGTTTTCAACATCAACAAGATCCTCATAACTTCTCTCGGGTTCCACAATCTCTTCCTGACAGTCAATGGGTTCATGCTCTAAGGCAAGGGTGCAATGGGGGCACTCGAAAACATAATGACCTCTTCTCCCACAACTAAAACACTACATAGCCTTATCAGTTAGCGTTTGGAAAGAACTAGTAGACAGGGATGAGTTAGAGGACGTGGGAAGGTTAAAGGCCCTTGTATTAGAAGCTCCTATAGAAAATTGTAGTGCTTCAGAGGCAACTTGGATGGAAGGCTCAGTGCGAAGGGTAGGATGCCTCACAAGAATGGGCTTATTGAGCTTCTTGACTTCTAATGCTTTGTGGTAAGCCTCATCTAATGTGAGAGGGGAAGACAAAGTCATAACACGTTTAAGATCGGGCCATAGGCCATGGATGAATCAGGCTATGGTGAAGGATGGGTCTTCTACCATCTCACAATGTTGAATTAACTCCTCAAATGCATTAATATAGTCTGACACACAAAAACTAGACTGTCGAAGGCCAAGCATTTAATCCACAAGGTGAGTTCTATGGAAAGAAGGGAGGTACATTTCTTTCAATCTATCCTTTATGACTTCTCATTGGTTGATGGGAGATTGACGCATTCGCTCAAGGTGACTTGTGAAGACGTGCCAAAACTTCCTAGTAGGTCCTACGAATTTTATCTTAGCAAATCAGACTTCCTTAATATCAGACATCTCATACCAATCCAAGTAGTCATCCATGGCAACCACCAGTCAGAAAAAGTGATGGCATCCATCTTTCCATCAAAAGAGGGCACATCTACTTTCACCTTTCGAGTAATATTAGAGCGACCCTCGTGAACATTCCTGTGGTCAGTTTCAGGGTTAGTATTTCTAGACTCCTTATAGTTATCCGGCCTCCTGTCGTCTCTAAGGGTGGAAAACCTACGACTCTTAGGATCTCCCTGATCATTTCTCCAACTACTTCCCTGCTCACAATCGCGATAGCCATTGGGAAGCGGGTGTTCAGGTCCCTCAGACTCAGACTCCTCATGTTGGCCTGACTTTAGGATGACCACTACCCATAACCATAAAGTCTACTGTAATGTGTGAGGAAGCCTCGCGTTGGTCAAACATGGGCGGTTTTTCAAAAGCTCGAGTGAGGTCATCTAACTTGGACTCAAGTTGATCAACCCATTCATCTTGATGGTCAAGTCTTTCAGAGAGTGCATTAATTTGGGACTAGTAAGGTTGTTTGGGAGAAGATGATGTGCTCAATGCAACAAGAAATACACGTGCTGAGATTAATCCAAATTGCAACAGTAATGATAGCAATAAATAATCACTATGCACACAGCGGAGAATGACAATTACTATAAATTATTAATATGACTCCAGCTGTACCTCTTAGTGTGCTTGAGTATTGGTCTAAGGTCCACCCTCTACAGCACCAAATTGACACGAGTGTGATGGTGACAAGGCAGCAGCCTTTAGGTGGGCTAATTACGAGCTGGGAGCATTCTTGTCTGGTAATCAACTGCCTCCAGTGTTTTGAATAGCACAATAACACAGCTTCAGGTAGTTAAAAGGTAGTAGCAAAGCATTTGCTTAGCTACGGCTATGAGTTAGGTCTATGAAGTCATTTTTCGACAAGAGGCAGTCCTGGAGATGGCGGGATGGACGGCCAAGAGGGTTCCGGGCTCCTCTGTCAAAGACCAAAGGCCCAGAACCCGTTGCTTACGCGTAAAGGTGGTTGCGAATGGTGCCTAAACATTGAAGCACGAAGTGTAGAAATCTAATTCAATTGTTTTAGGGTTTTGGATGAAATTTGACGGGTAAGGCAGGAATGAAATCAATTTGGGATGAAGGTGAAGGATTGAACGTGAATTTGGGGTCTAGGGTTTTGGGTATTTAGGGCTTTTTAAGTTCTCGGTGAGAGGCTGATGGTGACGGAGGCGAGGGTGGTGGTCAGCCGAGGCCGGTGGATCGAGGGGTGGTGCTGGTCAATGCCAGGAGGTGCGCAACAAAGCTGGCAAGTCGCGCGCACAGGGAATTAGAGTTTCTGGGTTTGGGATTTTTTTTTTTTAATGTTCAAGGAGAAAACCAAAAAAGAAAGGAACACGAAAGGCAGCAGCTAGCAACGAATCGCTCTGATACAACATTTGATGTAGGACACTCTGAGAGCAATTCCTACATCGGGAAAATTTACACACAAAGCACTCAAATAATACTCAATTCAATTTATTCAATTAAGTATGTCTTCCTAATGTATAATTGGGAGTTTAAATAGGGGAGTACATACTAATGTAATAAGGAAACTAAATAATAATATAATCAAAAAGATATTATTTGTTACCTAAATGATTAAATAAAATAACTAAAAGATAGTGTCCTCCTAAATAAAAATTCCTAAATTTTTGAAGTTCCTATTTCTCCTAGAATAGAATTTCCCATGATATCTGATTGCATCTGTAACACCCTGAATTTTTTTTAGTTACTAACTTTGACTAATATGTGAATGTGTGATTTATGTGTATAAATTTTATGTGCTTTTACTTTAGAAATATAAGTATGTTTTAAGTTAATATTGTTATGTTTAGAGAATAATTAGTTGGATTGTTATATCCCTAAGATCTTGTTTTCAAAAGAAAAGAAGAATGAAAGAAGAGTAAAAAAAAGGGGTCAAAGAGGAGTTTAAAAAAAAAGAAAACAAAAGGGGGGAGATTTTTTATATGTGATTTTATTTGGGGGGGGGCTCTGTTTCTTTTCTTCTTCAACACAATACACACACGCACGACAGCGAGGGAAAGAGAGGCAGAGAGGAGAGAAGAAGAAGAAGGGAAGGAGAAGAAGAAGAAGAAGGGAAGGAGAAGAAGAAGAGGAGGAGGAGGAGGAGGAGGAGGAGGAGGATTAAAGCTTTTGGTTTTGAAATCAATTTAAGGTGAGTAATCTTTATTCTTCTCTAACCCTAAAATTGATTAGGGCAAGATTAATTTGTTAATTTATGTTCGAATTTGAGAAATCAATTTAGAATTGAAGCTTTGAATTTGATTTTAGGGTTTAGTAGTTTAGAACACTAATTTCACTATTTAGAAACCCACCACTAAAAGTTTCATGGTTAGTTGTAATTTTGGATGAATTGGATGTGGTGAATTGATGGTTATGTTCTGAATTCATCCAAGTACATGTTAAACTTTGGATTTTTGGGTTGATTGATTGTATTGAAAGAACAAAATGGAAGAAAACTAGATTAAATTTTTGGATTTTCAAAGGCCCTGCTACTGTGCAAATTTCTGCGAATTGTTGGAAGCTCCAAAAATTCTGAAATTTTTACTGTAGGGTCCCTATATTGTTGAAAATTTCTTGTAAATTTTCATGAATTTTAGATGCTTATCTTGTGAGTTAAGAATTTTTGATTGAATCTACCCCATAAATTTGTGCTGAAATTCGATTAATGTTTTAATTATTGTGAGCTATTAGATTGGAGAAAAATTCTGAAATGTTTTTTGTAGAATCTAGATGATGTATGGAAATTTTCTATAAAGTTTCATAGATTTTGGATGTGTATTTTAGGGGTTATAAATTCTTGATTGGAACTGCCCCTGTTTTGGTGTATAGTTTCAGTTGCTGTTTATAATTCATTTTGAAGATCTGCTTGGACAAAAATTAGGAAATAACTACTGTAAATTCCTCATTATATAGGGTGGTTTCTTGTAAATTTTTGTATTTTTGGTTGTGTGCTCTATAACTTATGAATTTTTGAGTTAATTGTCAGATTTTTGATAATTTCAACTTACTGGTTGAATTTCGAGAAATTACTAACTTGGAGAAAAGTCTTGAAATTTTTATGATAGAATCTATATATTATGTGTTAATTTTGTGAAAAATTTAGTGAGGATTGGAGATGTATTCTTTGACTTATGAATTTTGAAACTAATTTGTCTTGTTTAGTGTAATTATAGAGTATTTGTATGTTTAATCCATACATTAGATATGGAAAGGCTATGGTTGAGCTTCCTAAATGTTTCAATTTTGTGATGAGGTATAGGAAGTTTGCGAAAACTATTTGAAGTTAGATTATGTCTTGGGTATATCTTGGTGTATGATATGAATAAAAGTTTATTCGAAGTTGTTAAGTTATGATAATATGAGTACGACATAACTAAATTGCACTTTCTTGGGGAAAGAAGTCATGTCTTACTTAGGGCTATTACAGTCACGTTCTAGAGCTATGGGTATAGAAGTAGTTGTCCTTGCGTTTGGAGCTGTATGGGTCGTTGGTTGGTACCTTGAGTGGGCAATGTTCGGTCTATCAATTGACTCTTCAGTTTGTGTTATTTGGGAGCTATATGGGTCCTTGGTTTTTCAGGATGTAAAAGTGACTCCACAGTTTGTGTTTTGAGGGCATTTTCGTACTCTAGAGCATTGGGTCTTTGGTTAGTACCTTGAGTGGGCATCGCCTGGTCTGCCAGAATGTGTTTGTGGCCCTTGTGTTTTGTGACAGTTCTTTGTGTAAGTCATGGGTGGATTTCCCCAAATTAAAGAACTTCGTTAACCTAATAATATATGATACGTTATACGACTTGTTTTTGACTTGGATTTAGAGTATCTTGTAAGGTTTGTGAGAACTTTGCTCTTACGAATGTGTTAGCCATGGTTATAGATGAGCCATTAGTTTGACGTAGCAAGCTTTGCTTTTCTCTGGACTCTAATGAGGATTAAGAGCCCAAAGGACATGGTTGATATGGGACAACCATGGTTAGTTTAGTGAATAAACTAATAGCAGTGCTTGTTTGAGGACTTAAGTGAAAACCATGGTCCTTAAATCGTACCTAGTATAGGACAGGTATGACTATGTCAACTAATTACCCGTCTTATGATATATATAAAAGGTATGAGTTTGTTTCCTATTTCTGAAGTATGACTATGTTTTTATGTCTCATTGTATGAAATCTGCTATGTTTTAATTCTACGCTTTGATTCATTATGATATATGTTTTATGTGATTACGTGCGAACCTAATAATGTGTAAAGCGTAACAGCAGGGAAGGTAAGGGTTATTCACTGGACTCGTAGAGCTCATGACCTCAGCATGTTTCAGGTTTTGTAAACTAAAGGAAGCCACAGGAGCCTACACGGGTCTAGGGTGAGATACACTTTGTGGAGAGCTAAGCCGAGGATGCATATCTCATTTATGCTATGTTGTGAATTAGGTTTGATAAATACAAGTATGGATGTATCTTTGGGTTGACACATGAGTAAGAACATTTTGGATATGGTTTAAGTGTGTATGTAATGTACGTTTTAGAACTACCTGCACAAACATTAGTTAGATTTCGTTAAGAGCTTCCTCTGCGCTCGCCAATTAGCAGGTTAATTAAGGTGAATAAGTTTAGGCAACCTTGTGGGTGTTTCTAGTAGGACATCCATGGCGGTGACGTGCCTATCCCCTTTTGAGTGGGGCATTACAGCATCACCTAATTAGTCTAATGTTTGTCAGGTGTATATGTAGGAGACTGTGGCAAAGAAAAAAGAGGACCCTTTTTTTCAATCTCACCTTTTGTCTTTTTATTTGAAGCCAACTTCTACACATAAAAGGGATCTGAGTAGCTAAATGTGCTATCTTCCAAACCACAGGATGCCTTAGTACTCCCATTCCTAGTGACATGCACGAGCAATAACTGCAACAATCCATATCTATGTTGGACCTTCTTGACAGTGTTTTTCAGGATGTCAGTTCTCTGTTTCATGAAAGAACAAATTTCTACCAATTTCGGCGTTCGAAAGAGGGAGAAAGTTATAAGCCTCTAATCAATTAAACTAATTGAAATTACTTTAGATTCAGAACTTCTTCTTTAGAAAATCAAAGCTGTATGCTTAGTCTCAAACAGTAATGACAAGGTAGTGCTACCTTTGAGCCCTTCTTTTGCGCTCCAAAGTGATCTCAAGTAATGTTTTCACCATCATAATATTTGCAAGACTTGGCTCTCACAGTGAGTCACCATGTTACTCCTTCCATCCTAAGCTATTCAACCATATCCGGGAACATAAACCTTGAAGAAATCTAAGTACTTTGTTCTAGGAAATAACTTAAATTCTCAATCACTTTCGATACTTAGGACCAAGTAAGCTATGAAACCACTTTCCATTTTTCAATTTTGCATAAGTCATAGAAAGTTCAATCTGAAAGACTCAACAATAGAAACTGTAACATCCCGAAATTTTTGTTACTTATTTTGAATTATGTGCAATATGTAACTTATGTGTATGTTACCTATTTTATTTTAGGCACATATGTGTGTTTTATATTATTATTATTATCATATTTTTGGGAGTGATTAGAAAATATTACTCATTTAGTAATTGTGCAAAAAAAAAAAAAAAATGGAATGAAGAGTCAAAAAAAGGGGCTTGACCCAAAAAAAAGGAAAAAGAAAAGGGGGATCTTTTTTTTTTTTAGTTTCACATGATATTCATCAAAGGGGAGGGGGGCTCCTCTTGCTTTCTCAACCCCAAGCACTCACAGCATGCATAGAGAGGGAAGAGGAGGAGGAGGAGAAGAAGAAGAAGAAGAAGAAGAAGAAGAAGAAGAAGAAGAAGAAGAAGAAGAAGAAGAAGAGAAGGAGAAGAAGAAGAAGAAGAAGAAGAAGAGAAGAAGAAGAAGAAGAAGAAGAAGAAGAGAAGAAGTTTGGGTTTTGATTTTGATTTCAAGTTAAGGTGAGTAGTTTTTACCTTCTCTACCCTTAAAATTGATTAGGACAAGATTAATTTGAAGATTTATGCTTAAATTTGAGCAATCAATTGGGAATTAAAGCTATGAATTTGATGTTTTAAAGTTTAGTAGATTAAAACCCTAAATTCATTTGTTAGAAACCCACAACCAAAATTGTATTGGTGATTTGTGATTTTAGGGTTGTGTGAATGTTGTGGATTGATATTTATATCGTGATTTTGTGCATATATATGCTAAACTATAGTTTTTTGGATTGATTATTGGTATTGGATGAACCAGAGAATAGAAAAATAGAGGTTGAATTTTCAGATTTTGCACACAGCCTGCCATTATTTGATTTTTTGTGAATTATTGGTTGAGCTAAGAGTTCTGAAATTTTTACTGTAGGTTCCTTATGTTGTTGGGCAATTGTTTGTAAATGTTTATGAATTTTAGATGCTTATTTTATGAGTTATCAATTTTTGATTGAACATGCCCTGTAAATTTGTGCTAAAATTCGGTTAGTATTTTGATTATTGTGAGCTATTGAGTTGGAGAAAAATTATAAAATTTTTACTATAGAATATTCATGTTATTTGGAAGTTTCATGTGAAGTTTCTAAATTTTGGATATGTCCTTTGTGAGTTATGAATTTTTGATGGAACTGCCCTGTTTTAGTGCCCAAAGTTCGGTTGTTATCTGAATTTTCTAGTAATTATTGGCTTGGTATAAAATTGTGAAAATTTTAACATAGGTTCTCTATGATGTTTGTAAATTTTCTGAAAAGTTTTATGAACTTTGGAGATGTACTTCATGAGTTGTGGATTTTTGATTGAAATTGTGCTGTTTTAAAGCATAATTCTTGGTACTATTTCGATTATTATGGAGGACTTGCTCAGCATAAAATTATAAAAATATTATAGTGAATGCATGATATTATTCTATAATTGTTTGCAAATTTTTGATCATATTGGATGTGTATTCTTTGAGTTACGAATTTTTGAATGAAACGTTATTTTTGGTATAATTATGGGTTATTCGTACACATAAATTAAATAGTCATCACGCTTGTGATGATTTCACGTATTATAACAGTAAAATATGGTTATGAATTATTGGAAACTTATGAAAAGTATTTTGAGTGAAATTATGCTCTATTTTGATGATGTTTTTGTTAAAATTGTGGAATTGAATTTCTTTGAAAATAAAAATGTGATTATATGATTTTATTAAGTTATGTTTTTAGGAAAAGAAGCTCATGTCTTGTCTGAGGTTATTACAGAGCGTTCTAGAGTTATGAACATAGAAGTAGTTATCTTTGTGTTTGGAGCTATGTGAGTCATTTGTTGGTACCTTGAGTGGGCACTATCCAGTCCGCTAATTGGCTCTTCAGTTTGTGTTATGTGGGAGCTATATGGGTCCCTGGTACTCCAGGATGTAAATGTGACCCATCAGTTTGTGATTTGAGAACCTCTACATACTTTAGAGCGTTGGGTGCCTGGTTGGTATCATATGAATGAGTTGCCGCTGGTCCACCATTAGTTGGTATCATATGAATGAGCCATAGCTGGCCCACCAGGATGTGTTTGTCACCCCTATGTTGTGATGGTTCTTTGTGTGAGTCATGAGTTGATTTCCCCTAAACTAAAAAGGCTTGCATTTAGTCAAAGAATATGTGATAGGTTATGAAATTGATTTTGGCGTTGGATTTGGACTCTAGATATGTTATGAAATTGATTTTGGTTTGGATTTGGACTTGGTTTTGGATTTGAAGAATCATTCAAAATATTTATGAAATTTTGATCGATAAATATATTTAAAGAAATATATTATGTGTTTAAAGTACGTATGTGGACTTTTGAATGGAATATGCTTTATGTATGTATTAAGTATGGTTACGGACTGGCCATTAGCATGATTTAGCAGGCTTTGCTTTCTTTTGGACTTCAATGAGGATTAGGAGCCAAATGACATAGTTGGTATGGGATAACCATGGTTAATTTAGTGAATAGACTAAGAGTAGAATTTGTTCAGGGACTTAAGTGAAAACGAGAGTCCTTGAAACGTACTTGATATGGGACAAGTATGACTAAGTTAGTCTAATTGCCCATCCCATGACATACATGTGTGTGTGTGTGTTTGTAAAATTTGGGAACACATTGGATATGAAATATATGAGTTTATTTCAATTTATGGAACATAAGCATGTTCTCTTATCGCCTTCTATATGCTATATGATATGTTCTGTCTATATGTCATAAGTTACGTGTACTATGTGATTATGTGTTAATCGGTCAATGTGCAAAGTATAACAATGGGGAATGCAAGGGTTATTCACTGGGCTCGGGGAGCTCATAACCTCACCATTTTTCAGGTTTTGGAAGCAAAAAGGGACCACAGAAGCATTGAGAGAACTAGCTAGCTGTGAAATAATTTCAAAGAACTTAGTTGGAAATGTAGACCTCATTATTTGTTTATGTTATGAGTTATCTTTATTAAATGTAAGTGTGAAGGTATTTTTGGGATTACATTTGTGTAAGAACATTATGGATACGATTTAAGTATATATGTAATGCATGTTTTAGAATCACCTTCCCGAACTTTATCAGATTTCGCTAAGAGCTTCCACTGCTATCGCCTATTAAAAGGTTAGTTGTGGTTAAGAAGTTTAAATAGCCTTGTGGATGTTCCTAATCAGGCATCCACGGTGGTGACGCGTCCGTCCCCTTTTGGGGGGGCTTATAGAAGACACAGCTCCAAACATAAAGACAACTACTTCTATGGTCATAGCTCTAGAACGCTCTGTAATCGCCTCTGATATGACATGAACCTCTTTCCCCAAAAACGTACTTAATGAAATCATATAATCACATTTTTATTTTCAAAGAAATTCAATTCCACAATTTTAACAAAAACATCATCAAAACAAAGCATAATTCCATTCAAAATACTTTTCAGAAGTTTCCAATAATTCATAACCACATTTTACTATTATAATGTGTGAAATCATCACAAACGTGATGACTATTTAATTTATGCGTACGAATAACCCATAATTACACCAAAAATAACGTTTCACTCAAAAATTCGTAACCCAAAGGATACACATCCAACATGAACAAAAATTTGCAAACAATTACAAAATAATATCATGCATCACTATAATATTTTCATAATTTTATGCTGAGCCAGTCCTCCATAATAATCGAAGCAGTACCAAGAATTATGCTTTAAAACAGCACAATTTCAATCAAAAGTCCACAACTTATGAAGTACATCTCCAAAGTTCATAAAACTTTCCAAAAAATTTACAAACATCATAGAGAACCTATGTTAAAATTTTCATAATTTTATGCCGAGCCAATAATTACCAGAAAATTCAAACAACAACTGAACTTTTGACACTAAAACAGGGCAGTTTCATCAAAAATTTATAACTCACAAAGTACATATCCAAAATTTATGAAACTTCACATGAATCTGCCAAAAAACATGAATATTCTACAATAAAAATTTTATAATGTTTCTCCAACTCCATAGCTCGCAATAATCAAAACACTAACCAAATTTCAGCACGAACTTACAGGGCAGATTCAATCAAAAATTCGAAACTCATAAAATAAGCATCTAAAATTCATGAATCTTTACAAGAAATTGCCCAACAACATGGAAACCTACTCTAAAATTTTTAGAAGTTTTCGCTCAGCCAATAATTCACAATAAATCAAACAGTGGCAGGCCGTGTGCAAAATCCAAAAATTCAACCACTATTTTTCTATTCCATTGTTCATACAATACCAATAATCAATCCAAAAATCCATAGTTTAGCATGTATATGCACAAAATCACAACATAAATATCAACCTATAACATTCACATAACCCTAAAATCACAAATCACCAATACAATTTTGGCTGTGGGTTTCTAGCAAATGAATTTAGGGTTTTAATCTACTAAACTTTAAAACATCAAATTCATAGCTTCAATTCTCAATTGATTTCCCAAATTCAAGCATAAACCTTCAAATTAATCTTTTTCTAATCAGTTTTAAGTGTAGAGAAGGTAAAAATTACTCACCTTAACTTGAAATTAAAATCAAAACCCAAACTTCTTCTCTTCTTCTTCTTCTTCTTCTCCTCCTTCTCTTCTTCTTCTTCTTCTTCTTCTTCTTTCCTCTCTTCCCTCTCTATGCGTGGTGTCAGTGGTTGGGGTTGAGAAAGCAAGAGAAGCCCCCCTCTCCTTTGATGAATATCACGTGAAACTAAAAAAAAAGATCTCCATTTTCTTTTTCCTTTTTTTTGGGTCAAGTCCCCTTTTTTGACTCTTCATTCCTTTTTTTTTTTTGGGGCACAATTACTAAATGGGTAGTATTTTCTAATCACTCCCAAAAACATCATAATAATAATAATAATAATAATAATAATAATAATAACAACAACAACAACAATGTAAAACACACACATCTGCCTAAAATAAAATAGGTACAACATACACATAATTTATATATTACACATAATTCAAAATAAGTAACAAAAATTTCGGGGTGTTACAAAAACAAACCTTTGGATGATATACAATTAATTTCCAAAACATAAACTCAAGTCCCATGTCCGTATGTTTAGCCACCGTCGGTAACTCCTGTTATGAACACTACAATTCTACAATAATATTGTTTCTGCCATATTTTAACATTAAAAGTTTCCTCAACATCTCAACTGAGATAGGATCCAGTATAAGCAACATGAGCCTTGTGAAAGTGTTTCCTGATTGCCTCTCTATGACTCTTGAACTTGTGAGTCGGCTACGATCTAACGCCCATGACGTCCTCAACACCACCTATAATAAGATCTTACAGCGGGTGTTACTGCTCCATCTAGTTGTTGTAAAATACATGTAATGAAAACTCAAAATCAGCAAATATAAATCCAGCTATATGTTATACATAATTCAGTAATCTCAAGCAAATTCTAACTACTATTCTCAAATTTTGAATTAGACTAAAAAGTTTTTGGGATAGTTAATCAAGGCAACCAACTGACCTATCCATGAATGGCCCAATAGGGTTAAGAAGCCTAAGGGAGAAAGGCACACACCCCATGCTCAACAGTCAAACTCAACGAAGTCCTAGGCCTATTGTGCCTCAAGCAAGTTCTTCCACAGAGAACAGTACTTAGACGACAAGGCATTCATGCTACTTAGGGCTGCAGGTATATGGTTAAGCTATGAGGAATTTAAAAGGAAAAAAGAACTGCAAAAAGTTATAAGCAGTTGCAAAGTAATTGTAAAAAATTAAATGGTACACAACTATAAATTTGTGCAAAATTGTACACATTTTATATGAAGAATTGAATATTTGTCTTGGACATACCCTATGCTTAAGTTTGCGCATACATGTCTTGGACATACCCTGTGCCCCGATTGTGGGAAGATCGATGTCCTTTATGGAGGCAACTAATCCCTTCTATTGATCAAAAATAATGGTCCAATAAAGGTTATCTATCATTTGCATATCAATTGCAAGCAATCTAACAAACCAACTATAGTGGAATCCATTTTCCTTTTCACAAATAGCCCATGCAGTCGAATATATTTGATTATTGCTATCTTGAGTCTCTTGACCTACAACAACGAGTATTTGCCCTTTCTAAGGGCGCTTGATGTAGCCTCCATCAAGAGACAGAACGGGTCTACTTTCCTCTACAAAGCCTTGCTTTAATTGGATAAGATAAATGCATTTACCTACAAATTGATCATTTTTATTTTGATCGGTTGCAACTATGATAGTGCTCAGTGGGTTTTTGTTGTACACCTCATGTGCATATATTCTCGTGTAGCATGCCAAATTGTCCATTTTAGCTGCCTATAATTTTAGCAACAGTCTTTTTCCCAGGTAGTTGACACGTTTTGATTCTTACGTTGCTATGTAGGTGCTCATCAGCCGTGGCTTTCCAGACTCTTGGTTTGATATTTGGTAGCAACCTAAATGTCTGCATGTACCTTTTAGCTACTTAGCTACTTTTTATTCTCCTTTTTCCCATCGTGAAGCTAAAAGGTAAGCAATTGTGTTTTCTTTAATGTTCCTTATTTGAAAGGATTGCTCATTGCTGCAACTAGAAGCCCAACTTACACCCATCTCTAAAACATCTAGCTTAGAACCTATCCTTTTCACTAGCGGTGATTTTACTGCAATAGCTATTAAGGGATTTTGCAATCCTCTCAGGCATTCTTGAGCTAAAGTTTATCTGCAAACTTGAGACCCACCAACAATTGAACACACTTGCCTCTCACATTTGGATTAAACTTAGGGTGGCAGATTCTCATTCTCCTAAGTTTGGTTCCATCGTTTTCCGTATCCTCTGATTCACTTGGACGATCATCATTATTAGAATCATAGGTGGTCTCGTTTATTTCATCATCAAGCAAATTTTCTACACCATTAGGCCCGGCTCCATCACTTGTGCAATGCTTCTTTTCCAATTCTGCCAACTTTTGTTTTGTTTCCTTTTCCTTTCAGATGTTTCTTTCATGATTTCAACGTCACCATCATCATCATCAGATTCAATACCAGAATCAATCAAGAACTCAACTTCGCCCCTGATTTCTAATCCACCCACTTGAATGCTGCCAATTTGGCTGAGTTTATGTAGAACATTTGCCATTTGTAACCCATTATCATCATCTGGATGCTCCGTATACAAGCATATAAATGGTTCTTTTACTCAACAAATCAACATGGAGATGCACATCATCATCATTTGCAATAGGAACAAGGGATTCATCATCATTACGCTTAGTTAGGTATATTTTGTTCACTCTGTCCTTTATGTCCCAAACACTTATCTGGTTCAATCTACATTCATCTCCATTTCACTATACACTAAATAGCAAGTCCTCACAAACGCACCCCCTATAATAGGCATGCAAATTAGCTGCCTCTTTAGGTTCTGCAATTTCACAAGTCATTACATTCAAGCCCACATCAGCATGCAATTTTAGATTATCCTATAACACCAAAAAAAAAAAAAAAAAACTTCCACACACCATAATCAAGCATCGAGTACATGGTTTAAGGGTAAAGAGATACAAATAATGCACTCTACATATTTAAAATGCACATTTTTGGCCTTTTTCGTTACATTTACCACATTCCATACATTCACAATGAAAACAAGTGCAAATTTCGTTCAAAAAAAAAGTCTCTAGCGATCCTAAATCAGAGTCGGTTTGTTCATTTCAACCTAATTTTTCATAAACCCTTGCAAAACCCTAAACATTACCTAAAGATGACATATTTTACCTTAACGATGATTGCCTCCATAACATGTCGAAGAAGTGGAGTTAGATTACCAGCTGCCACTTCAAATTCTCCGAATTCTACCCTAGGATTCGCAGTGCAAAGAGAGAAGAAGTAGGGGAAGGATTTTCTAGCAATACCGGAGAGAGCCTGGACATGATTCTGGGTTTTGCTTTCACCTTCCCCACTAAACATTTTCCAATTGCTCAAATATTAAAATTAAAAGAAAAATAAAGGCATCACCAGTAAGAGCTGGTCAACAGATTCAGTAATGGTAGTTAAACTCTCAATCATAAAATGAAGGGTAGCAAAGAACAAAAGAAAAACAGGGTGATGGAATATAAACATATAGAAAACACAATGGTAAAATAGTCCAAGAACTCGGGATTATCTCCATTATTCCACCACCATGGCCACCATACCTTCAACCTTTTATGCTATTGACCACCTGGACATGCAAATATATTCATATTCGTCTTCCTTTTTCTTACTAAACTAGAAATTGATCGAAATTTAAAAGATTTTTTTATACTCTACTTATTCTATGTGAATTAGAATAGGAGGCACAAACTATAGATTCTTTCTCTGCCTGGTGTGAGAGTCTATTATTGCCTCTTGTTGCCATCCGAGACAATTTAAGTCACTGAATTTATATTAAGATAGTGTTTGGTTGAAAGAAAAATGGTTTTTTTCGGGAAATTATTTTCTGTAGAAAATATTTTTTCAAGGAAAATTGATTTTCATATCACAATTTTCGTTGTTTGGTATAAGATAAATCATTTTCCATGAAAAAGAAGAAACATCAACTGAATTATTTAAATGACAAAAAATATTGATTGAATGGTCATAGTTGAGATAAATGTTGACCAAATGAAGGAATTTTGAGTTTAAAATTCATATTTGAGTTTTTTTCAATACTTCTTCTCGGATAATTAAGTTTCGATATAAATCGTTGAAATTATTTTAGTGAGGAAAAATATCAGCTAAATTATTTAAGTGGCAAAAAAATATTGATTGAATTATCGTGGTGGAGAAAAATATTGACCAAATGAAGTAATGTCGTACTTAAAATATGAATTTGAGCATATTTTAATCTTTCCTATCCAATGATCAAGTTTTGATCTAAACTATTGAAATTGTTCTAGTGGTGAAAAATATTGATTGCACTATTTAAGAGCCAAAAAATATCAATTAAATTGTTGTTGTAAAAAAATGTTGATCAAATAAAAGAATATCAAGCTCAAAATCTGAATTTGAGCTTATTTTACTATTTTCTATCTGATGATCAAGTTTTGATCCAAATCGTTAAAATTGTTTTAGTGGCAAGCCAACTGAATTGTTTTAGTGACAAAAAATGTCAATGAAATTGTCGTTGTGGAGATAAATGACGATCAAATCAAAGAAATTTGAGCTGAAAATTTAGATTTGAGTTTATTTTAATTTTTCCCATCGGATAGTCAAGTTTTGATCGAAACTGTTATAATCGAATTTGCACATAAATTTCAGCTGACCATATCATCAAAGAGTTGAAGGAAGAAAATCAACTTCCTATCTTCTCAAAAAGGACATCATTTTCCTCCATTAGGGGGAAAATCATTTTCCTTGGAAAATAGTTTTCCATCCATTCACTACAAGAAAGCACATGGTTAGAGACCGAAAATTTTCGGTCTTCAAAATAAAAGAATTCGGTCTCAATCTGTTTTTAGAGACCGAATTGAGACTAAAAAGGGGCCGGTCTCGAAGTCATTGGTCGCAAATTTAAATTGGAGACCAAATTTTCCGGTTTGGTCTCCACTAGAGACCGCGCCTTGAAACCAAATAAATTTGGTCTCTAATCGAGACTGGGCCTCACCCGGTCTCACTTGGAGACCAAATTTAGCGGTCTCTTTTTGAGACCAGCAGGCCTAGTCTCCACTAGAGACCAAAATAATTTGGTCTCTAACTGAGACCGCTGAAATTTGGTCTCTAACAGAGACCAAAAATTTCGGTCTCCAGTGGAGACCACTACCATTCGGTCTCTGACTGAGACAGGAATTTGGGCGACCAACCATTTTGATTTTTGAGACCACCACGCCCAGTTCGGTCTCTACCGGAGACCGATTTATTTCGGTCTCTAAAATATTTTTTTTTAAAAAAAAATTTTGGCTTGTTTTTCCACCTGAACCTGCAATTTATATTTTTTTCTCAAATGCTACAATTGGTACAACATTTTTGGACGGCAAAAGTGCCACTATATATGGCAAAATCTAAATTACATTCCAAATGTCATTGATACAGCAATTATACACCAAAAAATTCCACAACCTAAATATAAATATTTACAACCCAATGTATGTACTTGTGATGCACCTGACATGTGGTACGTACCTAAGCCTACGAGGACGATTGAGAGTTGTCTGCACGAGTAGGGTGGCCAAGGAGCGCCGAGAAGCTGTCAAACCGAGCATTTAACTCCAGCAGTCCTATTCTTTGGTCATCCAACTGCTTCTTTGCAGCTTCCAACTCCTCCCTCGTACTACTCAACTCCTCCCTCGTACTCCTCAACTCCTCTTCTATCGAATGTAGTCGAGCTTGAGTGATCTACAACTCATTCTGTGTCGTATGCAATTGATCCTGTAGCTGCGTAACTAATGGAGAGGAATATGCAGAAGAATTGCTGCAGCTAGTACGCCTAGACGTCGTCGGTCTCTCAAACATAGCAGGACCCTCTCTTCCAAGTCCGTATATAGTGCCCTTCTCACTCCAGCCACCACTTGCCTTGAAGAACAGGTGATCATCTGCAGCTGAACCCACTTGCACATCAGTTCCTGCTTTCAGTTGCTCATATTTGTCCTGCATCAGTGGGATGAAATGAAATAGTCCATCAAAAAGAAAAAATAAACGACATTTATGGGAAGAAACGGATAGAGTTCCCCTTAAAAGTTGACAATATCCTAGGCTTATAGCCATAATTTATACCCTGCTATACATAAAAACCACATAACACATTCGCAAGCTCAACGGGCCACACGCTCGGAGTACACCAAATCCACATCTCAACGGATCACACATCCGGAGTATATCATGTAGTACTTCTATAAATATAACTGAAGGAAGGGGATCAAGTGAGCTGGGTGGTAAGAGAAGTCCAAATGTACATATCAAACATATCTATCATGTAGTACTTACATAAACACTCTGCGCGTGAGCATCGCACCAAATCCGTTGACCACTCTCATCAACCTTTGAATGAGTGGTCACAAACAATTCAGCTGCAGAAGGTCTTCTTCCCAATTGCTTCGCCTAACAGACAGTAGTATATATATGTTTACGTGAGTAGCCTTCCTAAATGAAATTAACGTATTCCTGTCAAGTGTTTCAGATATTCATACCAGTCTGTCTGCCCACATTGTCGCTGATATTGACCCCTGGCTGTGCCCAATCTTTGCCTTCGGTCCCTCTGTCTTGTTCTTCGTGTTCCTCTCAGACCGCTTCTTGAATTCCTCATCGCTTTCCCTCTTGTGTCGCAATGACGCGCGAAGATCATCCGTCATCCAAGTAATGAACTTGTCCGGAGAGCCCCTCGCAACCTTGTTCACTATGTCTTTTACCCTTACACGCACCTTCTGTTGCCATTCTCTTCTGACTAAAGCCTCATGCTCGGGATCCCATGTGAATCGTTGCTGCATGGGAAATTCCAAATAATACCATATAATACGATTGCATTGTGTTAGTTTTCCAAAAAACCCAGTTGTGGTCGTTTTTTTCACATAACTCATAATATGTGCTCATGTTTAACACATACTCACAAAAGACACCAACATGAGGATAGATGACATACTTATTCGCTAAAAGATTGCATCAGCGACATATATATTTAGTGTACGTTAAATATAGGTGAATGAACAATTATTTGCATACAGTCATATTTCTGAAAAGAAACGGACAGAGTTCCGCCTAACAATTGACAATATCCGAGCCTTTGCTACATACATTATCGTAGAAAACACATACATACACGTAAGTAAGATAATCTCACGCTCAACGGGCCACACGCCCGGAGTACACAAAGTACACATCTCCACGGATCACACATCCACAAAATTTTCGAAAACAATTCATTTCTGGGAAGAAACGGACAGAGTTCCGCCTAAAAGTTGACCATATCCCAGGCTTAAAGCCATACAATACTCCCCTGTAGTACCTACAAATACATAACAAATTTGCACGCTCAACGGGGCATACGCCCGGAGTTCACCAACAATACATCTCACCAGATCACACAACCTCGTCAGTAGAGTTCATATTTAGGCACCACGCACTACACTTTAAGCTTTCATATTTGTGTCCCTATGTGTGTGGGAGGGGGGGTTGTGCGTGAGTGTGGATATATACATGTTTGCATGCTTAACGGGCCACACGCCCGGAATACACCAAGTACACATCTCAACGGATCACACATCCGGAGCATTGGATAAGGCATCCCATCAATTACAAGAACACATTTTACTTCTCAATACATATTGAACCTAATTCAATATGGGTATCATGTACCATATGGTGAAGTTGGGAAATATACCCTAAAACAATTCCACCAAAACCTCTTGTGATCCTCAGGGGCGTCCAGCCAACACGTAAAGGCGTCCTTGTAATAAGTTCGAATGGTTTCGGAGATGGCACGTGCGACATCTCGATGACCGAACCTATGATAGAGCATTGCCAACAAATGAAATGAAAACGTCGGACACATCTATTTTGTATTTTTTGAATGTTAACGATGCTTACCACATGTCGGTGTTCGGCACAAGTCGAATCCTGGTCAAGGGGGTGCTACTGTCCTCTAACGGAAACTCTGGAGGCTGCGTCTCCTCAGAGTCGACCTAGGTGATGGCTCTGCTTGAACCATCCATGCGTACCTACTGCTGCGCAATGTTATAAAAATCAGTTAGATAAGTGCATGCATTAGAATTTGGAAATTGTATGCGGAATGACAGTAAGTATTATACACTGATCAATGTTGGACACTTTGATATGAATGTAACAAGTTGCATAAACACATTACAGATGCAACCAATACGCACTCCGGCTGGAAAACATGCAAGTCAAATAACATAACGAATCGAAGGAGAGGATAGTAATAAAAGGTTGCATACATTTAACTTACAGAACGGCGATTCAAAATCATAACGACACCAACATTGCATAGATTAGTGAACGACGTACACTATGTAAACATTGACTCGGTGAAGTAGTCATCATCATCATCATCACCATTATCATCGTCTTCATCTGCTAACCTGCCGTGCCATTCATCTCCGTCTCCACCATCGATGGCATCTACCTCATCGTCGACAACGTCATCTATGTCATTTTCCTCTAGTGGTCTGATGTCGACATCATCGTCTACGTCAATATCGCCTAAATTAGGCGGGTTTTCGTTTTCTTCTATTTGGAATGGTGTGTCCTCTTCCGGGGCATCTATTATTGACCTTGGTTTCATTTTTAACACTGCCCACCAGTCCTTTTTACTGTTATCTTTCATAGGATAAGGCATGAAGCACACTTGCGTGACTTGACTTGCAAGGACAAATGGATCGTACTTGGGATATCTCTTCGTGTGATTTACATCGACCAATTTGTATGTATCATGGATAACAACACCATTAATGCAGTCAAACCACTCACACTTAAACAAGATCGTCTTATATGAACGAATATCCCCAACATACTCTAACTCAATTACATCCTGCAGAATGCCATAATATTCCTGCCCATCTGTCCCTTTCACGCAAACACCGTAATTCATTGTTGACTTTCTTTTTCCATATTCATATGAATGGAAGTTGAAGCCATTAATATAATAATGATCCCAACGACGAACATGTCTTTTAGGACCATATACAAGTGCTCTCACAATATCGTTGTCAACGTTGGAGTGTAACACCTACATGGCCGTTATATCCAGAAATGGTCAACTAAGTTGTCATTATAATGCGTTCGCTGTGTAAGAAAATCACATAGGACAAAATACGTACATACGCTTTGAACCATTCTGAAAATCTATCCTGAAATGTTAACCACACGTCCTCCACCCGAACACGGGGGTTTTGTTGGCTCATCTCCAACGCAAATATCCTACACAGTGTAATGAGAACATCGTACACATGTTCACTGCATGCAACGTTTGTTCCATATGTATTACAAAAACTTACCTTTCATATTCGCCCAACAATGCACAGTTCGATAGCACATATATATGCGCCAATTGATGATCCAAATGATCTAAGCACCGAACACTGCCCTCATTCGGGGCATATCCCACGTTCCGGGAGAAAATATCTGGAAGTTTGACATCAGTTTTGTCCTGATCAATGTTCATCACGTTTCTGGGCAAATCTCGTGCCCTAACATCAACACTGTCATCAAAGTAGTTGACAATGAAGTTCGTGATCTCGTCCATTAAGTACGCATAGGAAATTGAAGGCTCCACACGTGCTTTGTTGCCCACTTTTCGCTTTAGGTGATGAAGGAACCTGTAATGAAATAATTAGAAACATCACTTATGTACGGAACTGCTGACATGAATTCAATGAAACATAGCATACCTTTCATTGTCATACATCCATCGATATTGAACCGGTCCTCCAAGTTTCAGTTCCGTAGGTAAGTGCACAGGTAGATGCTTCATTACATTGAAGAATGCAGGGGGAAAAACTCGTTCCAACTTGCATAATATTTCTACAATGTTGTTCTCTAAACGGATTATGTCATCAACATGCAACTTAGAGGAACACAAATCCCGAAAGAACTGGCTAAGCTCAGTTAGAACATTCCATACGTTTGTTGGTAAGAGATCTCTGAAAGCCAGCGGCACCAAACGCTGCATGAAGACATGGCAATCATGACTTTTCAAGTTATGCAATGAAGCATGTCTCCAGTCAACACACCTACTCAAGTTCGACGCATAACCATCTGGGAATTTCAGTTTACGAATCCATTCACACACCACCTTTCTATGCTCCTTCTGTAGGACATATGGAGCTTGTGGCATAACTTCTCATCAGCTTCCTTCACCAGCTTCCTCAACGCGAACATTAAGTCTCCTACGTTTACAATGAGTAAACATGTCCTTCCTCGCGTTCAGATCATCTTTTGTTTTATCTTTAACATTCATCACGGTGTTAATTATTTGCTCAAAAATATTTTTTTTAATGTGCATGACGTCGAGGTTATGACGTAGTAACAACTTACTCCAATAAGGGAGATCCCAAAATGTACTGCGTCTTGTCCAATTGTGGGACCGTCCATAACCATCCACTTTTCCCTTGTGCTCTGCTGCCGTTGGGAGCGAACACACACGACTCCAAACCTGCTCCCCGGTCAACATAGGCGGAGGTTCTGAGTGGTCCTCCCTGTTTTTATAAAATGCTGATTTATTACGCCGAAATCTATGATCCTTTGGGAGAAATTGTCGATGACAGTCAAACCAAGTTTGCTTGTTCCCGTGCACTAGCCTGAACGCTTTTGTATGTTCCATACAATAGGGGCACACTAATCTTCCAACAGTCATCCAGCCAGAGAGCATGCCGTAAGCAGGAAAGTCACTCACAGTCCAAAGAATGGCAGCTTTCAGTAAGAAATTTTGCTTCCGGGAAACATCATATGTTGGTATTCCTTCATGCCACAATTGCAAAAGCTCTTCAATAAGAGGTTGCATATATATGTCCAGATTTCCTTTCAGATTCTTTGGACCGGGAATGAGCAGAGCAATAAACATGAATTGCCTTTTCTTACACATCCATGGGGGCAAATTGTAAGGGGTCACAATCACTGGCCAGCATGAATATGTTTGACCGTAATGGCCAAATGGTGAGAAGCCGTCAGTGCACAAGCCTAACCTCACATTACGTGGTTCGGCAGCGAACGAAGGATAGGAAGCGTCTAGATGTTTCCATGCCTCACTATCTGATGGATGTGCCATGACCCCAGGAGGGCGCTTGTGCTCATGGTGCCATCTCATACTCTCAGCTGTTTTCTTTGTTGCATAAAGACGCTGTAATCGAGGTCCAACGGGGAAATATATTAGTTGCTTCCTCGGGATTTGCCTTCCATCTTTGCTTGTCCGCGAATATCTGCCTTCATCACAAAAAGAGCATCTGTGGAGGCCAGCTGCTCCCTTCCAGAATAACATGCAACCATTGGGGCAAACATCTATTTTACTTTATGGAAGTTCAAGACCAGCAAGCAACTTCTTAATTTCGTAGTAATTGCCAACCATATCGTTGTTATTTGGGCATATCTCCTTCATGAAGGATGCAATACCATCAACAGCTGTATGGGGTAGATTATACTCACATTTAAGATTGGTAAGCCGTGCAACAGCCTTTAGTAGTGACATTTCGCATCCCTCGTACAATGGTCTCTCTGCTGCCTTGAGGAGTTCAAGGAATCTTTTCGCCTCTGGTGTTGGTTCATGCTCCGCATTGTGGGGCAGCTCTTGTAATGATGCGGACGACGTATGTGGGTATGCATCCATCACCATATCCCTCATAAGGTTGGGTAGTACTTGTGCATTGGATGAGGAAGTTGCAGCTCCACCATCTTCGAGGAACATTTCACCATGATGGACCCACCTGCAATAGTTAGGTTGAAACCCTCGCTGGTACTAATGTAACTTGATCGTGTCAACATCAAGGTATGGTAAATTGCGGCACTTCACGCAAGGGCACTTCAATTTTTGGCACCTCTGAAACTCTTCTTGTGCACAGGCAAACTTAATGAAGTCATCCACTTTCTCAACGAATGTCTTGCTTAGATACTTCCCTTCTAATCTTTTGTACATCCACACCCGACTTGGGTCCATTGTCTCAGGAGGATCTGTATATATTACTAGCCAAACATACATTTTTTCATACAACAATAAGTACATGTAGATAAATACATACATATATACGTATATATAGTATATATATATATATATATATATATATATATATATATAGATATATATATATATATATATATATATATATATACATATATATATATATACAGTTATATATATATATATATATATATATATATATATATATATATATATATATATATATATATATATATACGTATATATATATATATATATATATATATATATATATATATCTATATATATATATATATATATATATATATATATCTATATATGGTGTATGTATATATATATATCTACGTATATATCTATATATATATATATCTATATATATATATATATATATATATATATATATATACACGTGTATCTATATATATATATATATACGTGTATATATATATATATATATATATATATACATATAAACGTGTATATATATATATATATATATATATATATATATATACACACACACACACACACACACACATACATACATTCATACATACATACATACATAAACTTATTGTTTTTAAAAGCTTATTAGTTTAAGTTGCAGGGATATGTAAAACAACATAGTAGACATACAAAAATTTTTTATTTTTGACTAAATAAGAGTGGTTAATTAGTCATCTCAGTTGGTCACAAAAGGATTAAATTGTTATTTTTTTAAGTTCAAAATAGTCATTAAAAAATACAATAATATAATACGAAGGGAAATTATGAACTTCTAATCTATATTCAATACCTCAATTCTAATTAGTAGGTAATATATGAGCTTTGTTATGGGTAAATACGATAACACATTTCCTTGATGTTCATAGGCTCATAGCTAAAGGGGTAAATGTGAATTCATTTGTTAAATTATCCTATACTAATTATACACTATGTAATCAAGAACATCCTATTTTCGACATTGTGGATTTAACGTGTACTAATATCAAGAAAATGGATGGTTCACTTGATAATCAGTGGTTTAGTTAGCCACTACGCAATGTCGATTTCAACTTAGTTTAATGTATACAATAGTCTGACCAAAAAAATAAATGTCTTTTTGCTTGTGAACTAAACCTAACTCGTCGACATGTTTGCTAAATTATTTTGTGACAAAACAGGAAAATAAAAAGAAAAAGACCATTCTAAAACCGTGGCACGTTAACGGATCTGTCCACTCGAGTCTATAATACAAGTGGTGCCGAAACACGATCATGCTAGCGAGATGTGAGACTTCCCTTTCTACATTAGTGTGCTTTAAATTTCTCTCCTTTGCTTAGTATGATTTAATTAATGCTTCCAAACCTCATAACAAATGCTATACATCACCAATCCTTGTCCGAATCACTTCCACCAAGAATTATTTTTGTGTCAAATGTAGCTAGGTGTTTATGAATCACTATCATTCAATATTGGACCTTTTAAGCAAGGTTTAATTGAGCAAAAGAAATTAGTAAGATAATAATTAATGTATTGACTTTAGTGGATTGATTGTGTACTACAAGATACGCATTATTGTTAGTTGTATTCATTGGATGTTCAAGCTTCGGACAAATGTATGTAGTGCTCAGGAAAATTGTACATATGCTACCTACGATTGTTAGAGGTGAAGCAGTATATATTTTGATCTTTTTATGTTGTTGTTTTTTTTTTTTTTTGGGTTTTTGGATGCTAAATCAGTTCATGTATTGGATTCAGGGGATAAGGATTATTGAAGGTGAGAGACAGGAGGAGCATCGTGGGCTTAGGGTCCTTACATTTTGGGATTACAGGTATAATTGTCCGATTTAAATCTCCCAACAAAGAACCCCCATTCAAAAATTGTAAACAACTAGATACTACGTCAACACATACAAG
Organism: Carnegiea gigantea; assembly: GCA_029747015.1. Taxonomy (NCBI): domain Eukaryota; kingdom Viridiplantae; phylum Streptophyta; class Magnoliopsida; order Caryophyllales; family Cactaceae; genus Carnegiea; species Carnegiea gigantea. The sequence continues at coordinate 375,331 of JAKOGI010000341.1, read as the reverse complement.
AGATTGTAAGGATTAAACAATCATGTTAAACACTGAGGGAGTTGGCATATGTTAGTAGCATCGCCTTTTTACGAAGGTAACAACTTCAGATATTAGTAGTACGATCATTACGGCATATGTTAAGCCTCTCTATTTACAGTACAACCATGTCACATTTTCGAGTACTGGTGGAAATGAAATGGGTTAACCGAAGGTACTCCTAAACTAGCTTGATTGAAAGGACAATGTACCTGTAAGTAGCAAAGTGAGGCAGGGAGGAAGTCAGCAGCAGGGATTGAGGGTCTGAGTCCTCTTTCAGGTAGCCCTGCGAGATAAACACAAATGAGGCATTTTGTCGAACACCTGGCGTGCAAGTCACTGTGAGCAACGAAATCAAAGAATACCCTTGAATGGGAGGCCAAACACGGTTCCCTACTCAGACATTAAGCAAATCAGAGGGATGGGGAATCGAAGCAATGCCATCAACAGCCCTAGAATCCTCAAATGGGCACCTACATTATCACCGAAGCAACACAAAATTGAGTGATACCTGGGTGGGTTGCCGGGGCTTCGAAGATGCGACCTACGACCGAGCACCTTGAAGGAGGAAGGAAGTGAGTGAGTGAGTGAGTGAGAGAGTGGAAGCGTGAACGAGAGAGCAGAGAGCAGGGAGGACGAGCGGGAACGAGCAGAGAGCAGTGAGGGAGGAGGCCCTGGAATCGATTTTCTGCGAAAATCAGAGACCGACGTATTTTGGTCTCAATTGGAGACCGAAATAGATATCCGGTCTCTAAATCTGAGTCCGAAAAGTTCCATTGGTCTCAAATAGAGATCACATATTTGCTTGGTCTCTAAATTAGAAGCCAAAATATTACAATTACTTTTTATTATTAGAGACCAAATATGAAGTTGGTCTCAAATGGAGACCGAATCCACATTTTGATCTCTGGATTAATTGCATTTTGAAACCGAAACATTACGCGGTCTCTAAATATATTTTGAGACCAAAATATTTTTCGGTCTCTGGAAATCACCAGATCCTTCTCGAACAGTGAAACCATTGGAGACCGAAATCCTTTTGGTCTCTAATTGAGACCGCGTGATGTTTTGGTCTCCAAAATCTGAGACCGAAATTTATGTTGGTCTCTAGTTGAGACCGCATAATGTTTCGGTCTCCAAAATCTGAGACCGAAATTTATGTTGGTCTCAAGTGGAGACCGTATTAGCAAATTTCGGTCTCCAAATTGGCTTCAATTTGATACCAGATTATTCGGTCTCTGAATTCGGTCTCCAAACTTAATCGGAGACCGATTTTTATTTCGGTCTCTAAATTCCGGTCTCAATTGGACCGGATTCGTGTAGTGATTATTGTGTCAAACAATGAAAAATTGGAAAACATTTTCCGAAAAAATTATTTTCCCCTCAACCAAACACTTCCTGAATTCTTATAAGTTTTGGGCAAGGAGTACCAAGGATCAAACAAGAGATGAAGAAAGTTGATTTTGGGATAAAACTTGGAAGTATTAATTTGCTTCAAGGCTTTAATTGGGGGTGCTAATGCTGGACCTGGGCTTGACGTCTATTGAATGCTCTGAATTTTTTTATATTATTATCCGATATTAAAATTATATAGTTACTACTTTAGCTCACCTCTGGTGGAATCTTACTCATTGATCTTATGTTTTTGTTGTTGTTGCTAATATCCACATGCAATTTTTGATGGGGAGTATGTGGTTACCGAGGCACTACTTGTTTTTGTCGGTGTTTCTTGGTTGGCTGCAGTGTTTATAGCTTTAGTATTATGAAACCTTGGATCTTCTCCCGTTTTTTACTAATATAAGTTATCAGAAATTAAAATGAGTCCTGTAGATGCTCCTAAGTTTAAGGGTAGGGTCTTACATGCATGTGATTTATTTTTGTGAAACTTCGGTGTGGATTGTTGAGACGTTGAGAAGCTAGCTGTAGTATGGAGGCATATAGCAGTTAGTTAGCAAGGGGTTAAATTTTGTTAGAAGTAGTTATCAGTTTGTTATGGAATTGCCAGCTCAGCATAGATATTCTATTCCCTATCTTGCTTGTATATATATCAGAGATGTATAGCAGCAGAGTATGCAGTGTGGAAAATACATGATTTTCTCTCTCAAACTCTTCGTCCCTTCTTCTTCATTCCAGTTTACATGGTATCAGAGCAATTCAGGTTTGAACAACCTATTGTTCTTGATTTCTTGATCATGTGATCAATACCATCATCTGATCAAAAATTATTCCTTGATCTCAATTGATTAACGAATTTACACATTCGCTGAGTTCTTACTTCTTCAATCCTAGTTACAATGGAAGAAGAAGCGACTAGCCATTCAATTAACCAGAACTCAAGGCAGAACGAAGGGTACAATAATGAGCTACTCTTCTTGCAAGCCTCAAATCATCCTGGTATGTATCTTGCCAATGTTAAATTGAATGGCATAAATTTTCAACAATGGATCAGATCAGTAAAAATAGCTCTGCGAACTAGAACAAAGCTAGGATTTATAGATGGATCATGTAAGAAGCCTTCCCCTACATCTTTGAAGTATGAGCAGTGGATTCGCTGTAATAGTATGGTGGTTAGTTGGTTACTTAATTCAATTGTTCCTGAGCTTTCTGAAGCTTTTCTTTACACTGGTTCTCCTGAAGAATTGTGGAGTGAACTCTCTGAGAGGTTTGGCCAAAACAATGGTCCACTCCTTTACCAAGTCCAAAAGGAAATCTCTGAGTTGTATTAGGGTAATGACAGCATTGCTGTGTACTATGCCAAACTCAAGAAGTTGTGGGATGAAGTGGATGATCTGAATGAGGTGCTAAGTTGTGACTGCATTCACAAAGCTGATTGTACTGCAGTCAAGAAGTCTAGAGAGTTGGAACAAAGGCAAAGATTAATGCATTTTTTAATGAGATTAAATGATGGATATGATTCTATTAGAGGACAGATACTTCTTATGGATCCCCTACCCAATGTTAGCAAGGCATACTGTATGATTACCAGGGTTAAAACCCAAAGATTAGTCATTGGTAGTCACTCAAATGGCCATAAGAAGATTGCTGCCATAACTAACAGAATACCTGAATATGGAGAAGGGGATAATTCCAATGCATTGGCTATCAAGAGTGGATTCAATCGAAGAAACAAAAAGGACAATAAGAAAATGAAAGGCACCAGGTTTTGTGATCATTGCTAAAGATCAGGCCACACATAAGACCAATGTTTCAAGCTCATTAGAGATCCTGATTTGTATGAAGGGCCAAAGGATACTGGTAAGGGAAAAAGAACTCACAGAGTGGCAGCAAATATGACTAGTCAAGTTGAACAAGTACCAGATAGTCCCCTTGAGAGTACAAACCATGGACAGCTTAATTCCAATCTGGTTCAGGCCTTGGCTCAAGAAATGATGAAGCTGATGAAAATGAAAGGAAATGTAGAACACCATCAGCTTGATGGTGTACACTCTTTTGCACATTTTGCAGGTATGGCTAGCTATAAACCTCATTCTAGTACTGATTGCACTATGCAAAATAACTACTGTGGTTCTTGGATTGTAGATACTAGTGCCTCAGACCATATGACCTATAACCTGTAATTTTTTTAACAAAATCCAACCCTTGACTGAACCTGTTCATGTAACTCTACCTGATGGTACCATAAAAAAGTGTTTCACAGGCTGGATAGGTCAATTTGTGTTCCACCCTGACTCTCCATAATGTTCTATATGTGCCAGACTTTAAGTTCTCAACTAACCTCACTTTGGCAACTGCACCTGTGAACAATGGACTGTATCAGTTCAAGTTTGCTGGTCAAGCTGGAATCAATAGCACCCTGCAAACACCTACTAAAGCTGGGCAAAACAAGAGCAGTTCAAGTCTGACTGTAGCTAGTCCTGATCCTGTTTTTACATCCACTTCCATTGACTGTAAAAATCCAAGCCTTGACATAATTCATGCAAGACTTGGTCATACTTCTCTTTTCAAGATGCAGCATATACCTATATGTACACACCATCTATCAAATACATTTACTTGTGATATTTGTGTACAAGCTAAGATGCATAGACTGCCCTTTAATAAAAGCACCATTACTACTTCATCCCCTTTTCAGTTAACACATTTGGATGTCTGGGGTCCTTATAAAACTTCCAATATATATGGAGCTCATTACTTCCTAAGCATTGTTGATGATTTTACCAGAACTACTTGGACTCAACTTTTACAAAATAAAACACAAGTTGGGCCTGCCATTAAACATTTTTGCCTCATGATTCATACACAATTTCAACACAAAATCACCATGGTCAGAAGTGACAATGGCACTGAATTTCTCAACTCCTCTTGCCTTGATTTCTTTTCTGCCAATGGTATTATACACCAGAAATCCATTGTTGGCACACCTCAGTAGAATGGTGTGGCTGAGAGAAAACATAGGCACTTGCTCGATTCTGCTCGAGCTATTAGAATTCATGCAGGCTTGCCAAAACATTTTTGGAGGGAATGTATCCTTGCAGCCACACACATTATTAACAAGCTTCCTATGGCAAATCTTAACTGGAAAACCCCCTTTGAAAGACTTCATAAGAAAAATCCTATCTATGATGACTTAAGAGTCATAGGATGTCTAAGTTTTGCAGCAAATTTAAAACCAACAGACAAGTTTGATGCTAGGGCTAAGAGGTGCATTCTACTGGGATATCCTTTTGGGTACAAGGATTACAAATTATATGATTTAGACACAAAGAAAACCTTTCACAGCGGAGATGTCCCATTTCATGAAACTATATTTCCCTTTAAAAGAGCCTCAACATATAATGGCAATGTTGATATAACCCCAGACTCATCATTACAAGCTTATCCTTTTCCTTCCATTCCACATGCTGCTCTAACATACTCTGAACACAATATCTCCACTTCAAAAAAACCTGCAGACATCCTTAATTTCAGTTTATGAACTTGTCATCTTAGACTCAGAATATCTTGGTTCATCTCACCAGATTATTCCAGACACATCTGCATCATCATCTTCTTCTTCTCATTCATCATCTATTCATGGTTCACCTTCATCTCCCACACATCACAGCCATATACCTGTCTCTGATGCTACTGCTCAGTCTTCTTCTGCTCCCAGTACTCCAGCACTTAGAAGGTCAGGCAAGTCTAGAGGTCTGCCAGCTTGGTTGCAAGACTATATATGTCCACAACAGGTTGCTTCAGCCCCTCAATCCTCCACATCTCAGTCACAGAGTCTCACTACTGTTGTCAATCCCTATCCCCTTTTCACATAGGCTAATCTGGCACATTTATCACCCAGTTACATGGCATCTCTTACTAAGGTTTTACAAACCAATGAACCATATAGTTATGCACAGGCCAAACAATACCATGAATGGGTAAAAGCTATGGATCAAGAGCTTACAGCCGTTGATGCTAATCAAACCTGGGTATTGACCTCTTTGCCCCCATGGAAAGAGAGCATTGACATCAAAATGGGCCTTCAAAACAAAGTACAACCCAAGTGGCTCAGTTAACAGACACAAGGCAAGATTAGTCGTCAGAGGCTTTGAGCAGATTAAGGCCAAAGACTACAAACATACTTTCTCCCCCGTGGCTGAACTCACTACTGTGAGGTTGTTTATGGCTCTGGCCATAGCTAAAAGCTGGCCTCTGCATCAACTGGATATAAATAATGCTTTTCTTCATGGTTATATTGATGAAGATATATATATGTTGCCTCCTGAAGGCTACACCAAAGCATTACCTGGTTAAGTTTGTAAACTACAGCATTCACTTTATAGCCTGAAGCAAGCCTTCAGGCAATGGAATAAAGAGTTGATAAAGTTTCTTCTTGGAAAGGGTTTTAAGCAATCCAAGAATGACTACTCTTTGATCACTAGAGTTATGGACAATGAAGCCGCTTTTGTGCTAGTATACATGGATGATCTTCTTATTACTGGAAATGATACAGTTGGTATTATTGCCATTAAAATGGATTTACACAATGCTTTCACAATCAAGGATCTGGGGCTGGCTCATTACTTTTTAGGCATTGAAATAGCTAGATCCTCTCAGGGTACCTTCCTCAACCAAAGGAAGTACATACTTGACATCTTAAAAGATACAGGCATGACAGGAGCTAAACTAGCTTCATTCCCTTTGCCAAAAGGGCTTCATCTATCCTTGGATTCAGGAGACCTTCTAATTGATCCTTCTCCCTATAGAAGATTGGTTGGCAGACTCTTCGATCTTACTCTTACTAGACCCGACATATCATATTTAGTTCAGCTATTAAGTCAGTTCCTTCAGCAGCCTCGACAGCCTCATTATCAGGTAGCTCTTCATGTTTTCAGGTATCTCAAGGGGACTGCAAACAAAGGACTGTTTTATTCAAAGGATAATGATCTTCAACTTCTAGCGTATAGTGATGCAGATTGGGGCACTTGCAGGGATTCAGCTCGCTCCTTGACAGGTTTCTGTGTGTTTGTAGGGTCTTTCTTGATCTCGTGGAAGACCAAGAAATAGAAAACCGTGGCAAAATCTTCGGCTGAAGTAGAATATAGAAGCATGTCAGCTACCACTTCTAAACTTGAGTGGATTTATTTCTTGATGCAAGATTTATATATTACACCAAATGTGCCAGTCACCTTGTTCTGTGACAACAAGGCAGCTCAGCATATTGCACAAAATCCTGTATTTCATGAAAAGACTAAACACATCAGAATTTATTGTCATTATACTCGGGATAAAGTGCTGGAAGGTTTCCTACAGACTGCTCACATACCTTCCAGAGAACAGCTAGCAGACTTAATGATTAAACCTCTGGGAGAAATTCAACATTCTTATCTAGCTTCAAGGTTAGGTTTGTTGGATTCTCCCCTACTCTCACCTTGAGGGGAGGATGTTGAGACGTTGAGAAGTTAACTATAGTATGAAGGCATATAGCAGTTAGTTAGCAAGGGGTTAATTTCTATTAGACGTAGTTATCAGTTTGTTATGGAATTGCCAGCTCAGCATAGATATTCTATTTCCTATCTTGCTTGTATATATATCAGAGATGTCTAGCAGCAGAGTATGCAGTATGGAAAATACATGATTTTCTCTCTCAAACTCTTTGTCCCTTCTTCTTCATTCTAGTTACATGGATTTAAGGGTAGCACATTCTCATTAATGTATCTATTATGTCACGAATACAATTTAGCGTCTCTATCTAAATACTTGTGTAAGTAATTGTTAACATCATGGCAGCGTATTGGTGTTGGATTGTAGAATACCATGATGAGGCTACTAAGTAGTGAAATTTGTTGTGTCTCTCAGTTGTTAAATTTATTGTATCTTTAAGTTGTCATAAAGAACTTTAACTTATATGTGACGAGTACAATGAATTGACTTGCCAAAAAGAAACGACAAATGGAATTTGTTGTTCTTGACTTGGGGCTTGTGGGGACTTGGTTCATGAATTGATTAGGCTTCAAAACGCGACGTCTACTTCTTAAGATTGGCATGGATTATTAAGATTGGCATGGAATATTAAATGTTTGATTAACATTTTAGTTTTGATTTGAAAAAGGGTACTTGGCCCCTTCTATTATGAATTTTGTGGAATTTTCTAACAAATTGAAGTGCGAAGAACTATCCTGTTGAAAGTTTTTCATATTTTTATTATTTGTTTTTAGATTTGAATTTCTTTTATCTCAGTTGTTCAATGTGTTGATTGAATGAAGGCTACGGGCCTTTTTGTGATTGAATATCTATTTTAAGAATCTCAAAACGTTTTAAAACTGGGAAAATTTACAGCTTGGTCATACTTAAATTGGGTCATAACTGACTCATTTTTTTGTTAAAAATGGGTGTTGGTTTTGGGGGGAAATGAAAGTGGGTGAAAACGCAAAGTGAAGCACAATGACAAAAATGCCCTTAGTGAAAAGATTTCATCTTCCCATTCACTTTCTCTATCTCTCTTTCTCTCTTATGCCATACCTGGAAAGAACAGAGGGAGCAAAGTCAATGGGAAAGAACGAGGGCTTTGTACAGATGTGAAACCTGCGCGCGCTCTCTTTCTCAATCTCTCTCCAAAGTTAAATGCACTCTAAAATTGTGTAGTAGTGAGCAATTGGACAGCAAAATTAAGGGAAATCAAGCCCCCACTTGTTGAAGGTAGCTTGGTTATGGGAGAAGAAGGGGGTGAGGCAAGGTGCGTACTTGTAGGTGAGGGAAAGTGCAGAAGGAAGCTGGAAATGAGCTTGCAGTGTTTGGTGATGGTGGAAAGTTAACATTGGAGGTCAGCCGTAAAGTCTGAGGTAGAAGGGCTTAGTCGTGTGACATTGGTAGATGCCTTCAAGTGGAGTAGTAAACATAAGGTATGTTAAATATTGTTTGATTTTTATGATTTTGGTATGTGAATGATATTTTGGTGAATGATTTATGGTGTAGAAAGGGTAAATGTCGGAGGTAACATGTGTGCCATGTTGTTAGTCACCGTTTACCAGGGTGTTATTAATGCTATTGCATGTAAACCCAATTATATGGCTGGACATGTAGGAGGGTGGGATAGGGTGTTCTTGTATGAAGGGAAGATGATGTAGGTTACAGTTAGAGCGAATGAGAAGGGGGTACCCTAATACCACGGGAAAACTGGTGTTAACCATGGTAAACATAGTGTAATGAACAGGTAGACAGATAGCGGTGGTAATGTATACTCCTATTATGTACGTGTGGGTGGTGGATGATGCATTATTTGTTGCACTAACTAGAAATTGATATTGTTTGATGTGCAGGGTTATTGGGAAGGTAGTCGACCTATACAGTGGTACAGCAGTTGGTGTTGCGACGTCTGGTACAAATGGATGAAGACAGTGTTACTGTGGGAGGCAGTGGTGGCAGGAGAGAGGTAGTTGTGTATGTGTTACGGGGGTAAGTTGGAAGATGGTGGAGCTGAAAAAGTAACATATACAGGGGATTGGACGAAGTATATCATGCTGAAAGAGGGCAGGGGGTTGGAGGAGGTGCGAAGAAAGGTGAGTGAGATTACTGGTAATGATTTCACTATGCAGAAATTATGGTACAGTTTAAAGTATGACCGATGGATGGCAATGGAGTTGGAGGGGGATGGTGACGTGAGGATGTTTTTGAAGGGGAATGGTGAGCACGGGTATGTGTATGTAGGTGACAGTGATGGGCCGAAGAGGCACGCACAAAAGGCAACGCGAAGCTCTAATCATGGCGTCGTTTGTGGAAGAAGCGGCAGGGATAGGGAAGATATGATCCAAGCGGATGTAAGGGAGCAGGTCTAAAAAGGTAGGTAACATATGAACACTGGTATGATGAACGATTTGATTGGGGTTGCAGAGGTGAACAGTTTCTGTCCGTTTACCAACATCATCTCACTGTTTACTACGGTACACACTGGGCACTGCGGAGGTGAACGATTTGATTGGGGTTCCTCACCCCGAAGTGACGTTAATTCCGTGAACTAGCTCCACACTGGCCACTATAACCAGGGTTAGTTATTCATTTCAATTAATGGACCCCGTCACAATGACATAAGGACCACACATTTTGTTCTTGATATCAACACCATAAGTATGCAATTTCGGTACGCGTGACCGTCAAAGCTATGCATCCTCACCATTTTCTCCCCCTGCACCCCCACCCATCCTTTTACATGGGGTATGCCCATCGATAGGATTGTAGCAATCTGTGCGCTAATAATTGGGTGGGTGGAAGGAATGCAGTTCATTCACATTGAGAACATAACATTGAAGTCCTTTATCAACCCCGTGGTACGTTATGGGATGCACTTCACTCCTGGCTCCCGACAACGGCTGTGCAACCTAGGATAGGTAGAATTGGTATACTCATATATATTCTGTAAGTTCGGGCCATGACTGTGAATATCAAGTCAAGTATAAGAACTCCTTCCAACCATCTTTTATATTGTCCTTTTTGTTGCATATTCCATATTACAATAGAGACTTATTCATTTACATATTGGACAAGAATCGATGAACAAAAAATTTAAGATTTAATTCTATTTAGACTTTTATTGGTTCCACGTGCACCACATTACTGTCGCCGTCAGAGTAAGATTACCTCGACTACTCGCATACCTCTCTGCTTCCCAGACGTGTCCCACCGGTGTGTTTGGGTGACACGTATTACTCACAGGGCTGCAGTCAGTCAGCTCCCCATAGGTTTACCGGTTGCAGACCATAGTTTACCACGGTGAACATCTGCCTCCTGCCAGGTAAACATGTCAGGTTACCAGCCCTCCATGCACATGCACCGATGTACTAGCACATTAAAATACAAATATGGGTGGGGCTGTGGTGATAGCTCAGAAGCTAGTACAAGCAGCAAGCCAAAGTGCCAGGGCTGCAGTCTGTCAGTTCCCCATGGGTTTACCCGTTGCAGATCATGGTTTACCACGGTGAACATCTGCCTCCTGCCGGGTAAACATGCCAGCTTACCTGATAGTACGGAACATGCAAAACTATGCTTCATCATTAACACACAAATAGGAGTAAACATGTCAGCCCTCCATGCACATGCATCAATATACTTGCACATTAAAATACAAACAGGGGTGGCGGTATGGTGACAGCTCAGAAGCCAGTATGAGCAGAATGCCAAAGTTTCACGGCTGCAGTCTATCAGTTTTTCATGGGTTTACCGGTTGCAGACCATGGTTTACCATGGTGAACATCTGCCTGCTGTCGGGTAAACATGCCAGTTTATCTGACAGCACGAACATGCAAAACTGTATTTTATCATTAACACACAAATAGGGGTGGGGGTGGGGTCACAACTGACAACCCAGTATGAACACACTATAAAGCGTACACCACAGTTTCGAACGATGTCTGAACCATTTCCATGTTGCGGGGACGTACTTGTCTATGAATTGCGGAGAACTCTGGATTGCAACCTCATGTGTTTTAATAAATTAGAGCATACGAACCATCCAACAAATCTTCAACCTCTACAGCATCACCTTCGTAGTTGGCATCAAAGTCGGCACGGAGATTCCGACAGGTGCGCCTCGTGTGTCCACCTTCGCTGCATTTGGAGCACCTTCGAGACTTTATCCCCTGCGTTTGTGAGTCCCTGCGCTTCGATGGTGGCCTACCCGACTGTCTCCCATTAGTGGGGGTAATATGCAACGGTCATAGTCGTCATCAAGGTCATCCCCACCAACCACTCGTCCCGCCTTGGCATCAACTATTCTCATGTTGTGTGTCTCCATCGGGTGCATCAGCTCATATGTTACCCCTCCATCTCCACCATATTCTAACTCTCCTCCCATAACACATAAACAACTGTGCGTACATCCTTCACATGCTGCACCATCCTTATGTCCTCGCCTCGTCAGCCTATCATTCTCACCAACATACAAATACCCATGTTCTTCATTTCCCTTGAAAACCATCCTCATATCCATATCTCCCTCAACTGTCATTAACATTTGACGGTCATTCTTCAAACTGTACTATAGTTTCTGCTCAGACAAATTACTGCATGTAATCTCCATTACCATTCTCCGCACCTCCTCTATGCCCTGTCCCTTCCTTCACCACAATACATTTTCTTGATCCTCCCACATATGTTACTTTTCTATCTCCACATTCCTCCAACTCTCTCCCACATAACACATAAACAGTAGGCTCCCTTTCTAGACCATCGTTTCCCATCACAGCACCGTCTACATCCATTTCTACTAAATGTTACAACCACTAATACCGTACAGTCAATCCGTCCAATAACTTCCCAATTACCTTGCATGTCATATAATAATAGATTTTTGTCATCACAAACAATACTCTATCATCCACACAACATAAGTACACTCACACCACTACTGCTACGGGTTTACCTATTTTATACACTTTATCTACCATAGTAAACAATACATGGTTCCTAGGTTTACCATTGCCCTTTTGTTCATGAAATGGTAAATATTGGTCAATACAGTACGGTATTCCTTGGAAAACCTCCCCCTTTTCATCCTATTACCTTGCGCCCTGATGCATACATTTGGATTTACACAATAACTACTACTTATTTACCCTGCTCAACGTTCACCATCACTGTGGCATACATTTAACCCCAAACATTTTCCCCTCAAACAGTCAAAAAACAATCAGAATAACGTCATTCCATATACCAAACTGTTAAAGTTACAACCAATTTTCACGTACCTGTTATTTACCACGCTGCTTGTAGTCGTCTACCTATGTCAGACATTCTTGTCCTTCCTCCTCCACCTTCATGGCTCATCTTCGTCGTCACTTCTACACCACCACCCAGCACTTCAAGCTTAGTTCCAGCCACCCCTTGCGCTTTCTCTAACCACCGACAACGCCCCTTGATTTATGCACCTCTAGAAGCACAATTACCCTTGGTTCTTCAAATTGGGGCCAAATTTCAACAAACTTTCAACCCTAATTATTCACTAACGTAGATATAGATGAGTGAATTCAGCTATGGAGAGACATAGAGAGAGACCAACCATCGTTCGGTGTTCAGGCAAACCGCCTCTGTTTTGGTTCAATGATTTGTTGGAGAGAGAAAATGACAAGCCCACATGTCGAGAGAGAGGAAGAAAGATAATTCATTAAGGGCATTTGTGTCATTTAATTTGACATTCCAATTTCAACCTTTCAATTTTCCCCCAAAAATCAACACCCATTTATTGCTAAAAAAATGCAATGGTTGAAGCCTTGTTGATGTATGACCCATCTGTAAATTTCTCCAAAAACTGAGGTTAAAGTTAAATGCTATGTTGACTTTAAGGGCTAGGATATAAATAGCATAATAGGGAGCGGTGACATAATCCCGATTTTAAGCCAATGATGGCTCACTGTGAGTGAATGATTGTATATGTGTATTTGGTGTCCTGATAAAGGCAATCTCATTACTTAGATATGTTGTTGGCATCCTTTAGCCTTAGGGACTCCCATAAGGTGTCCTGGAAATGTGATGTGCCAACTTGTTGGTTTTGGGTGGTTACAGACACTGTATTAACAAATCTGCTGTACGAATTAGTTAAATGTTTTTTTAGTCAACCAAAATAAATTGATTCAAGTAGATAAAACTCATTCTTTGTAAAAGGTTCTTGAATTTTGTATCTTATAAGAAGGGTTGAGCAAACAATTATCCGATCACGTGAAGTTTTTGATTTTTTGTGACATTATTATGAAGTTGTCCTGCAAAGATTTGAATTGTTTTGCAAATTTCTTTATGGTGTTGATTCCAATTCTTCTTCTTCATTTGTATAATATATTATTTGAGAATGCTTACTGTTCATATTTGGTTGAATCCAAACAATATATTCAAAAGTTATTCTAATAGAGCAATATTATCTTTTAATAAATTTATAGTTATGGGATAGACTCATTCGGGTATGGTTGATCGATAGTTTAATCGATTCTTATAGTGATTTAATAAGTTTTATCTAATACTTCTGGGAGTTAAATCAAAAGATCTTGCATAGCCTCATACTCTTTCTTGAGTATAGTGTTTTGGTTCCGGTAAATTGAAACTTTGTCATGCTAAATAGTTGCCATCTCTGTCTAACCTAGAGTTTGATTGTAATTTATTTTAAATAAATCCATTGTAGTTGTACTTCAGTTGAAGAATTGTTTTGCATATAGGGCTCTGATACCATTAATAGTGACGTGAGTGGTTTTTATGGAAAAAGCAGTAAAACCATTTTTCGAATTGTTCAAGTGACTTACACTATTTAATTTGATAAGGATCTGTCAAAATTCTACAGAAGGTACTTGGATACTAAATTATCAAATGAAATTTCAAACTAAATATCATGCAACTCTATCAAAACAAGATTGAATCAAAGAAATTATACCTTTAAGAGTTGGATCTGTCTTACTGATTGGCGCTCGCCTTACTCCACCTAATGCGAGTCTTACCTACTCGTTTAGACCTTCTCCTTCTCTTGATAGTACTGTTTCTTTGATCAAAATTATAGTAACAGAATTGTAGATACAAAGTTTTGAGGAAAGAGTTTCCTTTTATTTCATTGATAATTATTCTCCTTTCCCAAAGGGAGGAAATTAGAACATTTTGAGAGTTTTTTTACAGCGAGATTTGAGATAGCGTTTCTTACAAATACCGATGCCCTCTTCTGAAATTGGTTACCTTATTTATGGGGGAAGAGGGTGCGCTATGATATAAGCGCTTACATAATGAGAATCTGAAAAGATAAGATTTCTAGCTAAAAAGATAAGCTTTACAGATAAGATTTCACTAATCTTAATAGAGTTGCTTGATGTTCATTATCTTATACTGTCGGTAGAGATGAAAGTTGATAATGTATGGTCCCTCGTGTCTTCACATGATGACAGAGTGATTAGGCTAGAAAAATCTGCTTCGTTTCCTTATCTTGTTTTGCCTTATAGAGTTCAGCAAACTTGGTGCGTACAGCTGGACTGCCTCAAAATTTTTTTGGCTCCAGTGAATAGCTAAAATCAAAAAGTTGTTCATCGACAGAGACACTTTGAGCTCCTTCAGTAGTAATTAGAATGAGATTTTTGTCGTAGTAGAGAGTTCTTGCTCCTTTAGTCATTAACCGCTTGCTCTGGCATTTAATGGCTAAAGCGACTGTGGAACGTTTATAGTTGATCCAGGCCTTTTCAAAATGGAGAGTTTTGTAATGTTTGAGTTTGTCTACTAAGATGAATTACTTGGGATTAATATGGGTGATTTCTACCAGGTGAATGGAATGATAAATAGTTTCTTCATCCTTTTCAGGTGAGATAGAAAAGAATCGAAGGCACACATATCCTTTGCTGAATTGCTTCATGGCTTGTTTAAAGGAGATTGAAAAATTTTGGAGTTCAATAAGGCTTAAACTTTGATAACAATAGTTAAATATTCGTAGGTAAACAGTTCAAATATCAGTTCAGGACTTGCCTTATTAAAAGCAAGAATCCGTGAGAATAACGAGTCCCTTGGATTATAATATAGTTAAGGTAATCCAGAGATTTTCTGGTAAGCGAAAATTGTTGCTTCATAATAGCTCTTGTAGAAAGAGTCTGATAGATCAATAGTTCGGATGTCAATATTTTAAATAATAGGTCTTGAAGCTAATAGCTTAGCTTTTAATTATTGCTTCTCTTTCTCTTTTTCATAGAGGAGGTGTGAAGCGTGTCCCTGATTTGGACGAAAAGATAGTTCTAAGAGTTCAGATTGGACTTTATTTATTCAAATCCATCTTGGTAGAGTTCAGTTTGAGTTGTTCAATAGTTTGATGGAAATAAGTTGTAAGTTCTCGGGGTTTGCCTAGATCGGCTATGAGATCTATAACAATTTCCTCCACAAGTTCAATTTTTTCGTTAACAGCTTCACAGTATTCATCAACATTAATCAAAATATCTTCAAAGTTCCAAATTAGCTGTTTACTGTCCACGTGTTCCATCAGTGCTTTGCCTTTATTCTCTGAGCTCATGTTCTCGAGTTAGATAATCTGCAATAAAGTTGTTTTTCCTGCGACATGCTCATACATAGCATTAAACTGAGATAAAAATAATTGTCATCGATGTAATTTTCGCATGTGAGGTCCATTATCTAATGCTTGTTTTACCAAAGTAGTTGCTGCTTGGTTATCGATTAAAATTTTAAATGGTTTAGGTGGTAAAAAGAGTCTTCATTTCGTAATTCCTCTAATAATTGCTAAGAGTTTCTTTTTGATGGTATTATAATTTTCTTCACGTTCGGAAAAAGTTCCACTATGATAACCACAAATTTCATTTAAATCTGTCAATGAAATTGCTGCCCGTGTTTTATCAGAAGCATCTGTTTGTAAAATTAAATTGTCATCCGGCTCAGGAAGCCTAAGGCTAGGGAGTTATAAATATTCTTCTTTTAATTTTTTAACAATATCTGTATGTGTATCTATCCAACCAAGAGTGTTGTTTTTCCTGAGTAAACTTTGTAAATCTTTTTTCTTCTTTGCTAAATCTGGTATGTAAGAACTGACATAGTTTAATAGTCCTAACAAACCTTGAATTTGTTTCTTTGTTTGCAGTTAGTCAGGATATTCCGTGAATTTTCGAGAGAAATGTGGTTGTAGACTAATTCCATCTATGCCAACTTCAAAGCCTAAAAATTCAATTTTTTCTTTTTCAATAACCGCTTTCTTTTCATTAAGGTAAATTCCTTCTTTAATAGCTGTCCCTAGAAATGTGTTGAGATGTTCTCGATGTTCATTAAGAGTGTCTGAGCTTATTAAAATATCATCTACATATATAGCGAGAAAGTGGTTAAGGTGTTTAAATGCATTGTCCATTCTTCTTTAAAAGATTTTTGGTGCATTTTTTAGTCCAAAAGGCATAACAATCCATTCATAAAAACCTTGAGGAGTATAAAATCTGTTTATTTAACACTTATTTCTTCCATCTTAATTTATCAAAAGCCAGATTTGCAATCAAATTTTGAGAAGAATTTTTTTTTTTTACAAGGTTAACAAATACTTCTTTATTAGGTAGAAAATAATTATCTGTTTTTGTAAATTGATTTAGTTTTTTTATAGCTTATAGTCCTATGGCCTTCATATAGAACACACAAAATCCTTCCCCTTTCAATCTAGAAAACAACCAAATTTAATTTCAGTATACAAAGAAAACAAGTAACCCATATTTCTAAATTTGCTTCAAAATAGTTTGGTTACGAAACCCTAATTTCTTTTAAAAATTTGGGTTTTATCAACCGATTTAAGCCTAGATCCCTATCCTAGGAGTTTTTAATTCAAAGTCGACACCGAAGTAAGTCTAAATCCCCAAATTGCTAACCAAAACCCTAACTAAAAAATCCCCAAATCCCATTCGCCTATATATACAAATACCTTATACTTCACAACAAAATTAAAAAATTCAAGGAACGATGGTACATTTTCAAGTAGAGCTTTCCTTTTTCCCTCGTCGTTCGCCATATCTAATGTTGTTGATGATGTGGGGCCCAAATTTGAACTCATTTTTCAACCACTCATTCAACTTTGCAGATAAGATTCTTTACACCTAACTGATGGGGGCCTTTGGCTTGAAGTGGGGTAGCTAGGGCTTTTGAAGAGAGAGAAAGTTGATTGGGGATGAGAAAGACTGTTTAAGAGAAGCAAATGCAAACAGTATGGACAGTGGGATAGGTTGGGAAATAATGGTTTTTCCCTTTTTTCAAAAACAGTTGAACTCACACAATTTTGCAACCAAATGTAATATGTTCAAGGGTATTTTTGTCACAAATTTGGGCCACGTCAGTTTTACGTCCCAAAACCATTCTAACCTTTCCTCTTCATCATTCTGCTTCATTGAATACCATAAAGGCTGGAGAAGAGTATGCTCCATTGGACGGTCTGATTAGTCCTTTTTCTAATAATTCTTTTATTTGTATAGAAAATTCCTTGATGTCTTCTTCAGAGTATAGCATTGGTTTTTCTTTGATATATATTCTTATGTTAGCTATATTTTAGCTCGAGGATGTTCAGGTTTTCAGAATTGCACTGGATTTTCAGAACAGATTCTTTTTAATTTTGCTAATAGGTCATCTTTCTTTATTATATTACCTGTAAAAGTAAGTTTTGGGGCTTGTATTTGAAGTGCGATTTGTTCATAACCATGTCCACTACTCTTCATGCGCACTCTGTAGTGCTATTTTAAAGTCGGAATTTTTAAGGTGTGACCACATTTTGTAGTAAGATAGATGGTGTACGGAGTTTGGGTAAATTTGGCAAACTGTTTAAGGAAATTATTGCCTAATAAGATATCATAACCAGAGTTATATTGCAGAATAGTTGGTATATTTAGAATTTTGTTGCCTAAGATGATGGAAACATTATTCTGAATTACATCTAAATAGGTAGGAATGGGATGAACACCTTTGATTCGAATTTTTCGATCAGATGGGAGTTTGTCCCATTTGGGAAGTAAAAAGTCCTGAAAGAAGGTAACTTCAGAACCTGTGTCAATCAAAGCTGTGGTAGTGATGTCTAATTCTTTGACAGTTACATCTATATAGGTAAGAATAGGGATTTTCAGTTGTTTCATAACTATTCAAGAATAATGGCAGTGTGATAATTGATGAGAGCTATATGGGTAGGACCAGTTTCATAGTTAGTATATTGGTCGAGGAAATTCATTCCTAAAAGTATATGGTAAAATATAGAATGATCAATATAGCAATCAAATTCTAATAGAGTAGAATTAGGAGTTTTTAGCATTATTCTGGATACGTGATTTTGAGTTGCTCGTTGTCCATCATAAGTAACAAAGTTATATTCTGATGCTGATGAGACTGCTATGGGTAGATGTATACAATGGCTTTGTAATGCACCTGTATCAATAAGGATTTTATTAAAGATCCATGCTTGTCCATTGAAATAATCTAATTTTACTTTGTAAGTGCTATTATGAGTAGGTGTTATTAATGGAGGTTTAAACCTAGGTATCGTTGTTATACTGCAGCTTTGTTTCAGAATGGGCTAATTAGCTACTCGTATTCCTCTTTCTGTATAAGAAAGTCTAGGTGCTTAATAACTAGTTGATACTTCAACTTCTTCAACTAATTGGAAGTCTATTAATGTAGGTATTTTGGCTTCCTACATAGGAGGGGAGACAATAGTACTGATGATTGAAAAGATGGGATCTACAGTTATTTTACCTGTTTGTTTTACATCTTTTATTGGAAAGTTGATATTGGAAAAAAATGTATAAACCTCTATAATAAAAAGATAATGTATCATTTCCAGGATGTAGTCCAATATCTGTTAAGAGTTTAAATTGTAAATTTAGAGTGTCTTCTATATTTTTACTTTGCAGAGTCGCCAAATAATTCAGATAGCATTCAAAAATTAATTTTTTGTAAATTAGATTTTCTTGTAATGTTCCTTTGTTCTGGATGTTTCGAAATCTTTGATCATGTAATGATGGAATGATAGGGGAATTGATTCCTTCTTTAAAGCAAGCATTGACGGCAATTTGTATTCCTTGTAAATGTACATACTTAGTTTTCTATCTTTAGTGGGAATCTCTACTAAGAATTTATCAATTATTTATTGAGTCATTAATGTTATTCGGATGTTTCCCTATAAATGTTGGATATTTACTGGTTGTTCTATAGTGTAGAGCTTAAAATATCTTATTAATTTTCGTGTTAGAAAATTATCTAGTTTTTTCACAAAATTTCGAGGGTCTCTTAAAGATAAATCAGCTGCTATAATTTTTTTCATAGAGTTTCTGGTTGAAAGTAATTATTCCAGTATAATTTTCATTACTTTCTTGTTCTTATTGCTGCATGATTTTCATCTCTTCAATACTCATCTTCTGTATCTAAATAACTTTCAGTTTCTGAAGTACTCATTTCATTTTCAGAGCTAATAGATTCATAACAGCTTGAAATTACCTCATTTATTAACGTTTATTGAATAAAGTTCAATTCGTATTTCTTCAAATTCTTCTGAAAAGAGTTTCACTATATTTGCTTTTCTCTTGTTACAATCAATTGATTTATGTCCAATTTCTCCGCAGTTCCAACATTGATATGAAGTTGGTTTCTTACTTCTTTTATAGTGTCGATTTTGTGGATTATAATTTTTTCGAGTTGAGTTTTCATGTCTAAAATGTTTACTGCTTTTTTGAGGTTTGTTGACTGATTTTTCAGTTTTCGCCTTTTCTGTTTTTGTTTTCTTTGGAGTAAATTTTTTCTTTTTAAAAAATTTTCTCTTTGGAGCTTTTCTTGGGGAAGGTTTTTTCACAGTCTGTTTTGAAGTTCTCTTACATTTAGGTCAAAAGTTAGGATAGTTTTCACATTCGTATTATCTTGGTTCTGTAACATTTTCACAACATAGTGTAACTTCTTTAATGTATCTTGGTCTTTGTTCTTGTAAACATAGTTGCATCATTTCTTGATTTATGCAGGATTGAACTACCGCTACACTTCCAATGATAGTAGGACTTTTAACAAAATTTTCAAATTTATCTGAAAAATATTTATTCTACGGATTAGGGAATTCATTTAAAAGTAATTAGATATATGATTCTTGGTCTTCTGTAGAGTTATAAAGGTGATAATAATATTTATCAAATTCACAAAAGAAATTTTTATAGTTGCATAAATTGCAAATTCTTAGGTTAGTTTATATAATGCTTCCTTTTTTGACTCGAATTTATTTAGTTCAATATTTTGAGAATAATCATATCCTTGAAATTGTCCAATTAGATATTTTTCAAAAGTCCATACTTCATGTTCTATATTTTTTGTGAGATTGCTCTTTACACCAAGCTCTATTATATTTCTTGCGGCTGCAGATAATCCATTGTACCAATTTCATACAATTCATTGTAAAGAGTAGATTATTAAATTGTAGATAGCATTTATATCTCTTCCTTCTGCTGCGTGTGTTGGTTCTTGCATTAGTGATAGTATTGCTGAATAGCTCCCATTGTCAATAGTGGCTCTTTTATCTGTTACACAATCTAGATTTAAAATATAGCCCCATGCTGGTACTAGCTCTAATTGTAATGGACTTCTCGGTTTAAATTCTTCATTAATAAAAGGTCTTTTTATAGGAAATTTTCATCTGTTGTGAAAGTTATCTGAGTGTTTGTTTTTGTAATTTCGATCGTTTTGAAAGGGATTAGATGGTTCTCCATTTTCAAAGTTATTCGGGTTATTACTTTCTACACTTCCTGTGGGTTCCTAATTGCATGTTTACTTGCTTTACTAGTTCGGTTAATTGCAAATTTTCAAAGTCATTTAGCTATTTTTCAATAGCCTTATTATATTCGCCCATTATTGGCTACTTTCTACTTCATCTTGTTTTTCTTTGGTTTTAAGTAAACGTCTTTCTTCAATAGTTTTTTAAATTGCTTCTTCTTGAGTTTTGATAATGTTATTTTGATATCTTTCAATATACAACAATGATACCCAAGTTTAAACCTCCATTAATGAACCTACTCATAATAGCACTTACAAAGTAAAACTAGATTATTTCAATTAACAAACATGTATCTCTAATAAAATCCTCATTGATACAGGTGCAACACAAAGCCATTGTATACCTCTACTCATAGCAATCTCATCAGCATCAGAATATAATTTTATTACTTATGATGGACAACGAGCAACTCTAAATCACATATCTAGAATAACGCTAAAAACTTCTAGTTCTACTCTATTAGAATTTGATTGCTATATTGATCATTTTATAAAAAATGAATTTTACCATATACTTTTTGGAATGAACTTTCCCGACCAATATACTAACTATGAAATTGGTCCTACCCATATAACTCTCATAAATTATCACACTACCATTATTCTTAAACGGTTATGGAACAACTGGAAATCCCTATTCTTACCTATATAGATGTAACTGTTAAAGAATTAGACATCACTACCACAGCTTTGATTGACACGGGTTCTGAAGTCACCTTCTTTTAGGACTTTTTACTTCCCAAATGGGACAAACTCCCATCTAATCGAAAAATTCGAATCAAAGGTGTTTATCCCATTCCTACCTATTTAGATGTAATTCAGAATAATGTTTCCATCATCTTAGGCAACAAAATTCTAAATATACCAACTATTCTACAATATAACTCTAGTTATGATATCTTATTAGGCAATGATTTCCTTAAACAGTTTGCCAAAGTTACCCAAACTCCATACACCGTCTATCTTACTATAAAATATGGTCACACCTTAAAAATTCAAACTTTAAAACAGCCCTATAGAGTGCACGTGAAGCGTAGTGGACACGGTTATGAACAAATCACACTTCAAATACAAGCCCAAAAACCTACTTTTATAGTTAATAAAAGAAAGATAACCTATTAGCAAAATTAAAAAGAATATGTTCTGAAAATCCATTGCAATTTTGAAAACCTGAACATCCTCGAGCTAAAATAGAGCTAACACAAGAAATATATATCAAAGAAAAACCAATGCTATACTCTGAAGACGACATCAAGGAATTTTCTATACAAATAAAAGAATTACTAGAAAAAGGACTAATCAGACCGTCCAATGGAACATACTCTTCTCCAGCCTATATGGTATTCAATGAAGCAGAACGACAAAGAGGAAAGCCTAGAATGGTTGTAAACTATAAAAAACTAAATCGGTTTACAAAAAACAGATAACTATTTTCTACCTAATAAAGAAGTATTAATTAGCCTTGTAAAAAACAAAAAATTCTTCTCAAAATTTGATTGCAAACACGGCTTTTGGCAAATTAAGGTGGAAGAAACGAGTATTAAATATACAGGTTTTAGTACTCCTCAAGGTTTTTATGAATGGATTGTTATGTCTTTTAAACTAAAAAATGCACCAAGAATCTTTCAAAGAAGAATGGACAATGCATTTAAACACCTTAACAACTTTCTTGTTATTTATGTACATGATATTTTAATAAGCTCAGACACTCTTGATGAAGATTAAGAACATCTCAAACATTTCTGAAGACAGCTATTAAAGAAGGAATTTGCCTTAGAGAAAAGAAAGCTGTTATTGAAAAAGAAAAAATTGAATTTTTAGGCTTTGAAGTTGGCATAAATGGAATTAGTGTACAACCACGTATCTCTCAAAAAATCACAGAATATCTTGACCAACTGCGAACAAAGAAATAAATTCAAGGTTTCTTAAGACTATTAAACTATGTCAGTTCTTGCATACTAGACTTAGCAAAGAAGAAAAAAGATTTACAAAATTTACTCAGGGAAAACAACACTCTTGGTTGGACAGATACACATACAGACATTGTTAAAAAATTAAAAGAAGAATGTTTACAACTCCCTAGCCTTAGGCTTCCTGAGCCTGCTGACAATTTAATTTTACAAACAAATACTTCTGATAAAATATAGGCAGCAGTTTTAAAGACATATTTAAATGAAATTTGTGGTTATCATAGTGGAACTTTTTCCGAACGTGAACAAAATTATAATACCATGGAAAAGGAACTCTTAACAATTATTAGAGGAATTACGAAATGGAGGCTCTTTTTACTACCTAAACCATTTAAAATTTTAATCGATAACCAAGCAGCAACTAGTTTTGTAAAACCAGCATTAGATAATGGACCTCGGATGCAAACATTACATCGATGGCAATTATTTTTATCTCAGTTTAATGCTATGTATGAGCATGTTGCAGGGAAAAACAACTTTATTACAGATTATCTAACTCGAGAACATGAGTTCAGAGGATAAAGGCAAAGCACCGATGGAACAAGTGGACAGTAAACAGCTAATTCGGAACTTTGAAGACATTTTGATTAATGTTAACGAATACTGTGAAACTGTCAATGAAAAAATTGAACTTGTGGATGAAATTGTTGTAGATCTTAGAGCCGATCTTGGAAAAGCCCCGAGAACTTACAACTTATTTCCATCAAACTATTGAATAACTCAAACTAAACTCTACCAAGATGGATTTAAATAAAGTGCAATCTGAACTCTTAGAACTATCTTTTCGTCCAAATCAGAGAAACGCTTCACACCCTCCCTCTGAAGTAGAGAAAGAGAAGTAACAATTAAAAACTAAGCTATTAGCTTTAAGACCAGTTATTCAAAATACTGGCATCCGAACTATTGATGTATCGGACTCTTTCTACAAGAGTTATTATGGAGCAATAGTTCTCGCTTACCAGAAAATCTTTGGATTATCTGAACTATATTGTAATCCAAATGAATCTTTATTCCCAAGAATTCTTGCTTTTAATAAGGCAACTCCTAAACTAATATTTGAACTCTTTACCTACGAATATTTAAACTATTGTTATCCCAGTTTAAGCCTTATTGAACTCCAAAATTTTCCAAACTCCTTTAAACAAGCCATCAAACAATTTAGCAAAGGATATGTGTGCCTTCGATTCTTTTCTATCTCACCTGAAAAGGATTAAGAAACTATATATCATTCCATTCACCTGGTAGAATCACCATATTAATCCCAAGCAATTCAACTCGGCAGACAAACTCAAACATTACAAAACTCCCCATTTTGAGAAGGCCTGGATCAACTACAAATGTTCCACATGCGCTTTAGCCATTAAATGCCAGAGCGAGCGGTTAATGACTAAAGGAGCAAGAACTCTTTACTACGACAAAAATCTCATTCTAATTACTACTGAAGGAGCTGAAAGTGTCTCTGTCGATGAACAACTTTTTGATTTTAGCTATTCACTGGAGCCCAAGAAATTTCTAGGCAGTCCAGCTGTAAGTACCAAGTTTGCTGAACTCTATAAGGCAGAACAAGATAAGGAAAAGAAGCAGATTTTTCTAGCCTAATCACTCTGTCATCATGTGAAGACACGAGGGACCATATATTATCAACTTTCATCTCTGCCGACACTACAAGACAATGAACATCAAGCAACTCTATCAAGAATAGTGAAATCTTATCTGTAAAGCTTATCTTTTTAGCTAGAAATCTTATCTTTTCAAATTCCCATGATGTAAGCGCTTATGTCATAGCGTATCCCCTTCCCCTATAAATAAGCAAGCCGATTTCAGAAGAGAGTATCGGTATTTGTAATAAACACTCTCTCAAATCTCTCTATAAAAAAATCTCTCAAAATATTCTAATTTCCTCCCTTTGGGAAAGGAGAACAATTATCAATGAAATAACAGGAAAATCTTTCCTCAAAACTTTGTATCTACAGTTCTGTTATTACATTTTTGATCAAAAAAACAGTATCATCAAGAGAGGGAGAAGGTCTGAACGAGTAGGTAAGACCTCGCATCAGATGGTGTAAGACGAGCGTGAATAAATAAGACAGATCTAACTGTTGAAGATATAATTTCTTTGATCCAATCTTGATTTGATAAAATTGCATGATATTTAGTTTGAAATTTCATTTGATAATTTAGTATCCGAGTACCTCATGTAGAATTTTGACAGACCCTTATTAAATTAAATAGTGTGAATCACTTAAACAATTCGAAAAATGGTTTTACCGCTTTTTCCATAAAAACCACTCGCATCACTATTAATGGTATCAGAGCCTTATATGCAAAACAATTCTTGAACTGAAGTGCAACTACAATGGATTTATTTAAAAACAAATTACAATCAAACTCTAAGTTAGACAGATGTGGTAACTATTTAGCAGAACAAAGTTTTAATTCACCAGAACTAAAGCACTATACTCAAGAAAGAGCAGTAGACTATTTAAGATCTTTTGATTTAATTCCCAGAAGTATTAGACAAAACTTGTTAAATCACTATCAGAATCGATTAAACTATCTATCAACCATACCCGAACGAGTCCATCCCATAGCTATAAATTTATTAAAAGATAATATTGCTATGCTAGAAGTAACTTTTGAATATACTGTTTGGATTCAACCAAATATGAACAGTAGTGATTCTCAAATAACATATTATACAGATGAAGAAGAAGAATTGAAATCAACACCATAAAGAAATTTGCACAATAATTCAAATCTTTGCAGCACAACTTCGTAATAATGTCACAAAAAACCAAAAACTTCACGTGACCGGGTAACCGTTTGCTCACCCCTACTTGTAAGGGCATGTTTGTTTAAGCGTAAGAATACTGCTTACTACTTCTCACCAATTTTTGGCACTTATGACTAACTCGTGTTAGTCCATGCCACTTACTATTAGTTTATGTTATTGAAATAAACAAGCCCCTGAATGAAAAACTTCTATGCTGAAGAATTTTATCTGTTACGTGCTAACGGTAGCTTCATTCTAATTAAATAAAGGAATACAGAGGAAAAAAGAGATTTTCTGAATATATAATCCAGAATTTAAGGGTGGTGAAAACCAAAAATCCAATCTTAAGAAATAAGTTACAACGCTTCCAACTTTGAGGTTATTTACTTCACTAGTACACAGTCATTTTGGATTGTACTTTTTAGATAATTTCAAATAATGCTAGCTTTAAAACAACACAAAAATATGACATTTAAAATATGTAGATTCATTTTGAAATTCAAATTGCCTAAACAATGCAATTAAAAATGTTCCCGAATTAAAAATAAATATCCTCAAAGTTCAATGTATTGTGGGTCATTTCCTAAAGTCAGATTATCCGTTTCCAGCACCTCTAAAGTTCAAATTATTATATTCCAAAAATCCCAAAAAAAAACTTAAATCAAAATTTTTGTAGCCAACTCAAATCTACATCATGAACCTTCTTTATTTTGCTTAACTTCTACTTATCATCATAGTACAATTAATCTGAACAGTGGAATGCACATAGAGAATTGTAAAATGGAAAACATGTATGAATTAAGTACTCATATAAGTTATTCTCTAGAAAACTCTATCGTCCTCTCTCTTTATTTTCTTTGTGAAAAAACTATCCACCTCTCTAAATCTTAGGGACTGCCATGGACTCTTTGTCAATGGTAAGTCGTAATGTTTTCTTTGTTTTTATTAATTCTAATACTTTTACTTTCAATAAACATTCTCTCCCAATCTGTGAGGTTTCTTCGTACCCCCTTCTTATGGGTGGTACTGTCTCACTTTTGGAGCAATTCTATCAATTTAATTTCATTTCATTTTGTTTGCTTGGGATTCAATTATTAATTGATCGCAATATAGATTTGCATTGGACATCAATTCTTTAATTTTGATATGTGGTAGCAGATAAATCTTTTCGATGTGAAGACTATAGAAGTTTTGTAAATCTCCTCGCTAGTCACTAGATGTTGTATCATGAAGGAGCGAGTAAGTAGAAAGGAGGGCTTGTCAATTAGTTTTCTCAAACAAAGATTTATTTTGTTATATTACTTATAACTTTATTTGATTATGATATTTATTGTAGATGTTGTATGACTTTTAACTAATAAATTCAACCTTCGCTCTATACAAAAAACAAAGGTACTCATATGGCTCATATCTTTTCTTCTTTTAATCTTTATATGAAGGGTAATAATAAAATAAATATAAGAATAGAGTAACTACAAAGGGGATATCTGTAATCCAAAATAATCAGTAGACCAATATCCCTGTGATACCACCTTGAAGAACTTAATGCCATTATGGGAAAAAAAGACTAAACCCAGTTTATTGTCAATTTAACAAGTTATACTTTTTCCTATGACCAACCATTTAGTATCCAAATTTAGTATGTTGGGCTTCCTCTTTGCAGTATGTGGCTCATTAGAAGCATTTGAATGTGCTTAAGGACTACTGCTATGAATCTAAGGCTTAAGCCTCTTGCTACTATTACAACCCTCCCTACCCCAATCAGAAGAATTATAATCAATTATTCTAAAATCACGCCTCCCTTTGACTGTGACTAAGCTAGCTCGGTGGTATGTGTCCCATATTCCTCTTCGTTATGGCGGAAATTTCCTTACGTTGGATTCTTCCTTTCTGCCTCCTTCAGGGTCATGTAGAGAATAGGAAGATATTGGTTGTATAACCCCATCCAAAGTACTCTTCCCCCACTATCCACCGTGGTCCTAAACTCTGGTCATCCTCAAATAAGAACGATAGCATTGCGTTTGTTTTATTACAATGCCTAACGTACATAATGATACAGAAATTAAGTGTTGGTTAAAGATTTCAATCGTTTTCCCTTGATGAAGCATTCTATAGGTTAAGTAAGATGCGTAAGGAGATCTCAGAAATTGCCCTTTTTTGGTTCCTCTTCAGAAGTATTATGCAACATCCAGAGATTTTTCACTATTCATTGAAGAAGGTGCTAGAGTTATGGTAAGATTGGCTATACTCCAACCCTCCACACTTGTCATAGATGTAAAGTTAATACTAGATCTATAATGCACTTACCAAAGTGCATGTTAGAGCCGGCTTCACCATCATCTTTGTTAGTCAGGCCTAATGTTTTAGGCCCGATGGCCACTTAGGACGATTTCCCTGATTGTTCTCCCAACCTATATAAGGAGGTTTCAGGGGATCAATTAGGGTTATACACATGACACAGAAACTACATACTCTCCCCTCCCATCTCATGGCTGCCGAACCATCCACCAGGGTTTCAGGTCTAGGACGTGAATCCTAAAGGCAACTCTAGTAGTCACCTCACATCTAAATCGATGTGGGCTATTCCCGACACATAATTTCGCATTCCAGGTCAGTCCTATTTGTCTAACAGTGGTATCAGAGCCTGACTGATCGGATTAGTCCCGTTTTAAGTGTTTAAAGGTATGAGTAATAAGCATGCTTGATTCTTTGAATGTGACTATATGATTAGTTTAATTTTTGTAATTATGCAATCAAAAAGCATGCTTTTGTGTTTTCTAAAATCCCGAAATGGCTAAAGATTAGTTTTTTAGTCATAACGACTGATGAATGAACATGCTCATATCGTTAATTAAATTCATGCTTAATATGTTTATGTTTTACAAGCATGATTCTTTATTCGTTTTTTATGGGATTATATGTTAATCCTGGCTAGATTAATACGTGAAAAACATAATAATAATTAGTTTATTATTGTTATTATGCATCAAAAATCATGATTCTAAGTGCAATTATGATAAATCGAATTCATGGATGCAAGATTAGTAGGCGGCTGTTTTTGTCAAAACCCAGATCTAAAAACCCTAACCATAATCCTATGAATTCGTTATATGCTTTGCGGCTGTTTAAATAAACTAATATGAATCAGATTCATGGATGTCTGTGCTTTATATACTTAGCACGCTCAGTTTGTTATCTATCATCAAAAAGACCATTTTTTCGATCGATAACCCATGAATCAAACTGATTATGTGATTTGGTCTGCAAGCATACTTTAAGTCGAAATTACTGACATGCTATAAAGCCTAGACTCAAACCGTAATCTCTATAAGATTAAGACTTCAGACACGAAACCGTAGCCCTAAACTCCACCACCAGTGCTTCGATCCTCAGCGGTTTTCAAAACATCCACCTTAACCAAATTAAAAGAAAAAGGGGAAGAAGTGACTCAGATCTAGAACTTACCCATCAAAACCACTGGGGGAAGGGTGGCGTGTGTGACGCACACGCCGCCGACGAAGGCTCAGTTTGCCCTTCTTCTTCTCCAACCGCGCCTTTCTATGCCGATCTATGCGACCTCGGAGAGAAACTTGCAAAAACACTGTAACTGGAGGCACGTGTCCACCCCCGCTGCCTCAGTGGTGCGTGGCTGCGTGGACCACTTCCCCAGACTCGGTCTTGGCCGATCTACGTAGTGGTAGCATTTGTTCTCGAGAAGTCAGCTTAGATCGAAGGCGAAGGGGGCGGTGGTCTCACATCACACAGGTGGTTTTCGGGAACTGAAACGGTGGCAGTGGCTGCCGTGGTGGTGGCCTAAGAAAGGAGCTTAGTGCTCTATGTCTCCGGCCATGGCGCTGGAAAACCGAGGGGTTCGCTTTCGAGGTCGAGAAGAGGAGAGAGTCAAAGAAGAGAGTTTGGGGAAGCAGATTGAAGAAAGAAAGAGAGATCGAGTGCCAGATAGAGAGGAGAGAGAGTAAGAGATTAGGTTAGTGAAGGTTTGGGGGGGTGAATTACTCACTTATAAAAATGGCCCAGTTTGGGTTGTTTTTAAAAGAGAAAAAGAAAAAACGGGGTCTCAATTCTTTTGGTCATTGTGGGCTGGTTTGTTTGGCCCAAAATTTTTGTTTTAATTCGGACCCATTTGATATGTTTCTTATTTTGAGTTAATCTGTAATTAATTATTTTCATAACTGTATGAGTTAGTCTTATATGCTGAAAATAATTATGGATTTATTTGATATGTTTATATCATTATAATTGACTATTTCGTATTATTGCTTATGTAATGATAATATGAAAACTGGAGGCATGATATATAACTATGTGTTATATGTCAAATTTATTTTAGTAATATGTTATATGAATTTGTTTTATATAACATAAGTTTATGTTTCATGTTGCTATTTTTGTAATAATATTAGAGTTAAATATAAGTTTATGTTATAGGAGTTCTTTGTTTAGAACACTTTCTATGAATTAGTTTCATAAAGTTTATGTGAATATGTTTTACATAATTAAAAGTGACTATTTGCGTGATATTCACATATTAATGTGTTAATAAGTACTTTAACCAAACTTTTATAAATTATAATAACTAAATTAAAGAAACTCCTAATTCACATCCATATGTGCTGATAATATGAAAGACATGATCCATGTATAACTACATGTTATATATCGAGAAAATAAACAAATTGTTCTAGTAACGGAATATATGAATTAGTTTCATATAAAACAAACCTTGTGTAAATATGTTTTACATGGCTAAATGTGAATTTTTTAGCCTATTATAGAATAATGTATTATCACCACTAAATAGGCATATTATATGAATTCGTTTCATATTGATTAAGGTTTGTAACATTATATGGATGTGTACCACATAATTACTTACATGTTATTTCTTCTTTGATATGTCATTAAATAAAGTTTTTTAAATGACATATTAGTAATTATATAAATTCATTTTATATAACTTCGTGTAAATTTATTTTGCACGATTAAAGCTGAATATCTTTGTGATATTTCTAGATGTGTTAATTAGTTTAACAAATTGTGCACTCCATAAATTTCGTTTTATGAAAAAATGCAGTAATCAAATTATAGAAACTTCTAATTCATGCTTCTATGTGATGATTATGAGTTTAGCGAAATTTTCGATCATACAACATGAATGATGGAGTTTTTGATAATTTAATTACCTGAAAATATGCCTAATGTGCATTTTTAAATATATGCTTTCAGATATGGCACTTAAAATATGATTGGTGATTAGTTACCAATGAAGAGTTAGATGGCACCAACTATAATACATTGTGTTAGAAGATTTAACTTCTTCTGAATAAACTTAAAGTATTAGGACACTCGATGACTTTTAAAGTCTCCTAGGATAGGCAAAGATGTAAATAACATAGATGTAACTGCTTGTGAGCAGTGTCAAGGGAAAGGCTAATAATATGCCATGAATGGCTCGAGGAAGGATCGATCAGCATTCTGGCTATGCAGTATTGCATGCATGATGATCTGGTAAGGGAATTTAAAGGCTATCTCACTGTTGAGGACTTATGGGATCAGCTTGACATCCGGTTTTGACCAGATTCATCCCCTTCTTAAAACTCAGAACCTAAGGATGGTATTACTAGAAGAGTAAAAGGTCAAGTCAATAAAGCATATAATGTAGCGTGTGTGAAGTGCTATAACTGTGAAAAGAAGAAACCCACCGCTTGGGATCATCCCGAACTGACTAAGGTACCTTCTTTCATAGTTACACCTGAATAACATGTGTACTCCCAAGCAAAAGTTACCAAACTTTCTTCCTTAGTGGACTGTAGACATGGAAGAAACCAAAGTCATAGTTCAGGACTGAGTTAATTTTGTGAACCTTCATCGCTATCCAACGGGTTAATAGACTGTTGTCTTAAGGGACAACAGTGAGGAACATGTCCTTGACATATCAACATATCAGCTCAAACCCCATGAAGGAAATAAGTTTTTCCTCCACGGTACTCTCTACACTCTTAGGGTGCAGTGTACTTGGTACCTTTTAGTTCTGATATTAGTTTTCTCTCTTGATTTCCGTCTACCTCGACGTCTTCCATCTTTGTCGCTTTCTTTGAACTCTATTTTTAGGTATACTCGACTTGACCATAAGGGTCAAAGTAGAGTGAATCAGCTAACTAGAGATGATTTTTTAGATCAACTTACTACAGTTAAGTTGCCTAAGTGAGTAATGTCTAGCTCACAAAGCAAAGCCTTTTGGTAAGGCTTCTAGAGCATCTAATCCCTTATAATTAGTCCACTCGGGCATTTACTGACCCATGGATATTAAGGTATGTCATGGAGCTATCTATTTCAGTACCCTTATAGATGTTTATTCACGAAGTGGGTATGCGTACCTACTATTTCATTACTACGAGGCACTCGATATGTTCAAATACTTCATAACAAAAAGTAGAGACTCAATTAGAAAGAAGCGTTAAAAATCTTCGGATTGATCGAGGTCATGGATACCTGTCTGATAGGTTCAGAGAGTTCTGTGAGGAAAAAGGCATATAAAGATGGCTAATGATTCCAATCACCCCACAACAAAATGGTGTTGCAGACAATATGAATCGTACATTGCTTGACATTGTTAGGTCAATGATGGCACATGCAAACATTCCAATCAGTTTTAGGAGGATACGTTGCTCACAGCAACCTCTATCCTAAACCGGGTGCCAAGCAAGAGTATAGCTGCCACACCATATGAGTTATGGTTTGGTAAGAAACTATCCTTGAACTATTTGTGCCTATAGGGTTCGGTCGGCTGTATGCATAATCCAACCCACAAACATGGAAAGTTTGGTCCAAGAGCCACAAGATGATGTTCATTAGATATCCTGCACAATCTAATGAACAGAAATAAATTTCCGCAATGTCGACTTTCTCAAGGATGAGTTCCCAACTATTGGTGAAAATCAAGAAGAATGTCGAACTGTTTGAGTTATAGCAAGACATCCAACCATCTTTCAGTGAGGGGAAGAATTTGGACTCTGACCAAGTCACCGAACATGGTATGTCTCCCCTACTTGAAAGGGATGGTGGAGACTTATCTGCTCAGGAGAATCAATCTCCTATACATGAAGGGAGTCAGCCTATGAGTGAGGTCCGTCCTTAATCTCCAGTTCTTGAATATGTGTGTTAGTCCACATGTTCAGCATCCCATGCCCTAAAGAGATAGTAGGAGTGAATCTCTACATATTTAAGGTCTTACACCTCTTAGAGAAAGAGAGAGGGATGTCAGGGATAGTGAGAGTGATTCTCCACATGCTTAGGGTCCCACACCTCTTAGACAAAGGGGGAGGGATGCCTCACCTAGGTAGATAAACAGTGAAGGTCCCATGATCCGAAGAAGTGAGCGTAGAAAATTTCCTCGACGATATTTCAAATTGAAGAGGCAATATTCTTGTGCATTCCCTTGGAAATTGAGGAGTCTATCTCTTATCAAGAGGGGATTGACTCACCAAACCACAAAGAGTGGATGGATGCCATAAGGGATGAGATGGACTCGATGGTGAGAAACAAGATTTGGGAACTTGTTGATCTTCCATCCTGATATAAGCCTATTGGAAACAAACGGGTTTTCAAGATAAAATGTAGGGCAGATGGTTCGATCGATAAGTTCGAAACCCGTTTTGTGGCGAAAGAGTTGACACAAATTGAAGGCGTAGACTATGAAGAGACATTTTCTCCTATGGTGAGATTTGGCTCTATTCACCTGCTCCTAGCCATGGTTGCCCATTTGAACTTAAAGTTGTTTCAAATGGATGTAAATACTGTTTTCCTTAATGGTAGCTTTGATGAAGAGATCTATATGGATCAACCCATTGATTTTATATCAAAGGGACAAGAGGACAAGGTGTGTTGTCTTAAAAGGTCCATATTTGGTCTTAAGCAATCTTCCAAATCTTAGTACTTAAGATTCCATGAAGCTATAATTTTGTTTGGCTTATCCATGGTTTCATAAGACCATGGTGTGTATGTCAAAAGATCAACCAGAGGGATTATGTTTCATACCCTATATGTTGATGACATACTTAGCTGGGAACAACTTGGAGAGGATCAAAGCCACTAAGAAGTGGTTGTCCTCTATCTTTGAGATGAAGGACATGGGTGAAGCCAAGTATATCCTAGGCGTGAAAATAATAAGAAATCATACTAAGAAACTTTTAAGTATAAGCCAAGAGGCATATATTAAGAAAGTCTTAGAACGGTTCCGTATACATTATTCCAAACCCGTAGACACTTCAGTTAAAGGGTTTAACCTTGACTCTTGATCAATGCCCAAAAACAGACAATGAAAAGGAGGAAATGATTAATGTCTCTTACGCTAATGCTGTAAGAAACTCAATGTATGCCATGTTATGTGCACGGCCTGACACTTGCTTTGTAGTTGGCTTGGTAAGTTATTACCAAAGCAACTCAAAACTTACACATTTGCAAGTCATCAAGAGAGTCGAGAAATACATTCGTGGTACAGCTGACTCAGTCTTATGCTATCAGGGGGAGATCTCAAGTTGAGAGGCCTCAAACTGTCAATTGAGGAGGTGACTCAGAAGAATCCAAGTCAACCTCAGGACATGCCTTCACCCTGGGTGGGAGAGCCATGTCATGATGCAGTGAGAAGCAAAAGTTGCATAACAATGTTAGCTATGGAGGCTTATTGTGTGTCACCATAGAAACAAAAGACATTGCCATAAAGTATATGTACACCAAGAAGGTGTTTATGTCCCTTTTGACTAAACCCATTCCTAGTGACATGTTCAAAACTCATATGTTGAGTCTAGAAATTCGCAATGTTTAATTTCGGGACATATCTTGTCATGTGATGGACAAGGTTCTTTTGTAATGAGCAAAATGTTCATAAATTATTGTTGCGCGTTAGGCATATGAAAATGTCACATGCTTTTGATTGGCCTAGTCACATAGGCAATCGCCCTGACGCTTAAGTAGCGGATAGGATAAGACAGAATCATATTGGCACTAGGTTATTGATTACTCATACTGGAAGTATATGAATGAGAAATAGTCGCCTTAGTAAGTCTAAGATGAGACTCAAGGGAGTCGAGTATGAGACATGATTTCATATTGAAGCCTTAAAAGCCGAATCTTGAGTGTCAAGATTAGCATTTAGTACGCTAATCTAGTGGCTCAGGTTAGATTTTTTAGTAAAAATCGACTGATGATTCGCATGGCATATAGAGTGACGATCCCAAGTAAGTGGGAGCTATATCATGACACACATCTCATATTGTGTTTGCTTAAAAGACAACCATGTGCGGAGTGACAATTGACCTCCCTATCTCTTGTCACTGCGTGACCCCGTAGATGATGACCCTTTGACTTAAAGCTATGGTACAAAGTCAAGGCTTGATGTTGCTACTTTAATATGTTTCTCAAGAACCACGATGTATACGGTTCAACGAGTTAGGAAAGCAATTAAGCTAAGATGCAATATCATGAGTGTTTAAGGAAAAATCTGTTCATCATCACCAATATCAGTGGGTGATTATATTAAGTATATAATCATATGATATATCATGGCATAAGGAATTGGAAATGTCACTAGTAATGCTTAGGATGACTTGGGGTATCGTATTTCATAAAAGTGCTATGTTAGTTAGATGGTAACTTAATATAGCATTACTTGTTAGTTTTCGGTCGCACGTCCTATTCCTGATATGAAGCGTGATGATTTGTGATTCGTGGAGAGCATGTGTTTTGCGGCCTATGGTGCCGAGTGGGAGTTGTTGGCTGGGCCTAATGTTTTAGGCCCGACGGCCACTAAGACCGCTTAGGGCGGCTTCCCTTATTGTTCTCCTAACCTATATAAGGAGGTTTCAGGGGATTAATTAGGGTTACACACATGATACAGAAACCACATACTCTCCCCTCCCCTCTTACGGCTGCCGAACCATCCACCGAGGTTTCAAGTCTAAGACGTGAACCCTAAAGACAATTCTAGTAGCCACCTCACATCCAAATCGATGTGGGCTATTCCCGACAGATAATTCTGCATTCTAGGTCAGTCCCATTTGTCTAACAATCTTCCTTCTTTACTTCACCAAATTTTTCATCTAATCTAAACTAACTCATGCACTTGAAGATTGATGTTCAAAAGTAGGGCTTTTAACACAAGACTCGCATATGTCCCTTCTATTCTAGGAAGGTTAGGTACCTTCACCCCTTCAATATTACTCGATTTCTTCTTCCATTCAACCTTTCCACAAAGATCATGGTCATTCCCAATAACATTCTTCACTAAACCCAACATGAGAGTTTTCTCTTTATTACCAACATCTTTCTCTAGTCAAAATGAATCCTTACTTGTTCCAGCAATTTGGTAGTTAATTACTATTGTCCATTTTAGTTAGTTCTCTCACAATCTCCCAATTGTTAGGCTCAACTTGAATGGTTGTTCTTATATCACAAAGCACCTGCCAAACATCACCTAATCACCAAGCTCCTTTCACTCTCCTAGACAATGCTTTTATGCTACATGGCTCCAATGCAAGAACTAAAGAGCATAAATGCAAAACAGTCGCAAATTTTTCAAACTTCAATTATGAGGTAACCAAATTAAAATTTAGAGTAATGGCAAAATGCTTGAATAGTGTCTCCTCGGCTTCTGACAAAATACAATTGAAACATAAAAGTTCAATGGTAGATAAGTAATACACTAAGGCATGGTTAAAGTTGCTACTCTCGAACACCTAGTTACTTCATCCTTCACCTAGTTACTTCATCCTTTAGAAGACTAACTAACTCGATGGAGAATCTTACCAGGTCTCTCTATTTGAACAATAACCTTAACAATCTCTTCTGATTCATGATTCTTAAGATGAATATGAACAAGTGCTTAAAGACGATGATTTATACCTCATACTAATAAAAAGTCCATAATTCAAAAAAGATTCTGTATCAAGCAAATTGACTAATAACCCTTATAACAAGACATCCAAATCAAAATAGAAGGAGAATATATGCAGGACATATGGCCCAAATGCATACAATGACAAAATTATAAGGTAATGTGGCACCAAAATTGAATCAGTAAATCCAGCAAATAATAAAAGCAACCACACTTGATTCAAGTATCAGATGCACATTAATAAAAGTACTACCAAAACTGAGGTATTCAAGATCGACGTTACCTAGTGAATCACTGAACAATTGCTTTATTCAAACCATGTGGATCAAAACTAGGAACACACAGCTAATAGGGGATGAAACTGTAATGCCCCAGGTGTGGTTAAAGAAAAATTAAATGATTTAATATGATTGCTTATATCACCAGAAGTGCACCTTTTTTTTTTTTTCAAAGAGTCCACTATTAAGCACTGCACCATTAAGCATATTTGCTATCAACTAATCTTGAGATAGATGACCTCCTAGGGAGTTTTGCTGAGTAAGATGTGAGTAAAAGTACAACACGTCGAAAAGCTTGTGTTGTTAATTCGTATAACCAACAATTAATCCTCATAGCCATTCTTAATGACCATTTGTGGCCACGTCATAGGCCAAACCATTACACTTAATCCTTTCAAGTAGTTAAGGACCTAGACGAATGAAAGACCTGTTGAATAGGTGAACAATGACGCTGAATGAGAGTAGGAAGACCTAAGACTTGAGTCACCTATTCCATGGCAAACATTGGTTAGGGAGGTTTAACACATCGAAAGCTCTTAATTTAAACCTACAAAGGAGCAAAAACCATTACATAACAATGAATCATCCACTTTAAAGTCAAAAGGTAAAAGGAAAATTGACATAAGGGTTATTAGTGTCATTGTTGATGAAGGTTTTGGAAATTAGTGCTGACATTGAATCAGAGACGTGTTAAGAATGTTGAGAATAATGATGAGGAGTAAAAAAATAACCAAGGCTCAGGTGGCTAAATGTAAGAGACAAAAGAAAATAGATAAAGCCAAAGCTGCAACTACTCGTGATGAATGGATACACAAGGGTAGAAGCTTCTGTAATAAGCATGAAGGTTCTGCAGTTAAAATGCATACAAGAGTGAGAGTAAAAATGATGTACCTAGGTAATTGAGGAGAAAGGAAAGAGCTATCAAGGTTGATAAGTATATTGATTTTAAAAAATTGAACTAGTAAGGCCCTGTTGTTTTCGTTGGTAAATCCAAATTTACCAATATTAATCAACTTCAACCCACATCAACCCACTTCACGAATTTCAATAAAAAATACCAACTTCAACCCACTTTAACTCGCTTTAATTAACTTCAATCCACTTCAACCCACTTCAATCAACTTTAATCCACTTCAACCTACTTCAACTAACTTCAACCTACTTAAACCCACCTCAATAAAAAAATATCCACTTCAATCTACTTTTATCCACTTCTACCAATCTCAACCATTTTCACCAATTTACCAACCCATATTTCCCAACAAAAAGAATAGGCCCTAAGTAGGGATGACTTTGGAACGGCTAAGAAGTTTAAAGTTGCAATAGCTAAGTTTGCAATAGCTTAGAGGCATGACCTAAAAAGTGGTGTATTTATGCCAACAAGGAAAGAGTGGGGCTGTTTGCAAAAAAGACTGTAGATTTAAGATCCATGCATCATTGAATAGCAGATCAGCAACATGGGTTATAAGAATTGTCAACAACGATTGTATGTGCACAAGAAACATGATTAAAAACAGATAGCTCAAGTGCTTATTAATTGTTAATCATTGCTTACTCGGGTTTAAAGAGATGTGTTATTAGTCTAGCAAGGAATGGACTAATGAAGCCAAGAAGTATCATGAGCTATGCATACACGAGTGAATTGCTTATAAAGCCCAACAAACAGATGAGAAAGTGTCACATGGCTAAATGAAGGGTTATTACTACAAATTAGGGAGTTATATTGAGGAATTTAATTGGTCAAACAAGGCAATACTTTCATTCTTCAAACTAATTTGCCAAGCTGTGAATAATATCGTTGTATTTTAGAGGCTCTTTGTGCATTTTAATGGCTTGAAAAAGGGCCTCATTTCTAGCTTCAAGTCTACGTTATGCATCGATAACAACTCAAAGACCTTGTTAGTGGTTGTCTATTATTCACAGTTAGTATAAATGGAAACAACCAAATACTTCCAATTTCCTAGGTTGTTCTTAAAGGTGAAAACAAGTATAGCTAGGAGTGGTTTATTAATATATGTAAGTGATTGTGTTGGAGGCACAAATATTTTTGGCTAAACAAGTATATTAAATGAGCACAAGGTTGTATCATTGTCTTACTTAATTCTTTGTCTTCTTCAAGGGAAATTTTGATTTATCCTATGTTTACATTCAAGCAATTTTCCATGTGAAACTATACTCCCTAACTATGAGCACAGATACTGTGCTTAGTACATGTATGGTTCACAAAGGTGAAGAATCGAAGCTATTTTTCTGAAATACAGCGAAAGCATACAACCTCACTAATTTGAAGGATGCAATTGAGGCCCCCAAATTAACATCCCTCAAATTGAGATCTTCTAAGGTAGCTGAGGATTTTAAATCTAATAATCTAAGGTTATTCTGTGGGGCTTCCATGGGAGAGGATTCCAAATGTGATGTTACTGTCAATGACATGGTTAGGACTTTTCAGTGCATAGATTGTCCAAACCAGAAGCCAACCTTTGTTAGACATGTCAGAGGACATTATAGTGGCTGTAAGGGAAAGGATTATCTCAAGAAAGCCTTGATGCAAACCTCTAAGGATGACACCTACCCTAAACTTAGGGGTAAACTGAAAAAGAAAAGAAGAAGAAATTGGTTTCCTATTCCTTCAAACAACAAAGTGTTCCCGGTTATGTATAGCTTGGGTAACCTTTATGTGAATCTTAACAATGCCAAATACATGTGTAGGAAATGAGATCTAACATGGACACTTTATTGTCATGCCATTGCTTGTGCAACATGACTTAAAGCAAGATTGTTAGGGAAAAAGTTTTAATATTTATAAACCCCAAGTGCAAGGTGCATCATTAAGTACTCGGGATATCGTCCGCAGAGAGTTGGGTTTCCAAGTACCAGGGCTAACTAAAGCGTCTCAAGTTAGGTAAAACTAAAGGGATAGAAAATAGAACTAAACTACTAAAGTGAAAACGAAAGGACTATGATTAGACCTAAGATAAACCAAGTAATCAAGTCAAGCTCAAACCTATCCTAGCTATGCTAACATTCAGAGTTGATCGATTGCATCGTTGTGGCCACCTAAGCTCTCTCTCAAGGGTTAATAGGCTAATCTAGTTGCTCTAACCACCTATTTTCATAGAATTACTTCAATCAAACTACTAGGTTGACAACTCTTGACCTAGCTAGGGACGAGACTATTTTCATGTCCCAATCTCAACTATTCTCTTTGCCCACACTAAACAATTAACCTCACCTTTCAGCATAAGTCAATTGCTCCAAAACACGGTTAAAAGCTCTTTCAAGCATTTCATCGAATGCTTGTCGAGCGTGAAAGAAAACTCTAAATTCTAGGCATAAACAAGGTAGGGTAGGGGCCTCAACAAGGTTAATTAGCCATCAAGGGCTAGCCACAATCCAAACCAACCAAAATTAACAACTATCATCAACAAAATACAAAAACCCAAACTAAACCTAAACTAGCAAAGAAGAAGGCAAGCATGAACAAGAGGAGGAAAGAAACTAATATAATCTAATCAATATAACTAAACATGGATTAACAATGAAAACTAAACATCTAATCTAAACATAGCCAATACAAAAATTAAACTAGCAGAACCTAAGCAAGAACAAGATATCAAAGAGAGCGAGAGAGAGAGAGAGAGAGAGAGAGAGAGAGAGAGAGAGAGGAGAACTTATGCTTGATTAATGGAATGAACTTGAAATCCAAAGCTTCGAATCCAAAATACAATCTACAACCTCCTAATCTAATCCTCATATTGAGATTTTATTGGCTAAAACCTAAACTAAAAACTAGCCTAAAATCACTAGAGAGAACCCCGAGTGACCCCCCGAACAAAACGCCTGAAGGGGCATTAAATAGGAAATCGCACGGCCGAGCGAACGGAGCGCGGCACGACCAAGCCAAGTGGCATGGCCCCACCGTGCCACATTTCTGGCACGGTGGTTTGGCCCCCTCTATCGTCTCTTCTTGCCTACTTTTGCTCTTTTTTATCCATCTTCGCTTCTCTTCGCGACCTTTACTCGCTTTGAAGTTTATTACCTACAAAAACAAATAAAATAAGTAAAAACTCTAAAGATTATATTATTATACGAGCTAAAATTAGATAAAAGGGGCATGTAAAATACGATAAATTATCGCCTAACAAAGATGCAGATGGTTATATCAATGCTTTCTTCAAAAGTGAGAGTTACATAAGAAAATATGAAGGGGCATTTACTCTTTGTGGTTGAGTAGTTAAGAAAGACACGGGTCTTACAAAGGTATGCTACTTGAACCTTCAACGTTGAAAATAGAAACTAACAGACCAAGAAAAACATAAAAACATATCCTTATGGAGATTCGAAGGAAACATGCAAATTAACAACATATGAAAGATATACAGAATGCAACTTATGCT
Source organism: Carnegiea gigantea (assembly GCA_029747015.1). Lineage (NCBI taxonomy): Eukaryota > Viridiplantae > Streptophyta > Magnoliopsida > Caryophyllales > Cactaceae > Carnegiea > Carnegiea gigantea. The sequence goes on along the minus strand of JAKOGI010000341.1, from coordinate 334,283 downwards.
ATGAGGTTGGTCATAGTAAGAAGGGTTGTCATAATACCTAGAGAGGGTCAATAATGTAATTTATATAATTTGATATAGCTACTCATATTAGTAAACCTATACATCTTAAGAAGCCCACTCTTAAAACTACAAAGTTTAGCATGCTTATTGTGGATTAGTCTTAGAATGAGCAACCTCCACAATTCCTGGCACTTGCTTATAGCGTGGAAAGGGGCCTCAACATCATACACGGCCGCTAGCCCATTGCTTTGGGGGAAGCATAACGGGTTGCCCCCAATCTTTCAGAGGGGTGGAGCATCTCATTAAAATCCCCTAGACAACCTAAGGTTCTTTATCACATTCTTGCACATTGGTTACTATTTGATTTATCTGAAACATGACAGTGCATTGTCCTAATTTCTTTACCCATTATAGACATATCAACATTATTTCTGTTCCAAAGGCCCCAAATTCCTCCTGTACGGTTATGTGTGAGAATAGTACCAAAATTAGAAAATCTTATAACTAATTCAGCATTTTGGTCATTAACCATGGTCTCTAGTAGTATAAGGATATCTGGTTTAATTGTTTAATTAATGAAACCCACTTCCAAACTTACTTGACCTTTTCTTACTCCTTGTACATTCTAACATAAGATTTTCATTGAAACATTATAATGAATAATTTTTCCAAAACTGAATGTTAAAACAATCATGTGTAAGGTTTTCATGATAACAACCCAAACGTACCAGTCAATATGCTATCATGTTATGCTTGAGTAGTGTGCTAGAATTGTGTGTTGAGACAGGTTGCAAACACCCTAGAGAATAGTTCAAATGAGTGTAGAGCATCAAAGTTGATAACATGCGCAAGAATCTTAGAACATTGCCTCAGAACAGTTCTGAGCACAGAGCATGGAGCGTCGCATGGAACATCAAAATCATGTGCAAGGAGTTCAGCTGATAACAAGAGTCTTAGGCTTAGCATTGGTTTTATTTTTTAGATTCTTGTTAATATGCCAATTAGAAGATCTTGACTTAACACCCACCTTGAAGGAATTTCTTGCGCTAACTTAGAACACTGCTCGGAACAGTTTGAGCAATCAGGTCTGCAGTGTTCTGAGGGCAACGTATAAAACTCTTGTCCCAAAGATTTTCAAGTGTTCTTCTACTGTCAAAATTCCTAACATATTTGGGATTGATTTTCTGATAATATTCTATCTTACAAAGAGTCCTTCACTGAATAATATTGTTTTCCTAAAAAGATACTATCGAAAGATTTTATCTTAGCCTTTAAGATATGATTTCCAAAAACGATAATGTTGAGAGATTCAATTTCATTTGGAATGCTAATTATTTTTGAGAGTTATTGCTAAAATCTAAAACCTCCCATGCACTTGTGGCACAAGTATTCCGTGGGTATATAATCTCTTGCCTCCCAACATTTTCACTCATAGTTTTTCAAGGAGCAAAATCTAGTTTTCTGCGAGAAAATTTTCTAATTGAAAAACCTTCAAGAAGTGTGCTAAATTGAGTCATCTATATTAGTATAATAGGGATTGTATTGTACCTTACATTCAGCTTATTTAGAAGCATTCAAAGCAAGGTGTTTTTCTATTCTCCTCTATCATCAGTGAGATTGGAGTGTGTCTAAATCTTGGGAGACTTTGGACGTGGTGTGTGGCTAGTTCTCAAGTGGAGGCTAGTTACGTGTTTGTAACAAGAGTCTCGGGGGAGACTAAGTTACGTGTGTGACATAGTCACGTGTGAGTTACATGTGTAATGCATTCGACCCGTGTTAGTAAAAGTGTTGCTAAAATCCTACTGAGGTAGGTCGTGGTTTTTACACCTCAACTGGGCCAGAGGTGGTTTTCCACTTAAAAATATTATCTCCTTTACTGTTTCCGCAATTATACTTGTTTCTGCTTTACTGCAAATACACGTTCCAAACAGTTCTGACGAGTGTTTTGAGAAAATCGAAAAAACTGGTAGACACAATTCACCCCGCCCTCTTGTGTCCTTGTGTAAGTAAATCCAATAAGTGGTATCAGAGTAGAGTTCTTATAGTTAGGTTAACACCTTGAGAGATCCTGAAAAGATGAATGCTCCATAAGGAATCTTAGAAGGTTAATCTGTGACTAGACCTCCATATTTCAACGGACAGCACTACAACTGGTGGAAAAATCGAATGGAGAACTATATCCAAGCTGAGGATTATGAGTTATGGATGCTCATTATGAATGGTTCTTATATTCTAGTGAAAGTCACAACTAATAGGAAGACTGTTCCTAAGGAGCCGAAGGAATTCAACTCAGACGACTTCAGGAAGATGGAGAAGAATGCCAAGGCCAAGAAACGGCTGTATTTAGGACTCGGACCTGACGAGTACACTCGCATCTCAGAGCGTGAATCCGCAAAAGAGATATGGAATGCTCTTCAGATAGCTCACAAAGAAACAAATCAAGTTAAGTAATCCAGAATCGAGCTATTGGTAAGGAAGTATGAGCTATTCGAGATGAGCAACAAAGAGACAGTTATGGACATGTATACTCAGTTTACCCATATCACTAATGAGTTAAAATTGTTGGGAAAATCCTTTACCACTGAAAAGTTGGTAAGGAAGATCCTATGAATTTTACCTCAATCATGGGAATCAAAAGTCACTGCTATCCACAAAACCAGGAAGATGAATGAGATCTCCTTAGATGAGCTTATTAGGAATGTACAAATAAGAAGGAATTCCTAGATGAAGGAAGAAGTGAAGAAAGACCGAGGACTGGCACTAAAAGCTAGAGAAAGCAATAGCTCAGATTTTGATGAAGAAGGAATGGCCATGATCGCTCGAAAGTTCAAAAAATTCTTCAAAAGGCCGAAAGTAAATACAAGAATGGCAATACCAGCAAGGCCAAGAATAGCAATCGAGATCAGTTCTTAGGATGCTTTAAGTGTGGAAGATAAGATCATGTTGTAAAGAATTGCCCTTTACTGAATGAAGAACAGGGGTCAGAACAGGTCCGAACCAGAGGCAAAAAGACGCAGTTAACTAATGCTGAAAAACGATTCACCAAGGCAATAATGGTAGCCTGGGATGATACCTCAGAAGAAGAAGAGGACTCTCAAGATGGAGAGGAAGCAGTAGCTCTTATGGCCCGAAGAAAATCTGATTCAGATTCTGATTCGATCGAGAGTTTGTCCCAACTCAAGGAAGAGGTACGTAATCTTAGCAAGAGGAAACTTGAAAAATTAGTTTTTACATTAATAAAAGAATGTGAGATAGTAAATTCTGAAAATTGCATGCTTAAAAATACCTACTCAGGATTAGAAAAGGACATTAAAAGACTGGAAAGAAAGAAGCAAGAACTTGGGCATATGAATGAGGTTCTCACTTGTGAAAAACTCAAAAGTGATGAAAAAGTTCTTGTTTTATATAATGAACTAGACATCCTTAAGGAACTAATGAACAAGAGAGAAGAAGTGTTTAACATTTATCTCTCAAAGCTAGAAGAAGAGTTCCAAGAACTGGAACTTAAGATAGAATTATTGGTGAGTGAAAACAATCAGTTGCTTGAAAAGGTTCATAAGGCCGAATCTGACCTCGTTCAGAACAAGCACAGGAACAGTTCCTCAGAAGCACTCAAGATAGAAGCCCTAATAAATAAAAACAGTCAGTTGCTTGAAAAACTCTATAAGGTCGAATCTAACCTTGTTCAGAACAAGCACTGGAACAGTTCCTCAAAAGCACTTAATTGGTTAAACACTCACCATAGTTGTAAAAAAAGGGACTAAGATTTGTGAATAAACCTGCTACTAGACCAGTTGACAAAAAATATATTAGACTTCAAGAAAATATAATCTGTTTTCACTGTGAAAAAACTGATCATTATCGCTATACTTGTCCTTTGAGAAAAAGAGTCATGGAGAGAAACTCATTGTATGTTAAACAAGTATGGATTAGAAAAGATGACTTAACCTCCATGTCAAAGAAAATGGGACCCAAGTGGAACTTAGTTCCCAAGACAAACACTTAGCTGTTTTGCAGGCTAAAGTGAGAGGAGGCAATCAACTATGGTTCTTAGATAGTGGTTTCTCAAGGTGCATTACGAGAGATAAATCAAACTTCCTCTCACTTATAGCCTTTGATGGAGGGAGAGTGACATTTAGAAACAGCAAATCTGAAAAAATTATTGGTGTAGGTAAAATAGGTAAATCACTCTCTCACTCTATTGATAATGTATACTTAGTTGATGGGTTACAACATAATTTGCTAAGTGTGTCTCAGATTGTGTGATAGAGGTAATCATGTTGAATTCTCTTCAGATCAATGCTTGATTACCAATGTCAATTCTGGTAGTGTTGTGTTGAGGAGGAAACGACACAACAATGTGTATAAAGTGTGTGTTCTCTCACTTTCCCAAAATCATTTGACTTGTTTAAGTGCTCTTGATGACGATGTTATGCTTTGGCATAAGAGGCTAGATCATGCAAGCCTTTCTCTTTTAAATAAACTTGTTTCTAAGGACCTAGCAGTCGAACTACCTTCCATCAAGAACAATGATGACAAGGTGTGTGATGCTTGTGCTAGAGGAAAGTAAGTTAGAGCTTCTTTCAAGCCAAATAACTGTGTTAGTACTAACTGACCTCTTGAACTACTACATGTTGATTTGTGTGGTCTTATGAGGATTACAAGTAGAGGAGGGAAGAGTTATATATTGTTTGATGAGACTAACTCTGTGGTTGAGCATGATACATAGGAAGAAGAGTTTGAACTTGGTCTTATAAGAAAAGACCTCTCGCTCGCTCAAAGCTCCATAGTTGACAAAGGTAAAGCTTTTGAAGGTGAACCAAGTCCTGGAACTGATAATTTGGAAGGTGGGCAGAGAGCTAACCAGTCAGGGGGAAGCATTGCTGAACCTGAATAGAACCGGCCCACTCAACCCAATTATTTCCGAACTGATATCAGAATAGGCACTAGAATAGTTCCAGAACCTGTTTCACCAAGTACCCAGGAGAGATTGGTAAGTGTATCTATGAATCCATTTATTCCACGAACCTGGAAGCACCAGAGCTCGCACCCCCTTGACCAGATCATGTCTGACATTAATACAGGGGTGCAAACCAGATCCAAACTTGGAAACTTATATGCTTTCTATGCTTTGTATCTAATGTTGAGTCAAAGAATGTTTATGAAGCCCTTGCAGATTCTGGCTGTTTTACTGCTATGCAAGAAGAGCTTCATCAGTTCAAAGGAACAAGGTTTGGCACCTTGAACCAAGGCCTAAGGACAGATGGATAATTGACACCAAGTGAGTGTTCAAGAACAAACTGGATGAGTTCGGAACAGTCACTCGGAACAAGGCCAGGGTGGTGGTTCAGGGTTACAACCAAGAAGAGGGGATCGATTATGAGGAAACATTTGCAACTATTGACCTCAGACTTAGCTTTATGATATCCTCGATGGTGCAATTTTGATCTCATTGGGTATGCGGATGCTGATTATGCTGGATTTCTAGTTGACAGAAAAAGCACCTCAGGTATGGCTACTTTTCTTGGACCCTGTTTAGTCTCTTGGTCTACAAAGAAACAGCACACAGTTGCCATGTCCATAGCAGAAGCCGAGTATGTAGTGGCTGCTTCGTGTTGTGCTCAATTGCTGTAGATACGGCAATAACTCAAAAACTTTGGTGTTGACACAAGATGCATTCCCATATTCTGTGATAACACAAGTGCAATTAACATTACCAAGAACCCATATCAACATAAAAGGACTAAGCATATTAACGTTCGTCATCACTTTTTAAGAGACAATGTAGAAAAGGGCTTGATCTCAATGAATTTTTGTGCCACTGACAAACAAATTGCTGATATTTTTACTAAGGCACTGAGTAGAGAATAGTTTGAGAGGAATAAACTTGAATTAGGTATGATTAAGAGAACGTGAGAGTACTTCATCAACTCCTAATGATTGACTAGTAAGGTTTTGAGACCAAATAAATTGATTCAATGGATGCATTCAATTTTCTGTGCTGTTATTAGCATATGTGTGGAATATGACATGCTGACAGTCGTTGAGGTCTAATGATATTGCCTTTAGTGTCCTCAGATACCGAACTTTTAATAGTAAGAACAGACTCTAGAAACAGACCTGACCACTGTTTGTATCATGTGTTGACCAAGTGGCATTATTAATGGAATGTTGGAAATCAAATTTTCCTTTTTCATTACACCTAACCTATAATTTATACTATACCTAGTGTAATGATGTGCTGCATGCAAAATATTCTCTCTCCAGGAAGGGTCAAAATAAACTCTTCCGTAAACTTTCTTGATTTTCAGGCCACTTATACACCATTAAATCCCTACACAGACTCTCTCTCTCCATAATCCATCCATCCATCTCTCTCTCTCCACCAAAGAACTCGATTTCCCTCTCCTTCCTTAAACCCCTTAAAAACCCTAAATCACCTCAAATCCTCAAATCCTTAGTGGCAAGAACTTGTGGCAGTCAAGCATCCTCCAAGCACAAGACTTCTCACCCAAGATCACTATAAGATCAACTAGCAAGAAAAGGGGCGGAATTGGGATGAGTTCTGAGGGAACGTCACTGGCACCTTCATCGCCATAAACGATCTGGATTGGTATGGAAAACCCTCCCTCACCTTCTTTTTCGATTACTCCCTCTATTTTTGGGTTCTTGAAGAGCTTGGACTTAAGATCAGTAGACTTGAACCCTGCTATGATACCTTTAGTACACCCAATTGTGGGTTGAGAGATTGTGGTGTATGACCTAGTTGTGGCCGAGTCTAGATTAAGGGGGAATGAGGCCGAATCAGTTGGGGAGTCAAAGGATTATGATGTTGAGCGTGTTGATAATTAATTTGTTGTTGAAGATGCTGAGGATAGTGATGAGGATGAACCAATTTTACGGACTCAAATAAACTACTCCAACCAAGTCCTAAAACACCCACCAAAGCACTCTTCAAACCAGTTCTATCCAAGAAACCTGCCCAAAAATAGGCTGCCCCAAAATAAGTATCTGAACTGGTTGAAGAAGCTAATGCACCCAAGAAGAAGAAAATTAGAAAAATTATGACACTTGCTGAGAGATATGAGCATTTCCTTTAGAAATCTATGGTTCGGGGGAAGGTAGCTAAGGTGTCATACTTTCAGGAATAGGAGCTAGGGGTATTCTTAGAGAAGTTGGAAGCTCAAGGATGGTTAGACCTGTTCACTGATACTAAGAAAGGATGGTCAGCTTTAGACTTGGCTGAGTTTTATGCGAACTGTGTTGTCACCAATGTGTGGTGACAAGCACAGTTAATGATCATGACCTACGGTTTGATGCTAAAAAGTAAGGTAAAATGCTTAGGGTACCCTCTGATGGTTTTGATGTGTATATTCATGAGGACAAGAGTGTGCTTGGTGATGAGCGATTGTTGGAATTGACCCGTAAGCTAGCCCTAAAAACCCTACCTGACTGAGTCCCGATCTGTGCGAAAGGGGGAAATGATGACATTGCATCGATTGTTATTTTGGTTTGTCATTAAGAACATTGTTCCCTAAGGTTAGGGATGCAACCTTGCTGATCCCAAGGACATGTGCTACACTGATATGTTGGATAGGGGCGAGCATATTAACTTACCTGCAATCATGATTAGCCATATTGGGAAAATTGCCAAAACTTCCAAGGATCATGACATGGGGTATGGATTCTTACTGAAGTCAGTGTTTGAGAAACTTAGGATTTCCTTGCAAAAGAGAATAGGCTTTCAGGTCAGTGATGACATTGGCAATAGCACGTTGATTAGATATGGTTTCAAAGTGACAAAAGGCTGCAGTGCAACTTCAGAACAGGGGCTCCAAACACCACTTGGACCTGTTCCCAGTGAAGCCTCCGCATCCAGCACTCCCACAATTGATACACTATTGCAGGACCAGATTACATTGAAGGGGAGATAGCTAAAGTAAAGTAGGTGCTTATAGAGGAAAAGACTCTCAATGCCAAATGTCACGAGGATTTGCTGAGTACCCTTCTTGCCCTCACAGCCAAATTCCCTCCTCCACCTTCCTCTACCTGAACCTATTCCTTTCCTTATTTCGAACACTATTTTTCAAACACTTGGTTATGTATGTGACTACTAATGATATATGGCTGTTCTTAGACGGTTTATGCATGTATGCTATACCTTTGCTTGTGCCTATGTTATTTGTTTGTGCGTGACTGGGATGGCCAATATCATTATGTACCATATACTTGACTTGCATCGCTGTAATTTTCCCTCATTACCTATGGTGGTGGGTGCATCCCTACTGAATTTATGCAGATGATTCTCTCGACCTTTCGATGATGTCAAAAGGGGGAAGATAAGTATGACCATGCTTTGATTGGTCTGCATGTTTTAAGCTGATTCTTACTCTTGCTTTCTCTCGTGTGTGTATTTGACTCCTTAAATTACTATTTTGGCACCAATGTTTTTGCCCTTTACTTTATCACACTTTGATGGTCACTTGGTTTGCCATCATCAAAAAGGGAAAATTTGATGAAACAATCACGTGCAAGGTTTTGATGATAACAACCCAAATGTACCAGTCAATATGCTATCATGCTATGCTTGAGTAGTGTGCTAGAATTGTGTGTTGAGATAGGTTATAAACACCCTGGAGAACAGTTCGAATGAGCATAAAGCATCAAAGTTGATAACATGCGCAAGAATCTGAGAGCATTACCTCAGCACAGCATGGAACATCAAAATCATGTGCAAGGAGTCCAGCTGATAACAAGAGTCTTAGGCTTAGTATTGGTTTTATTTTTTAGATTCTTGTTAATATGTCAATTAGAAGATCTTGACTTAACACTCACCTTGATAGAATTTCTTGCACTAACTCAGAACACTGCTTAGAATAGTTTGAGCAATCAGGTCTGCAGTGTTCTGAGGGCAACGTATAAAACTCTTATCCTAAAGATTTTCAAGTGTTTTTCTATTGTCAAAATTCCTCACATATTTGGGATTGATTTTCTGATAATATTCTATCTTACAAAGAGTCCTTCACTGAATAATATTGTTTTCCTAAAAAGATACTATTGAAAGATTTTATCTTAGCCTTTAAGATATGATTTCCAGAAAAGATAATGTTGAGAGATTTAATTCCATTTGGAATACTGATTATTTTTAACAGTTATTGCTAAAATCTAAAACCTCCCATATACTTGTGGCATAAGTATCCGTGGGTATACAATCTCTTGCCTCTCAACGTTTTCACTCATGGTTTTTCAAGGAGCAAAATTGAGTTTTCTGTGAGAAAATTTTCTGATTGAAAAACCTTCAAGAAGTGTGCTAAATTGAGTCATCTATATTGGCGTAATAGGGATTGTATTGTACCTCACATTCAGCTTATTTAGAAGCATTCAAAGCAAGGTATTTTTCTATTCTCCTCTATCATCAGTGAGATTAGAGTGTGTCCAAATCTTGGGAGACTTTGGACGTGGTGTGTGGCTAGTTTTCAAGTGGAGGCCAGTTACGTGTTTGTAACAAGGGTCTCAGGGGAGACTAAGTTACGTGTATGACGTAGTCACGTGTGAGTTACATGTGTAACGAATTCGGCCCGTATTAGTAAAAGTGTTGCTGAAATCCTACTGAGGTAGGTCGTGGTTTTTACACCTCAATTGGGCCACAGGTGGTTTTTCACGTAAAAATATTGTGTCTCCTTTACTGTTTTCACAATCATACTTGTTTCTGCTTTACTGCAAATGCACGTTCCAAACAGTTCTGACGAGTGTTTTGAGAAAACTGAAAAAACTGGTAGACACAATTCACCCCCCTTGTGTCCTTGTGTGAGTAAATCCAACACTGAAGATGTTGAGATCCAAGATTACATACCCTAAAGTTGTAATGAAACCAAGGCTAGGGTTCTATGAAAACTATAAGCCGTAACGAAGAGTAGTAGAGTCATACCATAGCTAGATGCCTCAAACAAACCATAACATTCCATAAAAGTGGTCTTAAAGCATATCTTAAAAATGGGATTATAATTAGAGTGGCATGAGCAACAAATTTTCAATATTGATATCAACGTAAGTCCTAGCAGTATTTGAAAGGTCTAAGCTGATACAATGATACTTGGCTAAAGCAGAAAATGAACATAGTGACTATACATCCTGTGAGAAAAGAGAGGTAGGATCAATGGCTGTATACAGGAAATTAAAACTGCATCGTGGTAATCCACTGCCCTGAAAGCATTTACGTCCCGACTAAGGTGTAAATCGGAATGACCGGACGCTTCCCAAGGTTAACGCAGTACCCCAGAACACGTGCACTCGTGGTCGGAGGTTTGAGGTAAGCCAGTAACTTTGCCTAGAACAGTGAAGAACGAAGAAGAGAAGGAGAGAATGTTTTCTATGTGTCTCATATTCTGAGTGCTGAGAAGCTCATTTTATAGGAGTAAAGGAGCAGTTACAAAGAGATAAATGGGGCAGATCATGGGATAAAAAATAGAAAGCAGAATCTGGGATAAGGGAGATAAATCAGGAACACTGATTAACTTCCTTTGACACAAGTAACGGCTAGTTTGCGTAGACCAAGCTATCAGCAAGCCCAAAACCAAAAAATCTCCCAAAAAGGTAAAGATGGCCCACAACCCATGCCCATGTCCAGCCCGGACGGAACGGACGGGAGGCGGCCGCGTGCGCGTGTGGTTTCCCAAACCACAACACACTCTATAAAACACACCACCAAGCTATTCGATAAAGCCAAGGATGAGAGGGATATATAAACACCAAAAACAAGTTTCAGAAGTTCTATGTGGCATAAGAAAAGAGAATATAGAGAGAGGAAAAAAGGAAGCCTTGTTGCCATTACTCCCAACAACCCTCCACTAATAGCATACAAGGTGCAACACAGTCAAGAAAAGATGATCTGGGCAAAGGAGGGATAGATACTTAAATATCAATGTCTTTCGATTGAATTGATACGTAGTGAGGTGAGGCAACATCCAGAACCATATAAGTGAACGAATCTTGAACTTATTAGATACTGAATGAGAACCCCACAACACATTCCAACCCTTAAGATACTGCGTACCTCGCGATATGAAATTTAGCGCTTTTAAGGGCCATGCGTACACTTTGGGTCTCATAAGTGCTATAGAGAGACAGCCAAAATCTCTCATAGAAGGCGGCCAAACCTTCACACTTACATAGGTAGTTCCATCAAGTCTATCTCTGTATAGACCACCATAGTTATGGCTATGGAACTATTAAGAGCATATGGCTTAACCTCACAATCATCATGCGGTGAGTTCATCAAGTGCTTCTCAATAGCACCCCCACATTGGGTATGAACTCATTAAAAGCACAAGCTCAACCTCACAACACCACTACGCACCATAGGGATGAGTATGTGGTGCATTTTGAAGAGTAATATGGTTTCGTTTAACCACAAGTGGGTGTCCACCATATCTCTTCAAACCATTGGCTTAACCCCCATCCCCCTCGACGATTCAAGCACTACTCGCCTTGTCAATGCTTTAGTGAAAGGGTCCACCAAATTCTTCTCGGATCTTACATATTGCAAGGATATGACACCATGTTTCAGTAATTGTCTCACTGCACTATGTCTAATACCAATATGTCTCCTCTTTCCGTTATAGACATTGTTATGCGTCACTCCTATTGCTGCCTGCGAGTCACAGTGTATAGAAGTAGGTGTTTCTTGTTTCCCCTACAATGGCACGTCTGCCAACAGACCTTTAATCCATTCTGCTTCTTGACCTGCCAACTCAAGAGCAATAAACTCATATTCCATGGTAGAGCGGGCTATGCAAGTCTATTTCGCAGACTTCCATGACACAGCCCCTCCACCTAGAGTAAAAATATAACCACTAGTAGAACTCACTTCATCGTTATCCATCACCCAGTTTGCATCACAAAAGCCTTCTAATACAGCAGGAAATTTGTTAAAATGCAAACACCAATCACTAATACCTTTCAGGTACGTAAGCAGACAATGAAGAGCATTCCAATATTCTTGACTAGGATTATGAGTGTAATGACTCAACCTACTAATAGCATAGGCAATATCAGGATGAGTAAAATTCATTAGAAACATTACGCTTCTAATAATTTTAGCATACTCAGGTTGAGATACACTAGTTCCATTGTTCTTCTTGAGATGTGTGCTGGGATCATAAGGGGTTCTGATAAGTGTCACATCAAAGTAGTTAAATTTCTTTAACACTTTCTCAATATAATGAGACTGACACAACGAGAAGTTAGAGTTAGTTTTCTCGATTTTAATCCCTGAGATCACATCAGCTTCTCCTAAATTTTTCTTCTCAAAAAGAGAAGATAGCAGTTTTTTAGTCTCACTCACAACAAGCAAATTTGAACCAAGGATCAACATGTCATCAACATATAAACATATTTTCACACATTCTGATTCAATCACTTTTGAATAAACACATGAATCAGACAAATTTGCAACAAAACCATGTTGAACTAAAGAGCTGTCAAATTTTTCATACCACTGTTTAGGAGCTTGCTTTAGACCATAAAGGGATTTCCTTAGTCTACATACCTTGTTCTCCTGACCAGGCACTATACAATCCTCGGGTTGAGTTATGTAGATCTCTTTCTCTATATCACCATTAAGAAAAGCTGTCTTAACATCCATTTGATGCACAACAAGGTCAAAGATAGCAGCTAAGGCAATAAGAGGTCTAATGGTGGTAATTTTAGTCACACGGGAGTAGGTGTCAAAGTAATTGATTCCCTCTTTTTGGTCAAAGCCTCTAACAACCAGCCTGGCCTTACATTTATCTATTGTACCATCAGACCTTAACTTCTTCTTGAAAATCCATTTACTACTTATGGGCCTACAACCCTTAGGCAAGTCAGTCAACTCCCAAGTTTTGTTTGACTGAAGAGACTCAATTTCACTCTTAATAGCCTCTTTCCAAAAGGTAACATCTATAGACCTGACTGCATCTTGATAGGTTTTAGGATCTTCCTCAATCAAGAATATAGACACAAATTCTTCAGTCAAGACATCAACATCAAAGGCCTCAAACGTCTCTACTAAAAAGGCAGTAATAAAGTCAGGTCCAAAGCTGGTTTCTATTCTATGTCTCTTGCTCCTTCTAGGTTCAGACACTAGGTCCTTATCATTAGAACTAGGACCAGGCAATTTCAATTGTTCAGAAACAGTAGAATGCTCAACATTAGACACATTCCTTTTTAGAGGAAAAACATTCTCAAAGAATTCTGCATCTCTATATTCAGACATAGAAAAGTCACTTAAAGACATAAATCTATATGCAGCACTGTTTTGAGCATAACCAACTAATGCGTCATCAAAAGTCTTAGGACCTATGTTGGTCTGTTTATGACTAGGTAAAGCAACTTTGGCTAAACACCCCCATACCCTCAAATAACTCAGATTAGGAGCATACCCTTTCCACAGTTCATAAAGGGTCTGGTCTAATTTCTTATGAGGGACTCTATTAAGGATGAAGCAAGCAGTTAAAATAGCCTCCCCCCACATATTATCAGGTAAACCAGAACTAACAAGCATGGCATTTATCATATCCTTAAGGGTACGATTCTTTCGTTCAGCTATACCATTCTGTTGAAGGATATAGGGGGCACTGGTCTCATGTATAATGCCATTTTTCTCACAAAAGACAGTAAGGGAGTTGGTGCCATATTTCCCACCTCTGTCAGACCTAAGTCTTTTGATTTTTCGGTCTAACTGGTTCTCTACTTCTGCTTTGTACTTCAAAAACATTTCCTCAGCCTCATCTTTGGACTTTAAGAGGTAAACTTTGGTATACCTAGAGTAGTCGTCTACGAAGGTAATATACTATTTATTTCTACTCTTACTGATTGTGTTCTTAAAGTCTGCTAAGTCTAAATGTACAAGTTCAAGCAATTCAATTTTTCTTGCAGTCACATATTTGAATGGTTTCTTAGCAAATTTTGCTTCAACACATACATCACACTTAGAACAATTATCAGTGTTCACGTTAGCAATCAGTCACATATTTCTAAGTCTTTTTAACGAAGCAAAATTAACATACCCAGGTGTACTATGCCACAAATCAACAGATTCAGCAATATAGGCAAAAGAAGAAGGCGTTTCATTAGCATTATCAGAAGCAATATTCAGCACATATAAGCCCCCACTGCGATACCCCTTCTCGATAAAAACCCCATTATGAAGAATCACAACTTTTCTAGCTTTCTGGTTCACTTCAAATCCAGCAATATCGAGGAGACTACCAGAAACTAAATTTCTACGAAGGGAGGGAACAT
>JAKOGI010000341.1:310000-315000 GCA_029747015.1 Carnegiea gigantea | reverse complement strand
CTTTAGATCATTCACAAAGATATAGATTTCGAGCCCTTATTCCTGAACCCATTATTGATCCTCCTCCTCTAACTTCTTCTGGAATAGGAGCAGCTATAAATGTTCTTACCAAACCTGGTTTTATCATTAACTGGGAAATAATTAAAGAAGACTACTACTCTATTAGGAATACTTCTTTACGTACCTGGTTTGAACAAATGAATAGAAACCTCAGGAAAGAAATCAAAAAGGAATGGATTACAGACATGGAACGTCTGCAAGTTAATTTTCCTTTCTTCCTCTGGTTTCCTTCATTTGCTTCAAAAAGGGGCATTTAGAATGTTTTTTCTATTCCCAGTCTTAATGTTCAAACCAACCTTCAAAAGGTTTGGCGTTTTTCAAATGGTTCAATAGTTTCTTCAGTTCATCCGCCCTCAGATGACCTCAAAATCCTTCTCAAAGGTGAACCCATTCTGGCTACACCTTTTCGCAAAGGCCGGGAGGGGAATGATACCGTTAAACTTGATAACCTCAAAAAGGTCCATCAACAAGCCAATTACACAAACATTATTCTTCAAACAACAACAACCCAGCTCAACCATGTGTCTTTAAGGATTGAGGAAACCAAAAACCCAATTGTCCAGAACTCTCCAAGTACCAGTTATACAGATCAAGTTTCTAGACCCTTTTTCAAAATTGACAGTATTCCAAAGGCTAACGAAGAGTCTTTCTCTGAAGACTTTTCCAATACGCATTTCTTAAAGATCATTTCAGACCAAATCCAAGAATTGACGGCCTCAAAAGACAAGTCTGTTTCTTGTTTAGATAAAACTTGTCAAAATCAGCCGTCATATACCTCATCCTCTAGTGAAGATAAAGGGAGTTCAGACAATGAGGAAGCATTGAATGTTATAGAAGAAACCTTCGATGACCCCTCACCATCGGCCATAAACAAAATTAGGAATTGAACTTCGGGTAGTACTAGAAACTTCTATCCCAGACCAACTCCTCCAGACATTCAATATGAAAAAAGAGGTAGTTTTATAACCTCTCAATTTAGTGGTGAATCAGTCCACCAATGGAACATAGACGACAAGTCTGAACATGAAATCCTTAGTACCTTACAAGAAATGACCATGGCCTTGTCTGCTTACAAAGCTAGAAAGCTAACCAATTCTCAAGCAGCCACTGCCCTAGTTGTAGGATTCTCAGGACAATTGAAATCTTGGTGGGACAATTTCTTGATAGATGACCAACGAACCAAAATTCTAAACCACAAGTACAAGAAGACAAACGACCGAGGTATAGAAGTTGAGGAAGAAAATGGAGCAGAAATGCTCATCCATGCCATGACCTTACATTTCTTAGGAAACCCTAGAGAGGAGCAAGCTGCCTCAAAAACAATTCTTATCAACCTTAGATGTCCTACCTTGACTGACTATCATTGGTATAAGGATGTTTTTCTTACACATATTTTGAAAAGAGAAGATGGTACTCAAGATTTTTGAAAAGAAAGATTTATTACTGGACTACCCAAACTCTTTGGGGAAAGGATCCTCAATAAACTTCGCCAAAATTTTGATACCAATGATATCCCCTTTGGTTTACTGACATTTGGGCAATTATTTGGTATTATCAAGTCAGAAGGATTGAATCTCTGCAATGAGATTAAAATCCAATCCAAATATGGATCAGAAAGAGCACAATCTCGTAAAGAGATGGGTACTTTTTGTGAAACATTTGGAATTACCAAAATTGAAGCCCCTTCTACTACTCGCAAAAGATTGCAAAAAAGAAAGCCCAAACCTCCTCCAAAACAGCCCAAACCATTTGTCAAAAAAGAACAGCCCAAGCCTGTCCCCAAAAAGAAGTAGGCTTCTAAACCAAAGAAGAAACCTGTTGTCTGTTACAAATGTGGAAAAATAGGCCACAAAGCATTCCAATGCAAAACTGAACAAAAGATTAATGAGTTGTTTTCTGGAGACCCTGAGCTGCAGAAAAAACTCTTAGCCCTTTTAACTACAAATGTTTCTGGGTCGGATCAAGATGAAGATTACTATGCTGAGTCCAGCGAGGATTCAGAGTATGAATCATCCCCAATCTTATCCTTAAACTTTATTACTAGTAAACCACAAAAGGAGTTCCTCCTAGACCTCATCGACCAAATCCCTGACATCGAAACAAAACGAGAATACCCTGAAAAATTGAAAGGTATTATCCTTGAAGAAGAAGAAGAAAAGCCTCCAAATTCGAATTAGGACCCTCTACTTCTTCGTCTCTAACACAAATCTTTGATCAATATCCTATTACCAATCCTTACCAACAAATTACTACCAAACAACTTCAAACAGAGATTAATGATCTCAAATC
This sequence comes from Carnegiea gigantea, assembly GCA_029747015.1. NCBI lineage: Eukaryota > Viridiplantae > Streptophyta > Magnoliopsida > Caryophyllales > Cactaceae > Carnegiea > Carnegiea gigantea. The sequence goes on along the minus strand of JAKOGI010000341.1, from coordinate 312,651 downwards.
TCAAGTACGTTTGCTAAAGACAGAAATTTCTAGTCTCAAAACAAAAGACCTAAAGATTGAAACAAAACTCGCCCTCCTTGAATCTTTCAAAACCAAATCTTTAGTTCTTGAAACTGAGACAATTACTGGAATTCAAGAAACCGAAATTCCACAAACTCAATTTTTACAAACAATTTCCAAAGTAACATTTCAAAAATGGTATTCTGTTGTTACTCTTGTAGTTAATGATTTCTCAATTAATGCAGTAGCTCTCATTAATAGTGGGGCTGATCAAAACTGCATTAAGACAGGAATTGTTTATACAAAGTTTTGTGAACGAACAAGGGAGCAATTAGTTAGTGCTAATGGCGAATCCTTGAACATTCGTTCTAAACTTAACAAAGGCTATATTCAAAATAATAATTACTATTTTAAAAATATTTTCCTTGTCATAGACAATATTACAAATGATATTATTCTTGGCACTCCATTTCTTACTCAAATTTATCCCTTTACGGTAAATGAGACCGGTGTTCATACAAAAATTATGGGTAACACCATTTCTTTTCCTTTTTTGTCTTCGGCTCATCAAAAGGAAAATTTGAGTTTACAAGCCTCTTCAATGTTTAAGCAAATTAATAGTTTACAAACAAAAGAAAAACAAATTTGCCAATTGCAAGAAGAAATTTCTTATCTCCGAATTGAAGAACAATTGCAAAACCCCTCTATTCAACTCAAAATTACTGAGTTTGAACAACTGATAAAGAAAAGAGTATGTTCTGATCTTCCCAATGCTTTCTGAGAAAGAAAGAAACATATTATTTCTTTAACTTATGAGCCTAATTTTGATGAAAGAAATATTCCTACTAAGGCTCGTCCCACTCAAATGAATTTTGAACTTCTTAAACATTGCAAAAAGGAAATTCAAAGTCTTCTTGACAAAAAACTTATTCGACCTTCAAAATCACCATGGAGCTGTGCAGCATTTTATGTGAATAATGCAGATGAAAAAGAACGAGGTGTTCCTAGGCTCGTTATTAATTACAAACCTTTGAATAAAATTTTACAATGGATTCGTTATCCAATTCCTAACAAAAGAGATTTATTAAATAGACTTTTTAATGCAAAAATATTTTCCAAGTTTGACATAAAATCTGGATTCTGGCAGATTCAAATTGCCGAACAAGATCGTTACAAAACTGTATTTACAGTACCCTTTGGACATTACGAATGAAACGTAATGCCCTTTGGATTGAAAAATGCTCCCTCTGAATTTCAAAATATCATGAACGACATTTTTACACCCTACACATCATTCATCATTGTATACATTAATGATGTCCTTGTATTTTCAAAATCCATTGATCAGCATTTCAAACATTTACAAACTTTTCTGCATATCATTGAGAAAAATGGTCTTGCAGTTTATGCATCAAAGTTAGTTTTATTTCAAACAAAAATTAGGTTTCTTGGTCATGATATTTATCAAGGTACCATCAAACCTATTATGCGATCCCTTACATTTGCTGACAAATTTCCTGATGAAATTAAGGACAAGAAACAACTACAAAGATTTCTAGGATGTTTAAACTATGTCTCTGATTTCTTTCCGAATTTACGACATTTGTGTGTACCATTGTATAAGAGACTTAGGAAAAATCCTGTCCCTTGGACAAAGAAGCATACGTAAACTGTTCAACAAGTCAAGTCTAGAGTCAAGTCATTACCATGCCTTAATATTCAATATCCAGCTGCATACATGATAGTTGAAACTGATGCATCTGACATAGGATATGGAGGCATATTGAAACAAAAGGTAGAGCCACATGAGCAAGAACAATTAGTTAGATTTCATTCTGGACTATGGCTCGGTCCTCAATAAAATTATTCAACAATCAAAAAGGAAATTTTAGCAGTAGTTTTATGTATTTACAAATTTCAAGATGATTTATTTTACAAAAAATTTCTTCTTCGGATTGACTGCAAATCTGCAAAAGAAGTTTTACAAAAAGATGTCAGAAATTTAGTTCCGAAACAAATCTTTGCTCGATGGCAAGCTATTTTATCTGCGTTCGATTTTGATATTGAATTTATCAAAGGAGAAAGCAATTCCCTTCCTGATTTCCTTACTAGAGAATTCTTGCAAGGAAAGAGTGACAAAAATATTATTTTACCGGAAACAAAATGAGTTCCAGCAAGAACAATCGAAAAGACAAAGGCAAAGAAATCCGAAGAGCTGAAGATTATCAGCTCGACGTTCCCCTTCAAATCCCTACTCACAATCAATTTCAAACTTGCACAATTCCCACCATTGCCATACAAAACCATTGTTGCAAAGCCTACTACAAAACCCACTGTTGACAACGCATATGTTGTTCGACACACAAAACATTTATTCCTGACAAACTACAAAACAATGCCTTCCCTAGATGTGATCAGACCTCTGGTTCAAAACCCTTTGGCAAAAAACATTTTGCCATTGATCACCCACAAAAAACCCAGCAATTTTATGAGTTAATCCTTGTGGATACTCAATCCATTGACATCACCCATACCTATGACAAAATGAACCAAGGACATATTCTTTTCTCCAAATGCATCATTCGACAAGTCTTAAGCACCCAACAATGGAAAGATCCATTTGAGGAAAAGAAATTTTCTATTCCTTACAC
>JAKOGI010000341.1:147500-305000 GCA_029747015.1 Carnegiea gigantea | reverse complement strand
ATTGTCTTCATGAGATTAACAACTTGATTTACTTGTTTTCAATGAGTCAAAACTCAAAAGCAACTGCAATATATGAGTATATGATTGTGTAAAATTCAATTGTGTTACATTATTATGAGATCATATGCAAACATATATTCTTGAATATGATTATGTAGAATTAAAATTCAGGCATGTTATGAAGATAATTTAGGATCGTAGTCCATAGATCAGTAATGCAGTACCTTTGACAGAATGATAGTAGTCACAGAATGATATTATACTCAGATAATCCTAGCATGGATTAAGTCATTACGTAAATTAAATAGTAAAATACTATTGATAGATCCTAATAAATTTAATAATTCATTAATTACACTTATCTTTTCATAGTTCTTATTTTGACCAAATATTATATCTGTTATATTTTTATTACATATTTATCAAATTAATAATTAAAAACTAAATACTATTAACTAATAACAATTTTATTTTTTCCTCTTAAGTTTTCTTTAATTTCATTTAAAAAATTTCCCTGTAAATCTTAAGTCAATTTTTGTTTCCCTCCTAAACTCAACTAAATAAATTTTAAAATTTCAAAAATCCCCCCCCCCCCCCAAAAAAAAAAGCAAAAGCCAGGTGTAAAACAATAGAAAATTAAAGCCCCCTCCCCCTAAAATAAATGTTAATAATAATTTTATAAATTTAAGTTTTTTAACAAAAGAAAAATGCCTAAATCCAAGTTCCAGTTACCCAGGCAAGTCAAAGCCCATCTGGCCCTCTCAATCTCATAGTGAGGCACTGAGGCTGCGCGTACGTCCTCTCTCCTCTCACAACTCCCACTTGCTCAATTTCTTTCTCTTACTCCGTCGGCAGTCGGCCCGTCGCCGGTCACCCCCTCAGTGTCGGCCACGCACGTCGACCCCTTAGTGTCGGCCACACACCCTCTCTCCTCTCATCTCTTGGCCATCTACAAATCTACTCATCTCTCACTCACACCGATGCCGAGTCACCCACAGCCTCACCGCCCCTCACGCCTAACGCCACCGCCCATCGGTACTCTGCCTTCTACTCTTCTTTGCCCTGTTCCCCCCTCCAAAAGGGTCTAGTCATTTTTGGGTTGCGAGTTATGGGAGCCCCCTTCCCCTTTTCGAGTTGCACTTTGATAAGATAACCCTAAAATTTAAGCAAAATTAATGTGCTTTATGGGATCCCCCTTCCCCTTTTTGCTTTCTGCATTACAATACTAGTCTTTTTTTTTCCTTTTTCTGGGTTTATTCTTGTTGTTTTTGGCAGTGATTTACTGATTTAGCTACGACACCCTGATGATTTTATGGGATCCCCCTTCCCTTTTTTGCTTTCTGTATTTTAAGTTCATGTGGTAGGGCCCCTTAAAGACAATCATCGTGTTGACAATGATACAAGGAGTTGGTTGGCTTTTCTTTATCACCGACCGCAGTGCAAGTATGTGATTGTGAACCCAAAGAATCAACAATTATCAGCATTCACATTTCACATATATATATGACAGTTTTACTTATAGGGGTAAGGGTCTCATCAGTATATGTCCTAATTACATTAACCTCAAGGTGGAAGTTTGGTCATATGGTCAGTTTCCTCTATCCTTTGACTCTTTGAGTATCGCATTCCTCCTATGTGAGAAGGGAGGTCAAGTCATTGAGCTGATCATGGTCTAGGTTTGTTTACATCCACCTTGTATCTGTTTTGTGGGTGTCATTTATTTCAATTGTTAAATGGTAGAGGCCCAGACATCTAGTAGAACGTACTTTTTATCTCAATAGTATATACGTTTTTCCAAACTAATTATTGAATTAAATGCAGAGAGCTAATATCTATGGTCATTGAAGCACAAGAAAATGAAATACATGCCAATAAAAATTTGAATTCCATTTCTATAATAACAGCTCTTGACGCCCTTGTCGAAGATGATAGGACCTTTCTTTTAAGCCTTAACAATGAAATTTAGAGAATTAGAAATAGTTTTGGGTTGACTGGTTATGATTTATGAGTATGCTTCGGTTCGGGTTATATTCGGGTCGAGGATACTCGGGTTCGAATTTAATTGGGATAAAATTGAGTAAGGTAGGAATGGGATCGGTTTTAAAACGGGTACGATTTGGGTCGGGTTCAGGTTGTCCATTTTCGAGTCACTTCAATTCGGACCACTTCGGTTCAGGTTTGAATTGGATCAGGTCATTTCGGATGTGGGTAATTTCAGGTCATGCTATGATTCGGGTTTTGTTCGGTTATGGATGGGTTTACTTCGGGTATTCGAGTTCAAATCGGTTCATCTCATTTCGGGTGTCGGTTTGGGTATGAATCCGAGTCGTTCGGTTCAGGTTTCGGGTCAGTTTTACTAGGTCTAGCAATAACTTAGGATATGACCTAAAACTGGTGTATTTATCCTAAGAAGGAAAGGAGCGGGGGCATCTTGCAAAAAGGGCTGCAGATTCAAGATTTATGCATAGTTAGATAACAAGTCAGCAATATGGGTTATCAGAACCATCAATAACTATTGAATCTACACAAGAAACATGATTAAAATAGACAACTCAAGTACCCATGGATCACCAATAATTACTTACTCGAGTTCAAACAGATGCCTAATTGGTCTTCCACGGAATTGATTAATAAAGTCAAGAAGGACCATAGGGTATACATACATGAGTGGATTGCTTATAAAGCCAAACAAGTTGTTGAGAAAAAGTTGGATGGTTAAACAAAGGGTTGTTGCTCCAAACCAGGGAGTTATATTGAGGACCTTAATAGGTCAAATGAAAGAAACACTGTTATTATTCAAATTAAGCTATCAAATTGCAAATAAGATACTTGTATTTTAGAGGTTCTTCGTGGGTTTTGATGGCTTGAAAAAAGGGCTTCATTTATAGGCTGTCTATTATTCGCAATTAGTACGGATGGAAACAACCAAATGCTTTCCAATTGCCTGGATAATTATTGAAGCTGAAAACAATGGTAGCTAGAGTTTATTAACAATGTAAGAAATTGTCTTAGAGACACAAATGGGTTTGGCTGGACTATTAGATGAGCATAAGGTCCTAGAGTTGTCTTACTTAATTCTTTGTCTTCTTTTTCAAGGGAAAATTTGACTTATGCTATGTGTTGTGAGTACCATACTCCCTAACTGTGAGCACATACACTATGCTAAGCACATCTATGGTCCACAAAAGGTGAAGAATTGAAGCTAGTTTTCTAAAATACAACAAAAGCATAGAACTATACCAATTTGAGGGATGCAATTAGGCCCCTAAAATTGAGATCTTCCAAGGCAGCTGAGGATTCTGAATCTCAGAATCCAACGTTATTTTGCAGGACTTTCATGAGAGAGGATTCCAAATCTGATGTTATTGTCAATAACATGGTTGAGACTTTCAGTGCATTGATTGTCTAAGTCAAAACCAAACCTTTGATAGGCTTGTTGGAGGACACTATAGTGACTTTAAGTGAAAGGATTGTTCTCAAGAAATCCTTGGTGCAAACCCCTATGAATGACATCGTCCCTAGACTTAGGATTAAACTGGAAAAAGAAAAAGAAAAGGCAACATATTGCTTTCCTATTCCTTCAAGCAATAAAGTGTTTCAGGTCAAGTATAGGTTGGGTAACCTTCATGTGAATCTCAACAATGCCAAATACACATTTTAAAAAATGAGATCTAACATGGATATCTTATCACCATGGCCATTGCGTGCGCAACATGACTTAAGCAAGATGCATAAGACATGCAAATTAACAAGGCATGGAAGATATATGGTGTACAATGTATGCTATGGGGTTGGTCATAGCAAGAAGAGTTGTTTTAATACCTCAATATGTTGTGCGGTGAGACTTAAATGATTTGATATGACTATTTATATTACTATATCTATAACTTCATTTTCAGGAAGTCCACTCTTAAAAATTACGCAGTTTTAGCGTGCTTATTGTAGATTAATCTTAGAATGGGTAACCTCCACAGTTCCTGGAAATTACTTATACCTTGGAAAGGATCCTCAGCATAACACGTTGCCGCTAGCCTATTGCTTTGGGGGGAAGGGGTCGATGGGCCGAAGCGCTATTTTTAGAGAGGGAGAAGATACGCTGAATTGACTGCGACGTTCAATTATATCATATTTTAAAGTGTCGAATTTCTTAATCTTTGATTTTCCATTTTATTTCGTATAGAACACATACATTGATTCAGATGAGATTCAGACTTAGGTTTTTTATTATAATTCTGAAATACTTTACAGTTGTAATAGCTACTACTAAAATTAATCGAATTTTATGTACACTTATACCTCCATAAAGTTTATTTCCTATGAACTAAATGCAAAAATTTATATTAATGAATGTAAACAAACTGTGTGAGAATAGAGTTCTGCAAATAAGAGCATTCGCAGCCGACCGTGAAAAGGGGGAACGCGGGCCTCACGCTGCCATTTGTCATCACATGAGAGGAGAGAAGGAGGTGTGCCACGCGGGGAAAAATCGGCAGGCGTTTCTCCCCGCGGGCCATCTTTTGGCTTTTTTTAAATATTTTTTTTTGTTTTTTCTTTTTTTTGAAGTAAGTATATAGTTTTTAAATAATTTGAAAAATAAGTTGTGTGTTATAAGGTGTGTCTATGACAAATATTTTTATTAGATGATTAAAATTGAGTTCCATAGGTTGGAGAAGTGATGGAATGCAAGTTCCAAAATTGTGGAACTTTTACTGACGTGGCAGGCCAGAGTTCTCTGGCTGGGAATGCTTTACGGGCATTCTCACCCAAATTCTTTTGAGAATTCTGGTCTGCCACGTCAGCAAAAGTTCTATAATTTTAGAACTTGTATTCCATCACTTCTCCAACCTATCGAATTTAATTTTAATCATCCAATAAAAATATTTGTTATGAACCCACCTTATAACACACAACTTATTTTTTAATCATGTAAAAATTATATATTTACTCAAAAAAAGAAAAAAGAAAAAATATATTTAAAAAATCACAAAAGGATACAAAAGGGAGGAATGGGGGAGGAATGTCCGGGCAAGGCACCCCGCGTGCCCCCCGCATTTTCCTCCCAGTGCTAGCAAGACACTGATATACATAGGACATGCAGACCCCCTGACTACACGCGTGCCCTTGCACTACCAGTGATCTAAGATACTACCATTCACCCTTCTTCTTGTTTTGGTTGGTTTTTTTTTTTTGGCGGGGGGAGGGGGGGTGGGGGCGGTGAAGGGGGTGGGCATGCTTATATATAGAACCTATGAATTAGTTTTTGTTTGCGTGCGTTAAATTCCAAATCCAATCCAAGTTTAAGGCGAAGTAACGAGGAGGCAAAGGAGGGAAGGGCAAACAAAAGACGTAGCGGAACTAACAAATTTTATGAATTGGAAACCCGTAGTTGAATTAAAACATGTTTCAAGTCCGCGTATCCTCTCATCCCCATCCCATTCCCCATCACCTCATGCACCCTCTATCTTCCCTTCTCTCTCCGTATTCAACCCCAATTTGCGTCGATTTCCAGCCCCAAATCTCCTTTCCGCCCCTCCAAGCCCTAGCTGACTCGCCGGAGATCCAACGTTCATCGTTAGTTTTGGAATTTGATGCGCAATTCATTTCCACCGGTTATCTGCTCGTTTTCTTGACCTAATTTGGTCACTCTCTGTCTGAAACTTCATTGGCACAAGCTGCGGTTGTTGTTAATACCGGCTTTGTGGAATTTCCATGGAGTACCATCCGTCCGATAGCAGTGGTGAGATACTCAAAGATCGAACCTTTTTTCCAAGTTTTTTGTTTGCAATTTGTTGATTTTTTATTTGTGGGTGAGAATCTGCAATTTGTTGATGTGTGTGTGTGTGTGTGTGTGTGTATGTGTGTGTGGTTTTTTTTTAAAATTTTCGGGGCGAGATTGTCAGATTAGCTTGGAGATTAAATTTGGTATCTCTGGAATTCTCAGATAACCCTTCGTTGAGGTCTAGGTAGACTTTAAGATGAGCTTTTTGATGAATGGGGTGTAAAATTATGTGATTTTTCCTTCTTCCATAATCGGACAATAGAGAATCAAGTTTGTTGCTTTGAAGTTGGCCCTGTAAATCCATCATTTTTTCTTCCCCCATGAATTTTACCGTTTGAGTTTTTAATTGTTGTTGCTGTACATCCCCTATGGTTAATGTTAAAGCTTAGGCTTCTACCACTCAATTAGTAATCTTTAGTGACCGTTGTGAGAAAACGTCGAGTTTTGCACTCTTTTTTGGGCTTAATGGAAAGAGCAAGGGTTTTCATAAATGCGAGCTTTAAGAGCTTTATTACAATTGGTTCTTCAGCTTTATTTCTCTTAAAATATATTCATACGTTTTGGCCTGTCAACGTGGTGATCCTCTAACTCAATGGGTTACAATGCACTGGAACTCAACCAGCACTAGTGGCATGATTCTGTTTGATATCCTACTTGTTTTACTCCATGTGCTTCTCATTCCTTCATCCTCAGGTCTCACTGTCTTTGTGAGCACGGTGGGAATTGGGAAGGCGAGGCAGGACAGCATATACCGTGATTTATTGTTCGTTGTTTTCCTTTCAGTGGAGTATTTTCCTTAAGAAATTTGGGTTGCTCAAGTACATTATTTTGTACTGGAACAAGAGGGATGCTAGTTTCATTCACCGTTTATCACTTTCTTTTGTTTGATCAGCATCAGAAAAACTTAAGTTCCTATGGCGATTTTTCTATGTTCTTTTGTAGTATTGCCAAGGGTGAGTGACTAGTGCGCACGATATATGTATCTCTGGAGCAATAGAAGTTTCTATTATATGTCATCTCTTGGAAATGTCATCTAAGCATCATGGAAGCTATTTGGTTTCTAAGACGGTTAGCAGAGCGTTAGAGAGACATAAAGATTGATTGGCTTTATGTGGTTTATATCGACCTACTGAATGCTCACGGTATAATTCTTGGAATGTCCTGTGGATATGTTTCAATTTAAGGGCCTTACCATCTTTATCTGGGTCATTAAAGATGTGGATTTAGGAGCTAAGCATACTGTTAGGGCCTAAGGCACATTGAACTGCTTCCTAATTTCTACTGAAGTTAGTTCGCATCAGCACTGCTTCAAAGTCGCTTGTTTTTGTGTTTTTTAAGCATACATGCAAAAGCTCTCGGAAATAATCCATGAGTGTGGCACAGTTTGTGCTGTGCATAAAAGATGCGGTGTTTCGGTCGATAAGCGGTGAGGCTATGGTCGGGGTGATACTAGGTTAGTAAGCTTCAGTTGTGAAGAAACAAGAAACACAGCAATTTAAATCTATTAGGTTGAACAGGTTAAAAATGATAATGTTTGGAATGCAAATTCAACAGTGGCATGTTTGTAGAAATGTTGAATGTCAAATTCGTTGCACAAGCTATGTCTAAAGGGGAATATCTTAGGCTGATTATTAGGGAAAAGTTGATCAGAAAAATTGAAGGTAAATAAAAATCTGGCAAACTTGAAAAGCCTAATAGATATTTATGTGAAATTCCTATGAATGGTAATGATTTATCCTCGACACTAAGCTCATATGACAGCAAAATTATTTTTCTACATCTTAAAACTGTATTTTAGGTGTTAAGCTTCTTTTGGACACTATTGATCTTGGAAAGGATCTGAAAGGTTTGATTTATGGTTGAATAGAATTCATCTCATACAGCTGGCAGGAAGGATTCAAAAGTTCTTACTTTGTACAACTTACAGTCCTCTCCCTTTCTCTTATTTCTTTCACTTCATTTCTCTTGCTGAAGATTTTTTAGGGAATTTTACAGACCCGTGAAAGGAAGACAGAGTGTTTTCAGAGGGAAGAGAAAAGTGAACCAATTCTTCAAGTAATGATGAACAAGCAGAACATGAAGTGCTAATCCTGTGACGAAGTTACTGTGAAGCCTGTCCTTTGTGTGTTCCATATATGCGGACATGGAATTTGCTTGATTGTAAACCCTGTCATTGTGGACCTGCATATTTACTTGTTTGTGATTTATACAATGATCTAGAACATGGAATAAGGTGTTTATACCTAACATTCCTTGCCTGGGCAGGACTGCATGTGTTTGTTTGGTTTGGTTTGTTTGTTTCTGTTTCTTTTGTGCTCTATCACAGGCTTTTTGGTGAATTGAAATGTTAATTAATTGCAATTCTTTTGGAAATTGCCATAGGAACGGATGATGATCTTCCCCCACCTCATCAAAATAGATTTGCAAGAAATGCGCGTGTTGGGAATGGTAGACCTGCAGTTGCCAGGTCTGTTCCATATACTCGGGTGCAGAATGACATGGAAACCCAAATCCATCTCATTGAACAGGAAGCCTACTGTTCCATTCTGCGTGCCTTTAAAGCTCAATCTGATGCTATCACCTGGGTACGTCCTGAGTTCCTGTTATTGATTTCTTGCATTATGAAAGTCAATATGTGCAGCTGGTCTAAACATATCATGCTTGTGTATCATATAGGAGAAGGAAAGCTTAATAACTGAACTCAGGAAAGAGCTCAGAGTATCTGATGAGGAACACAGAGAACTTCTATCAAAGGTCAATAATGATGATATGATACGAAGAATAAGGTTTGATACTATTCTTGTTTGTTTGTCTAAAAGTTAAGTGTGAAATTTATCTGTAGGTGGTTTTTTGCATCAACCACCATGTTTAATGAATTTATCAGGGAATGGAGAAAGGCAAATGGACTCCAACCAGGGGTGTTGAGTTCCTCAAAGCCTATTCATGAATCTATGCCTAGTCCAACTGTTTCAGCATCGCGTAAGAAACAGAAGACATCACAGTCAGCCGCATCATTACCTGTCACTGTGCCTTCACCAGCACTGCATCCGTCCATGCAACCATCCTCATCATCCTTGAAACAAGGCTTGCCTCAAGGAGGAAGGGCCAACAAGACAAAATCAGTAAGTGTCATTCATATACTACAATTTATGGTACCTGGTCCCCCCCCCCCGGGGCATGTGCAAACACGTATAGTAGGTTGTTGATGTGATAATTTTGCCGAAATCAACTACTTGGCATGAAGGTTCAAATATTTTGATTTTGTTTTATACTTGGTTGTGTCCAGATAAAAATTGTTACAATACCTAATGTCCCATCTGAGCAATACGGTTGTAAATAAAAGTGGACACACATGGAAATCCAAGGAACTATCTCTATAACAAAAGGCGATGCTTGATTTAGTGAAGCATATTGTTCTCTACAGCCAATGCAGTGTCCTTCTATGGCTCCTCCTCGAAGGCCTCAAGTTTCCAATTGCAGTACATCAGGTGCTGCCGTTTCTAATCAGCCAGCTGAAGCTACAAATCTTGATCCATTGATTGGGCAGAGATTGTGGACTAGATGGCCTGAAGATAACAATTTCTATCAGGCTGTAATAACGGACTTTAAAGAGGTACAGCTGCAGTATCTTCCTCCCCCCTCCAAAAAAAAAAAAGGAATAAGAAAAGAGGGCATGATGATTAGAACATGAACAGGTTTGAAACAGCTAATATCATTGAGCTCTGAAATGCTTTCAGGGGCGGCATGCTCTAGTTTATGACATGAATACACCAAAGGAAGCATGGGAGTGGGTAGATCTTAAAGAGGTAAAGAGATACGCTATCCTCTTCCAGTAAACTGGATGTCTGCGGTACAATCCTTGTCAATTTGTGTGGAAATAGTAGTGCAGATTTTCCCACATGATTCGGACAAAAGATACCAATTGGTCTCTCTACATGTTACCAAAAGTGCCTCTAGGTACTAGGCTTAAAATGGGTTTACCGTATGCTTTGGTATACATAGCTCTTTGGACCTCATTTACTCATATGCCCATTTCGATATGAGAGACCTGATGGAATCGAGCAGCTTCGTAAAAGAGCATCATCGTGATTACAGCATGTCCTGGAGAGTTGATAGAAGAAAAGTGCTTTGATGGCACACATCCGAATAAGGCCATAGTTTGGTGATCAAGTTTGAGGCCTTAGGTTCCGTGAGTCTTGGCTTCACCAGTTTAAGTACTCAAAATCAGCGTCTATTGATTATGATGGGGGTGCTCCTAGTGTTCCTAGTGCTTACATATCGGCATGTGGTTTGACGCTGCTGTGCAATTCGTGAGGTTTACGTAGAGAAAATATCTGGTTGGACTTGCTGTATATGTCGATGCAGATATTACCTCTATTTGGTTTTCCAGCTGTCACGAAAAGATGTTTGTTTGGATAACTGTGATCGTTGAAACTTTCTCATGATTAAGATTGAAGAATAGCTTTTGTTGTTCCCACAACTTTCTTTGTGGGTCACTTCTAGCACTGGAATGCCTGAATAGAAGGCATTTCATATATTTGTGGGAACAATCATGTTATCGGTAGTTTCTTTTCTCCTTAAAGTGAGTTGACTGGGGCAGCACCGGCCTGGGTGCACTTGGTTGTGGGTTACTTATGTCGTGCCGCCGCTCATTGTGATTTGAGTGGCACAATTGGATTTGGGAAAAAGGAATGGTTTATAGAGGGCAAGATGTGTAGAATGCAACACGCTCTTTACTTTATCCCTTCCTCAACTCTTAAGGGATGTTCGCATTGGTTACTTGATTGGCATTGGTAAAGAATTGTTTGATTGATTGCATGGAGTCAGGTGCTAATTGTACTTGTTAAGTATGTGTTGGCTTTTAATATGATATTGGTAAAAGCTTTGTCATTACAAAAGAATAAGCAGCTATTGTATTCTGTTGGTCCTCTGGTTATAGCGGCAGCGAGGGTGCACTTTTCATTAAATTTACACATGGCATTGAGGTTTAAAGTTATAAAATTGAATAAAATAAAGAACTTTGGAATTTGGACAGTATATGTGTGTGATTATACGACTGATTCTGACATAGGTAACTGATCTAAGAAGCATCTAATGATGGCTAGTGGAATCATCACTTGTTGATATGATTTGCCAGAAATTCTGAATGGTGAATGCTTTGACAGATATCTACTGAAGATATCAGGTGGGAGGGCCAGGATCCTGGTTTTACCCAAGGAGGTGGTCGTGCTGGACAAGGTCGTGGATTTAAAAAGTCTTCAGTGCAGGGTGTTGCTGTTGCCAGTGGAGGAAGAGGCCGTGGTACTCTGAAGGGTCAGTCCAAGAAAGGCTTACCACTGCCACAGAATGGTATTAAGAGAAAACAATCAGGAAGTATTGAGTTACTCCATACTGATACCCTAATTAAAGAGGTAAGCTTCTGAAGCAGAGGCCAGTATCAATACTCGATTATGGGGTTTTTCAAATATTCTTTAGGCTTGTTTCAAACTTTTATGTGATGGATCATGTTGTTTACTAGGTTGAGAAAATATTTACAGCTAATCATCCTGACCCAGCAGAAGTTGAGAAAGCTAAGAAAGTGCTGAAAGTAATAACGTGCAACTCTCCATTGTTAGTTTGTGTGTTTGTTGTGGTATGCAAGTTTGAATGAACATCTGTGGTGCAGGAGCACGAACAAGCATTGGTTGAAGCTATTGCTAGGCTTCAAGAGGCATCTGATGGTGAAAGTGGTAATACCTAATTCCATTCTACGTTTATAAATTGAAAAACACTTGTTTTTGACTTCTTCTCTGCTCCCCCTTCCACCCACCCTACCCTTCCCCCCCAAACAGAAAAACACTCGTCCAAAAGTTAAAAGAAGAGGGGTACCTTCATCCGATGTAATTGGCAAGCACAACAAATTTTATCAAATATCTTCTTTTAGTGTGAATTTGATGACTTTCGTCCTGTTTTCTTGTACTGATCTGGTCCATCCAATGTAATTTTCAGATGAGGATGCCCTCGGGCATTATCCTTGTCAATATTTAGTTTTCCAGAGTCTTATTACATAATAGCTTGTTACAATTGGTTGACAAAATTTCTGTTTCATGCAATTGTCAGCCTTTCTTGAAGTGCATCAAGAGAGATGGCATCAATCTGTCTGCTAATTATTGTTGTGTACCTTTCTTAACGGATGTAATCAAAATGTAATTTTTCATTTTTTTAAATTGTTGGGGAACTTATTCCGACCAGATGAGGGAGGTCGTCCCTTTACTCAAGGACAGCCAATGGATCGAGATCAAGCATGGAGGAAAAGGATGTACCATCAGATGGAGAGGCAAGGTCGGGGAATCGAAGGTCCAGAAGGTGACAAAGGGAGATTTGCTTCAGAAAAGCAACAAGCATAGCCTGTATATTTATTGAATATGGGAACTATCAGCATGTACAATTCAGCAGTTAGGAATCATCTTTCATAGTTCAAAAGTAGGGGCACTGGGTAGTGAGATGTGAGATGTGAGATGTGAGATGTAGGTGGTTGTAGTATTTCCCAGTCAAACGTATTTCTAACATACAGCATGCGTATTGTAAATTCATGCATCTGATTGCTAAAAATTACAGGGATCATTGTGTCAGAGAATCACATCTTGCCTAACCTGATGCGTTGTGCTCTTTGTCCTGTTTGACTCCCCCCCTGCAAATGGAGCTACAGAGTTGAATTCAACAACATACATTACAGCCTCACTGGAGGTCTGGGGTTCACACTGTACCACTTGCAAGAAATCTCTTTCCGTTTTCCCTTCTTTACAGTAACTTAACCTTACCTCCCCCCCCCCCCCCCCAAAACAAACACCACAAATGGAGAAAAGAAAAAGGAAAGTAAAAAAAAAAAGCGTTTTTTTTTTTTGGGGGGGGGGGGGGTTGTGCCTTGCTGCAATATCGACTACCTCACAAGGATGAAGGCTTGCATTCGAGTGTCCCAGCAAATTTGACAATTAACTCGACCATTTGGGCATCAAAGTCAGGTCCTTCCATTTGAAAGTGGCTTGCTCCTTCAATCAGATGGGTCTCAACCCGGCCTGATGCCGAGCTCAACTTGTTCTGTAACTGCTTGACACTGGTGAAACCATCCCGAGTTCCCATGATGAAAAGCTTTGGTTTTGGAGACTGCAAGATTGCCTTGTGGTGCCTTCCAAACAGAATCGAGGCCATCATACCAAATGGGTATCCAATACTCACATATCCTACAACTTGTTCAACTTGATCAACCGCAGAACCTGCAATGGGAGCACCTGTGCCGACATATTATGACAACATAAGGTTACTTTGGTGTTATGTGACAAACAGTAAGTACGGTTGTACATGAGCCAAGCTGGCTTGGCAAGCTCTAAGTTCAGCTCGGTCAAAGCTCCGCTCGAGTTCGGTTTGACCTAAGCTCAGCTCGCATCCTTAGCAAGCCAAGTCCAAGCCTAAGGTAGGTAAGCTCGGCTCAGCTCGTGAGATCGTTTATGTATTTTGAAAGCAAATTCCACCATGCACATCATTGTAATTATAATTTCGACATTGATAATGCAACTTTAAAGTATGTTATTGCTTTGTAATTATTTAAAGTTGGACATCACAATTCTTTAAAGTTGAAATATATTTTAAATAACGTGCAGATTTGAATCATATGGGAAAAAAATTACAGTATGGCAAAGGCTCGGCTAAGTCAAACCTGGTTCGGTCAAAGCTCGGCTCGGACTCGGTTTGATCAAGCTCGGCTCGTGTTCGAACTCGGCTCGGTTACTTAACGAGCCAAGCCAAGCCTAACCAAACTCTGGCTCGACTCAGCTCGACTCGAATATATTAATAAGAATGACAATTATGTCAATGAAGTCTACTGAAGTTGAAATCAGAGGAATCAGGTACTCCATCTAAGGGATCCGCCTAGACATGGTGGCATCCTAGCGCAGGAAGGCATCTAGGAGGTAGGGGTTGCTTCCTAGGACCGTAGGACGTACACCCAACTTCTTTGTGAAGAAGTTGGGGTTTCTCTGTTTCTGTTCCTTAAAATGAAGCAAGACCAAAGCTCACACATCGCTCTACTCAAGGCGCGAGCCAGTGTCCAACATGAGGGAATGAAAGGGGCAGAATGATTTGAGGATAAGGAATGAATGAAAGTGCAATAAGCGGAAGAAGTAATTCCTAACTCTGTGGAATGCACATGAGCGAATTAGAGGAGTAGAATGATTTAAAGATAAGGAATGACTGAAAATACAATAAGTAGAAGAGGTAATTCCCAACAACTTTGGGTCTGTTCATTTTCAACATATTGAATATGCTATCAGCTCTAATCTGTTTCAACTTGCTCCTACTTAGTACTTTCCGCTCTTAGAAATGCTCTCAATCTGTTCCAATTTACTCCTACCTGCTCCAACCTACTTCAATCCGCTCCAACCTGCTTCAACCAGCTGACCACTCCAAAATACTAAAAACGAACAGACTCTTTGTTGAAATCAGGCGAAACGGAAGGAGGGGGCCTTTCGGGAGGAATAACTGCCCTTCCTTATCCCAAGCTTCTCCAGTGGATTTGAGAAGATCAACTACTCCATCCTTTCTAGCTGTCTCATCCAATGGTAATAGAAAATGTATTGCTCAACTATATTTCCTGTTCTACATACATAATTCACAAAAATTGGAGGAAGACAAACATTACCCCTATCCACCTCCCTTAACTACCCCTTCTGTCCTCTACCCTATGCAAATTACAGCCCAAGTAGCTCTAGTTTTTTCCATTTCTTGCCAACAATTTCACTGGTCCTCTTTGGTCCCAACCTTCATTACACTTCTGCTTCCTATCTAATCCCAATTTGATGATAATGCTACTTTTAAAACAAACGAAAGCAATAGAAAATAGCATACAGATTAATGGGGAATTTCTGCAAAAATTTCACTTCATTTACGTAGTGGAGACAACAAAACTGTATACTGACCATCAATCTATTGGATCATCCAACACACCAGATAAGGAGGCATATTCCACTATGTTGCACCAAAGAAACTCTTCAGACAATTATCATTACATTCATTGTTCCTGAACACGTAAACTACAGCTAATGACATCCAAGAATACATAGGGAATAACCAACCTATGCACAGCGTGACAAAACTAAAAGGATCATGCATTACATATGAAATGCATCAAGTGAACATGATGGAGGCAAAAGAAAGCAACATAAGCATAAAGCGAGATGCATGACTCGGCCAAACGACATGAAATTCTAATTGCAATACTACCCTCAAACAGGTATTGAAAAATGCTTCAAAATTGAACCACTCAAATTCGGCTAATAATCACCTTGTTCTCCCTAGAAGATCATATTCAATGGTTTCTCAAAAAGGATCATGGTGAATTTCAAAAGCGCATGCCCAACTTTATCATATTCCCACAAAATATCAATCTCACACCAACAGATCTGAGTCAATTTTCAAAAGCCCAGCAATTGAAGCAATTCATGACCAAACATACAAACTTTTCTCACCTAGAACAAGCAAGACTAATAGAGAACAAGAAACAGACACCACATAACATCAATAAATTGACACCAAATTACAGGAATACGCAAGAACACAACCTCAAAAGTGCAATCAATAAATTGACCTTAGAAAACAGCAGAGCAAAGGTTGTGATAGATTACCTGCAGAAGAACCCACCAATAGAATCCTATTAACAGAGAGATTTTCACAAACCCATTTGCAAACAGAAATTACATCCTTTACTTCAGCAAAACCAGTAAGAGATTTGCTCCCGGTTGACCTCCCTACACCTCTAGTATCAAAAGTAACAGCCAAATAACCAGCATTTGCTAACCCAGTTGCCATACCTCTCAATAGGGCTTGGCAACCACCCAATACTGAATATGGATGAACCAAAACAATACCCAAGTTTTCATCTTTGATCTCGTCTCTGGGCCTGAATATTCGTGCCCTCAGATTAGCCCCATCAATGCCCGCAACAGTGACAGATTCACTGGACATTTGAAGAGAAAGAGAGAGAAAATTTGGGGATCTGGGGACTAGGAAATCAAATCAGGTGAGTTATTAGAAAGAGAAAAAGGAGCCTTGGTTTTGTGCTGTTGTTATAGCTGGAGAATGTTACTTACGTGAGAGTTTGAATGCTCCGATAGGGGTTTGGAAAGATATTGATGTCGTCACTGTCGTGAACTAGAAATCAGAAGACGGGTGTAAATATGAATTAATACATCTTGTCTGGGGTCATCGATGTAGTTGGCCAGTATTTGCTCAGTAATTGGGGGAGCCCAAACTTGAGGGCAGATCTGAATTCTTCAATTGCAGTGGTTCTCTAAGAAGTTGCGGTAAAGTTTCTTGTGAAATTAGAAATTTAGAATATGAACTTTTCTTCCCTTTTGGGCCTATTCGTTTCGTGGGTAAATAAGATGGGTAAAAGAGTAAAATAGGTTGAAATAGGTTGAGGTGGATTAAGGTAGGTTGAAGTTGGTATTTTTTTTTGAGGTGAGTTGAAATAGGTTGAAGTGGGTTTATGTTGGCTGAAGTGGGTCAAAGTTGGTATATTTTTTATGTGGTGGGTTGAAGTGGGTTAAAATAATAAGAACGTAACTAATGTGTGATAATTTATAAAGTTATCGAAATTTTGTGAAATTTTTGTTTATTCTTTTTTTTTATTTTTTATTTTTTATTTTTATTTTTATTTTTATTTTTATTTTTATTTTTTATTTTTATTTCATTTTTCATTTTGCATTTTTTATTTTTCATTTTTCATTTTTCCATTTTTTATTTTTTATTTTTTATTTTTCATTTTTTATTTGTAGTTTTTATTTTTATTTTTTATTTTTTATTTCTTATTTTTAATTTCCTCTTTCTTATTTCTTATTTTTTATTTTTTATTTTTATTTTTATTTTTCAATTTCTTGGTTCTTATTTTTTATTTTTTATTTTTTATTTTTTAATTTTTTAATTTATTATTTTTTTAATTTTTAATTTTTAATTTTTAATTTTTTATTCAAAAAATAAAAATTAAAATTAAAAAATAAAAAGTAAAAAATAAAACAAACAATGTAAAAAATACAAAATAGAAAATAAAAAATAAAAAATGAAAATGAAAAATGAAAAAGAAAAAAGAAAAATAAATAATAAATAATAAAAAGTAAAAAATAAAAATAAATAATAAATAATAAAAACGAAAATAAAAATAAAAATAAAAATAAAAAATAAAAAATAAAAAATAAAACAGAATGAACAAAAATTTCACAAAATTTCGATAACTTCGTAAATTATCACACATTAGTTTCATTCTCATTATTTTAACCCACTTCAATCCACCACATACAAAATATATTAACTTCAACGCACTTCAACCTACATCAACCCACTTCAATCTAATTTAATCTATTTCAACCCACCTCAAAAAAAAATACCAATTTAAGCCTACCTTAACCTACCTCAACCTACTTCAACCGACTTCACCCTTTTTCCCACCCAATGTACTCACGAAAACAACAGGCCCTAAATCCCATATAATACTTTACAAATTATTAAAATTATGAAGGTGGTGGGTTGAAATTGGTTGAAGTGGGTTGAAGTTAGTATTTTTTTTCAAGTGGGTTGAAATAGGTTGAGGTAGGTTGAAGTTGATTGAAGTTGGTAAATGTGGATTGACCCACGAAAAGAACAGGCCCTTTGTTGTTGTCTTTCCCTTTTCTTTTACTCTTAGCCTTCTTAGATCATTCTCAGTGATTAACCAATTTTTTAGTTTACCATCTCTGTCACATCAGTTTGTGAGTTAACTTTTTGACTCACAATTCTTCCTTTTTTCAATGCAAGGTTCACAGCTTTGGCTCATCAAATGAAATAATATTCATGGACTCACTCTACAATATACAACTTCTTTTTCAAAATCAAAAAAAAGAAAAACCAATAAAAATTAAAAAAAAAACAAAAAAAGCAGGAAAAAATGGCCAAAGCCAGCTCGAGGCTCGCTACAAGTGGCGCGAGCCACTCGACGCGGCTCCCGAGGCGGGTGAGCCTCCCGTTGGACAGGCTCTTAGAGCATTCCCAGTGGCTCACCACTAAGGGCCTATCTCTGCTACGTCAACTTGTGACTCGACTTTTTAGCTCAAATTCCTCTCTTTCTTCAATGAAAGACTCACCACTTTAGCTCACCAAATAAAATAATACTCATAGATCTACTCTATAACACACAATTTTATTTTCACAATAAAAACAAAAAAGAAAAACTAATTAAAAATATTTAAAAAAACCAAGAGAAAAGGGCTTTTTTTTCCTGCGAGCCGATTTGTGGCCCTGAGCCTCCCCGTGAGCCACGAGCCGTGAGGCAACTACTGCAAAGTTCTCCCTCCCTCACATGCTTTCTCCCTCCTCCAATTTGACCCGTGAGCCTTCCGCTGGAAGTACTCGTATGACCCTATTCTTTTCGTGGTTTAATAGACTCATTCAACTCCTTCTTACTTCCACCCACTTCTTTGATTCTTTTCCCCCTTGCCACATCTTTCTACACTTTAAAAAAAATACCACTCCTTCTCACTCTTACCCACTCTCACTCGCTCCTTCCCACTCCTACATATAATTACTATTTTTCATATTTTGAAAACTTTTATACTTTATATAATTGTGTGTACGAATGGTCTGATAACAATTATGAAAAATTTTACTTATTTTTCAGATGTTATGGAAATATTTGTTAGTCGTGCCGGAATTATAGATGATGTAATTTTTGTTATATATATTGAAGAAATAATATTTTTTTTCGTGTTATTAAGCAAATGTTAGTCATTTGTGACTGATAGATATTTTGACTTTAATTCTGCATATGGAAGAGATGTTTTTTTTTTTTTTGGGCGCTGGTTATGAAATATTTGTTATAATTCACCAAAGTATGAATGGTTGTTATTGTATATATAACAGATTTATTTTTCATTCATCGTAATTCGTGACAGAAATTACACATATTTTTCCTAGAATAAGGAAGGAATGTGTAAACTTTTTTGGCATTGTTTGTAATTCGTGGTAGGAAATGTAGATGTATTATATGTATATTTTCAGCAGATATTTTTTTTCATGTGCATTAGTAACAAAATATTGAAAGTTCTTCACACAAATTGCTGATGATTATTTTTTGTGTACTGAGGGCCTGTTCTTTTCGTCGGAAAATATGGTTTGATAAATGGGTAAAGTTGGTTAAGATTGATAAAAGTGGGTTGGAATAGGTTAAAATGGATATTTTTTTGTTGAAGTGGATTAAAGTTGATTGAAATAGGTTGAAGTGGGTTAAAGTTAGTTGAAATGGGTCGAAGTTGGTATTTTTATTGAAATTCGTAAAGTAGATTGAAGTGTGTTGAAATTGGTTGAAATAGGTTGAAGTCGATTGAAGTTCGTGAAGTGGGTTGAAATGAGTTGATATGGGTTGAAGTTGATTGAGCTTGGTAAATTTGAATTTAGCAACGAGAAGAATAGGGCCTGAACGTATGTGTATTTTTTTCGTTATTCATATTTGGTTAATATATGGAAAAAATTACATCAGCATTTTGTTTTACAAATAATGAAAATTACAATTTTTTTGGGGTAAACCATTGCTATGAAACAATATTTCATACCCAAGTCAACATAGAAACATATTTTTTTCAATCTAAAAAAAATTTACCATCACTAATTAGTATCATAAATAAAAGATTACATTAAAAAGCAAAGTACATAAGTTACATCAACTGTCCTACTTCATTCAACTCGTCCCTACTTCTTTCCAGTCCTTCCCACTCCGTACCACTCCTGCATATAACAAATCACTCTTACCCACTCCTTCTCCCTCTTTCCTACTTTCATCCATTCCACACTTACAATTTTTCAATGAAAAGTGTTGGAGTATAAAAGTGGGTATCATCCCGCCTTGGATAAAATTTAAAGAAAATGATAGTGGGTGTTGTCCCACATTGATGAAATTAAAGGGATTGAACATGTATATAAGCTTGTGAGTTACTCTACCCATGGCCAATTGGTTTTGGGTTGGAACCTCATTTGAGTTTGTATGCATGACTCTTTGTTAATTGCCCAATTGATATGAAAAATTTAACATGGTATCAGAGCAGGTTGCTGGATCTTGATTTGCCACCGTTCCCGTTTAATTAAAAATTGTGTGTATGTGTTGGGCCTTGTTAGTAGCCCATACGTGAGGGGGCGTGTTGGAGTATGAAAGTGGATATTATCCCACATTTGATAAAATTCAAAGAAAATGATAGTGGGTGTTGTCCCACATTGATGAAATTAAAGGAATTGAGCATGTATATAAGCTTATGAGTTACTCCACCCATGGCTAATTGATTTTTGGTTGGAATCTCATTTGAGTTTGTATGCATGACTCTTTATCATTTGCCAAATTGATATGAAAAATTTAACAAAAAGGCCAGTTAAAACTGACCTGTAAACCATTAGTTTGTAGTGGTTTAAAATCTATGAATTCTACTTTTCAAAATAAAAACTATAAATTGTATTACATTGTTAACCAGCGATAGGCCGATTTGGAGGGTGGGGATAGTGGGTGATGCGATGCTGCACAAGTCAGCTATGGTCAACGTTCTTTTAATAAATTGCAATCCAAGAATTTTAGTAAATATTTTAAAATTTATAAAAAAATTTATGTAGATTGGACCAACTTTACATGTGGCTCGAGGCAGTTTGCTTCATGGATTTGAATTGTAATAGCAAAACCTTAAATCATATTTATTTATTTAATTACTTCATGTTAATGATTTTCTCACATTTATTTATCACATTTAATCATCGTAGTGGAAAAAAATAAGTTCATTTGGGCCCTCACTTGGCAATTCAAGTTTTATTTATTTATTTAATTATTGATAAAAATTTTGGAAGAATTGATAGTAGGCCCTAACAATTATAATCTAAGTGATTTATTTTGTTTTCCGTAACATCACAAAAATTTAATTTTGGGTTACGCAAAAACAATATCGTTACGGAGCGTTCTATTCCGAACCCAACTTATTTCAACCCAATTTGAAGCCCAACAAGTTTACAGTATTAACCCAGCTAATTACCATGATTTAAGCTTAACCATGATTAGCAAAAGCTACTTTTTTGAGGTATAAATTCAGCTAAGCATGTAGATAAGTCAAAAAAATACAACAAAACTCAAACCTCATCTCTCTCCGTTCTCTCTCTAACCTATGATCACCCCCCTTTCCCAGTTGCAACCACTGTTTCTGGTATTTTCCGGCTAGTTGCCACCAGCACTTGGTTGCCACCGACCCCCCCGGTACCCTAGTACCACTAGCCACCATCTTCCATCCTCAAAACCACCAAACATCACCTCCATCTCTACTTTTTTCAAACTCAAAGTGAGCAACCCTAAGCTTGTTTCTTTGACTTTTTGATTTTGATTCGTGTTTATGTTGATTTGAGTTTTGATCATGTTCTTTGAATGGAAACAAGATTTATTTTGATGTTTTTAATTGTTGATTGAGTTTGGATTATTCTAGGGTTTAGGGTTATTCATGATCATGCAAGCTTAAGGTTGAAAGTATGTTTTTCTTAGATTGTTTGCATTTGATTTTAGTGGTTTTAATCTCTAATAATATTTATGAGGGTGTTTTTGGTGATCTTGGATGAGATGAAGAGGAAGTACGTTGGTTACAAGCTAGGGTTTTGGCAATTAATGCATGGTTTGAATTATTTTGGCATTAAGCATGTTGTTTGATTATATTTTGATGCAAAATGAATCTTGGATGTGTTCTTTGACTTTAAAAAAATGATTTGGTGTTATTCTTGAAAAAGGATGGATTATGAAAATTCTCTAATTGATTGTAAAGTATCATTTTGATCATTGATGCAAGTAAATAAGATCATGGATGTATTTTGAGTGGGTTTGAGAAAGAGAAGAATTGAAAACTTGATGTATATAATTATGGAGTGAAATTGAGTATTATGGCCTTGCATGGTGATGAGAGGGACCAAAGCTTCGTTACATGATTTTAAAGAGTGATTTTAGGTGAGGATTTGTGTGAAAAGAGAGGAGGAAGCAAGGCAGTGTGGCTGTGAACTGACAGAAAACAGGGAAACCTTTGCCAATAAGCTGGTAATGATCAGCCCAACCAAAAATTATGATTTTTGATAGAAAATATATTAGTGAGTTATCTTTCAAATGCCTTTTGAATCGCTTCCGAGGTCTGTGGAAAAAGTTATAGCCATTTTGTTAGAACTGTGCAGGTCAGACTAAAACTGACACACTTGTATTTTAGCCCTCTTTTGGGAACCCTATCGTGGAATCATATTTTGTTTTTGAATGAAATTTTTTTGGGACTTCTTAAGCTTTCTATATTGGGAAATTAGGTCTCAAGTGGAGGTCGGAAGATTAGGTTATGAGTCATTTACTTTAGCCCCTATTACGCCCTTACTTTTTGTTTTACTGTAGTGTTAATTATGAAAATAAATACATTTCCTAACTATATGTTCCTATAACGATAATTTTGTACAGAATTAGGGTCTAACCTATCATTTTCTCTCCTTTTGTGCATGATCATACTCAATGACATTTCATTAAAAGTTCCAGGTACGTTCATTGTCTGTATCTTTATAAATCAGTACGTATTTATCAAAATTATAACGTTTTGGTAAGTATATCAATGAATCAATTTAATTATTGATTTGTCACATAATTAGTAAACTCATCAGTTATCAATTACCAGGCATTACCCTTTAGTTACCTGCGCGGCTTCAGGCCATATTCCCCGATCGGCTTGGCAGGTGTACACCTATCTTTAGATCGTAACAGTTACTAGGGATTCACTATCAGATAATAATTGACAATACAGTTTTATATTTATCTCATTCCCTGTTTTAAATTAAAATGAATTGCAATGCGAACCCAACCAGTTCTTTCATGAACGTTTAACAATATAGGAATGCATGTACTGAGTATCAGCTCACAGTTCAAAATGTTTTTATGTTTTATTTGAAGCAAATGTTCAGTGAATCGCTCTCAGACTGGTAGGCCAATTGAAGATGCTTTTAGCACTATATTGTGAAATATTTTGATGTTGAAACTCTATACTCTATAAGAGTTACTATATTTTGATATAAACCTTAAGATAGTTGAATAGTTTGACATTAGAACTGTTTATATATGGTTTGATGTGTTGTGATTGTGTGAATGCCTTGTGATGGTTAACGTTGTTTAGCGTTGCTATATTTTAAGTTTACAAGCAAAGCGTTATCCTTTTTTTTGGACGGCGGTAATGCCCCATCATTTGGGATAATTCTTCTAATTGGTGAAACTAAAAGGAGAACGCAAACAGTGAATTATGTACATTTTGGGTGTTACATGAACAGTTCATAGTAATAGGTCACTTCATCTAATAGAACCACAATATTTGCAACCCACTCGAAACTATCAGTTTACTGGGTCAGATCAATGCCACCTATGGTTAAGTTACAGAGACCAGTTCACGAGTTTTACCAAAATGATTATGGCCAACTTGTCAAACTTCCCACCTCTATTCAGTTCTTAGTTCCTCATATCTCAACATGGGATGTTTCCCATTGTCTTTTATTCTTGTGGTTATTGGTCTTCTCATATTGTAGTTTCTTGTATCTCAATAAGGAAGACTCCTAGCCTATCATGAAAGGAATCTATGATTAGTCATCACATCTAGTAATCATGGATTTTATAATTGTGGCTGTCGATAGATTGAGGATATTAGGTTTTCTATTAATTTTGCATCATCAAAGCTTATACCATCATTGGATTTCATAATTTTTTTTTAAAAAAAATCCAAGTATCTCACTCAACAAAATACTAAAGATCTGACAATCATAAATAATAGCATTTAAAATTTTATTTTAAAAATGACACAATTATTAGCCAAGCAAACACCTTTGACAACATCTTCTTTATTAAGGTCAAATGCAATACAGTTAGAAGACTAAAATCACTTATGAGCATCAACCATAGAGTGTCTTTTGCAAGGTTCGGACTTTCTTCTGGACCGCCCACTTGGTACAACATCGACTATTGCGAATTACTGAGCTTTGACTCAATTGATATGGGAACTTTCTCCTCGACGTGATGGGCTGAGTTCTTCCCTCGTAAGAAGTACCCACCAATTTCACATAAGAGATTAGTGTATTGCATAATAATAGTTCCTGTTGTTATATCAAACAATTGGTTATACGGAATTAGTTATATATTTGGATGGTTAATTAAGTTACAGAGATCAATTCACAAGTTTTACCAAACGAAGATTCTACCATCATTAAAAAAAATTTCAATTATTATAGTTAAATTTGTTTATAATCCTTGATTTTGTCCTAATAAATTCCAACTGTTGCTTTAACTTGACCTAGCACTAATTTTACCGGTGGTTTTCTGATCCACCGACTAATCCCAGCAAATCACCACTCCTCGCTCTTAATAATTCTCTCTCCTCTAGTCCTCGCTCTCACACCTACCCTAACGAGTGCATCGCTTGGAAACTCATAAACTATTCATCAGCATATACTTTAGGAAGAAGCATCAGCAAAATTTATGGAGACTAGTCCACAGCTTGGTAGCCATCGATGTGAGCCCATCAACATACAATTAAGAAGCTAGAGATGATAATGAAGAAAAGTGATGATATAATTATAGTGTTCGAGGACACCATCATTATGAAGAAATATCAACAAATTCATAAAAACTAGTCCGCCTCAGCTATAGACCCTTCCAATTTGTTTACATACAATTAATTTGATTTCTTCCCATCACCTTTCAAACGAACCAGACACCGCAAGCAAGAGAAATGCCCAAATTGTAGTCCATTTAATTGGCCATGGAGAAATAGATGTCTATGAAGACAATCAAATTATGCTTTGTGCAACTTAAATTAACAATAAGTATTCACTTTTTTTTTTAATGAAATTTCATTCTCCTCCCTCATCTCTCTCCCACACATTTTTTCGTGACAATATTTGTCAAATAAATCAATAGCAAAAGCAGCGCATCTCCTTTGAATTTTTTTTTTAAAAAAAACAGAGCATTCCCTTTGAGAAAAGGATAAAAAAAAATACAGAGCATCCCAGAATCTCATTCTCAGCGATGAACATTACACCGTCACGACATGGACATAGAAGGATAAAGCAAATGCAATTGTTGGGTCAATTGCTTCCTTTCGTTGATTATGCAATCCTTAGTTTATGTCTTGCCCATCAATTTTCCATGCCGTCTGGATTTTCCTTGTTCTTCCTATGCGCTGGGCTATGTTTACAATGGAAGGGTGGGCTCCAACCAATCCATACTTCTTCTGCTTCAATTTTTTTTTAAAAAAAAAAGAGAAACTGAGGGAGAGAAAGAAGAGGGAGAAGATAAAGATATTTGGAAGACGTGTTCCATGAAAATAGGTATGGTGGAGAGAGAAATAAAAGGTTAACCGGTTTAATAGGTCATCAATTATCAATTTAAATGGTTTAGATTCATTCTTATAATATCAACGGTTTGTGTTTGTCAATTATCATAATTGGAAAAGAATTCAATTATGGTAGAATTTTACTTTACGGAAATGATTATAGCTAACTTGTCATATTTCCCGCCTCTACTTAGTTCTTAGTTTCTCACATCTCAATATGGGATGTTTCCCATTGTCTTTTATTCTTGTGTTCACCAATCTTCTCATGTCTCAGTTTCTCATATCCCAATATGAGATAACTGAAATAAAAGTTTGTAATAGCTCGAACCCAATACACATTCTAATGACCTCAATTTATTTTAATTACAAATTCATCGAGTTGGGCGCCGCATTTCCATTTAACATTTTTAAATATAGCTGTATATGCATATGTGTGCAGTGCAGGTTGAAACGACGATTTAGCCTTAAATAAGGCAATATTAAACCCCTTAATAATCCCTCAAAAACATTTATTTAGCTAATCACCAGTCCGAAACGTAATAACAAGAAAAAGAGTAACGTCTGCGTAAAAATATAGTTATAATAATAATAATAATAATAATAATAATAATAATAATAATAATAATAATAATAATAATAACAACAACAACAACAATTCACACACACAAAAAAGAAAAAAAAAGAAAAAGAACAAGAGGGAGAGAGACTAAACCGACATAACCACAGCCAAAATCAACACAAATTAAATTACAATCCAAACCGACCAAAAACCCAAACCCCTTGTTTCTCTCTCTGCCTACCCCGACACCCTCCCCCCTGTTTCCCTTCCTCTGTCAACTGCAGCCCCACCAGCGATGAACAGCCATTCGCCGGCCACCAGCGACCCCAACCAAGTCTGCCGTCGACACCGTACCTCGCAGCACAACTCCTTCGCCTGAAGTCGCACCGACCGACCACCTGAATCTCCCCTGCCCTGCCTCGGTTGCCACTGTTTTCTCCCTGTTGACTCCCGCCGGTCGTCGTCGAGCCCAGATATTGCCGGCCAGACTTTGATCGACGACACGCCAGCCACCACCCCCCCATTTCCTTCCTCCTTGTTCAGCCCATATATTAGCCTACAGTTGAAGGTGAAACCCTAAACCTTGCCTGACTAGTTTACTTTCGGTGTTGGAATTGGATTTGTTGTTGAATACTATAATTAGTATTTTCACTTAGTTGTTTGCAAATTTCTGAAATTGTTTTAGATGTTGAAATGGAACTGACAGCTTGAGGAATTTGGTTGTTGTAAGAACTAAGGGGAGGTGGCTTCGTTGGATTTTAATCTATTGTAATTGGCATTGCGATTCAGTTTATTTGCAAGTTCTAGAATTGTTGTGGACATTGTGTTGGATTGTGATTTGGGAAGAAGTTGACAGAGAGTAGAGAGTGGGAGTTTGAGATCGTGTTAATTTCCATTGTGCTCGTGCTTACGACAATTTATCGAAAACTGTTAATCCTAGTGAATGATTGGGTAAAACGCCTAAGTTTGACGTTACTCGGTTATATTGTAAAATTATGGATTGATTTGGATGATTATTGGATTATTGGTGTAGCTTGAATGAAATGTGGTGAATTGGATGCGTTGTAATGGTAAACGATTAATGGAAGTATATTATGCTTGACATGAGTTTTGTGCAAATTTTACATCATCCATAGACCGATGTCATTAGCTTATTGAGTTAATGCGAATCGTCAAGGTTGAAAATGAGCTGGTTATATTGTAAGTTGTGGCTTGATGCAAAATGGTACTTAGCGTTGATCGAAATGGTATGGGTGGTGGGGAGGAGTACAAGTTAGCTCGCTCTTCCAAATGAACCATTAGTTGCCAATAAACGAAGAGCCTACTGTTCACGTAATGAAATTGTATAAACTGATTGTGAGGTGCCTCATCAGTGTGATTAATAAAATAAAATGAACTATATATATATATATATATATATATATATATATATATATATATATATATATATATAATATTATATATATATTAGCAACATCCCCTAACATGTATTTCATGTATAGATAGATAGATATATATATATATATATATATATATATAGATATATATATATATATATTATATATATATATATATAACAAGTTTCTTGATATTAATCATGTAATGAGATAAAGATAAGGAATGAACTTATTCGGTAGGAATGAACTGGTAATAATAATTGAACCAACAATAATGATCACATTAAGGTGAGAAGATTTAATAAAGTTCATAATCTCACACTAATTGGGAAAATGGCATATTGAAGCAGAGGTGAGGCCACATCGATCGCTTTAGACTGCCACAAACAATTTTCACTCACACTGGAGAGAGGCTTTCAAAGACCAAGTACGTACACTGCATGTGCTCTTCGAAAACTCACATATTTCTCAGTAATGAAAATTAATACAAGATTCATTCAATGAACCAAGTTTCACAGTGTTTTGTCATATAAACAAGTAACCCCGCCCAATGACCAAGCATTAGGGCTCATGCCCATCAATATACCCGCGTACGGTGTCAACTCAGGCGTCTCGATCGGCCTGGGGGGTAAGCACCTAAAGTATGATCGTTTCAAGATGTACATCGACCAAGGGGTTCACTTTCAGATAATAATGAGCAAGTCATCTTATTTATGCATTCTCTCTCCCCTATTTGCAAAGTCAAATATTTTGAAATGCGGACGCCTAACTCTTTATGTATTATATTGATTTCACTGCATGGGGATGTACGTACTGAGCTTCGGCTCATTATTCGAATGTTTTATGTTTTTGGTTTTAGGGAAAGGATCAGTGAATAGCCCATTCTCTGGAAAACCCGAGGGTAGCGCAAAGTGAAAGAGATGTCGAACTGCTTTTGCAGGGGAATCGCTAGACACGGCCTTACAGTGATCCTTAAGCTTGGCATCCCAAGGACAAGTTAGTTGTGTATCATTTTGGACCTTATAATATTAATACGCAGTACTGTACCAACAAATGTATCAAATATTTTGGATTCTATAAGTGATTGCATATGGGTTTCTTTTCAATAGCTGAGTATCCAGATAAGGTATCGTAGGTACATGATTACAGGTAGGCCCAAAAGCCTTGTTCCATTACGGAACAGCGGTAACGCTCCCAATTCAAGAAAGACTTCCGCTGTTGATAAATAGTACTTTAGTAATGACGTTAGTCTAATCAATCATTTAGGATTGGGGCGCCACAGTTGTGGTATCAGAGACAGGTTAGCAAATCATCGTGAGCATAGGGTACGTGAGAGTTCAGCAATAGGGGTTAAGGATTTGAAGTTGGTAACTTGGTGTTTTGCTTTTGCTGGGGACTGGCTACGTGTACATGTACTTATACTTTTATGTTTTCTGTTGTCTTCATGCTTAGATGGATCACCCGGAAGCACCTACAAATGCGTACACCATGCAGATGGCACCACACACCCTAATGGCAGTTCACATTACTAACTTGCATGCGGCCATGATGGTTAACGCGCAGGATCCCTTTTCTGAATTTCATGATGTGGTAGCCCGCACGCGGCGACTTCTGGGGTCGTTGTCTTTCGTTGCTCCGTGGCATGAGTTCCGACTACGGTATCATGACTTTATGACCACGGGGGATCCAGGAGTTGATGCAGAGCGGTTTCAGGCAATAGGACCCTGGATTGCGATTACTAGGGACCTATTACTTCGGGAAGAGTTTCACTTGAGGGAGATCTCCTATGAGATCCTACCCTACATATTCCCAGCACTCCCGATGCAGCCCCCAGCCGTTCCACCCCCACCTCCAGCAGACCAGGGACCCCTACCCCCACAATCTCCAGTCCCCCACCTGCCTGTTTCTCCACCGCAGGCGGCCTCGGAAGAGGGTTCGGGAGCTCATGCTGGGGTCCATGTAGTGGTGGATGTGCCTAGCTCCCCTGAGATTATTGTGATAAGTTCTGATGAGGAGGTTTGAGGAAGGGTTAGCCTTCTATATTCAAAACCATTTGGCGGGTCAGCCAATTCAAACCTATCAAGAATTGTATGATAGGGCGGTTGAGGTCGAACGAGTGAAAGGTGAACTGAGGGCCCTGAGTTTAGGGAATCAAAAGAGGAAATGGAATGATCGTGGTGCGCCTAGCGGAAGTATGGCCCAAAAGAAACCTGCTGCTAGCAGTCGTCCAGTGGCACCAATGAAACCTTGCGCCAAGTGTGGGCGAACAAACCACACTACAGCAGATTATCGTGTTGGGACTAATAGGTGTATGTGATGTAGAAGCCCCGATCATCTGGTTGCCACTTGCCCCACACGACAGAAAGCCTTGGAGAAGAGGGTTGCAAAGCCCGCCTCGCCTCCTCGCCAGGGATCCCAACTTTTGAAGTCCCCAACAGTGGGGAGAGCCTATATAATGAGCAAAAAAGAAGCTGCAATCTCTGGTGCAGTCGTTACTGGAACTCTCTTTTTAAATTCAACACCATTTTGTGTGCTATTTGATTCGGGTGCGACGCATTTATTTGTATCTACCCACACTGCATTGCTACTAACTTTGAAACCGTATGAAGAACGGGTGAACTATAGGATTAGTTTGCCGAACGGACAAGTGATTGCGTGCCCCATCCTTTATAGGCATGTTCCTATCGTAATTGCTGACTATGAGTTCCCTGGGGATTTAATTCAATTTGATATGTCTGAGTTCGACATGATCTTGGGAATGGACTGGTTAACTGCATATGGGGCAACCATAGATTGCAAAAATCTTGGGGTTACTTTAAGAGGTCAGGGAAATCAAGAAGTGTGTTTTCATGGGGAAAAATTTAGGAAAGATCCTTCTGTGATTTCAATTATGAAGGTAAGAAAGTCGTTAAGACAAGGATGCGTCGGATATTTGTGTTATGCTATGGAAGTTAAAGAAGAATTAAAGACCCAGTTGGACGAGTTGTTGAAAAAAGGGCTTCATTAGGCCAAGTGTATCACCTTGGGGAGCTCCCGTGCTATTTGTGAAGAAAAAAGATGGAACCTTGAGGTTATGCATAGATTATCGGGAATTAAATAAGATAACCATCAAGAATAAGTACCCTTTGCCTCGGATAGATGATCTATTTGATCAATTACAAGGAGCCGGAGTGTTTTCAAAAATTGACTTGAGGTCTGGTTACCATTAGCTTAGGATTAAGGCAGAAGATATTCCCAAAACAGCCTTCATGACTAGATATGGCCATTATGAATTCACTGTGATGCCTTTTGGGCTTACAATTGCCCCTGCTGCATTCATGGACCTCATGAATAGAGTTTTCAGACCCTATCTGGACAAATTTATGGTGGTCTTTACAGATGACATTCTGATATACTCCAAGGATAAGAAAGAACATGCAGATCACTTGAGGACTGTTCTGCAAACGTTGAGGGAAAATCAACTATATGCTAAGCTAAAAAGGTGCGAGTTTTGGCTGACCGAGGTGATATTTTTGGGACATGTAGTCTCCAAGGAAGGAATCAAAGTTGATCCTCAGAAGATAAAGGCAGTTACTGAATGGCCCAAGCCCACAAATGTAACAGAAGTAAGAAGTTTCCTAGGTTTAGCAGGGTATTACAGAAGGTTTGTGAAGGATTTCTCCAGGATCGCCACTCCCTTGACTAACTTGTTAAAGAAAACTACAAAGTTTAAGTGGTCCGACAAATGTGAGGAAGCATTCCAAGAATTGAAGAGATGTTTAACCATAGCGCCTATCCTTACCTTGCCCAAGGAAGGGAAAGAGTATACTATTTATAGTGATGCCTCCAAAAACGGGCTAGGTTGTGTACTAATACAAGATGACAAGGTCATAGCCTATGCCTCTAGGCAACTCAAACCTTACGAGAAGAACTACCCAACTTATGACTTGGAGTTAGCGGCAGTTGTTTTCGCCTTAAAAATTTGGCGGCATTACCTTTATGGAGTACCATGTAAGGTGTACACTGACCACCAAAGTTTAAAGTATATTTTTACCCAAAAAGAGATCAACTTAAGACAATGGCGGTGGTTGGAACTCCTGAAAGATTATGATCTGCAGATTCAATATCATCCAGGAAAGGCGAATGTAGTGGCAGATCCACTTAGCAGAAAAATCCAACATTGCTTGAATGCAATGGTGATCACCCAACCTGAAATTTTAAGAGACCTTGAGGCCATGGCCATCGAGCTTGTTTCGCCAGGGTGCATGGATGGGCTGCTGATGGCATTAGAGGTACAGCCCTCCCTCATAGAAGAAATTAAAGCAAGTCAAAAGGATGATGCAAAGCTAGAAAGGATCAGAAGGAATATGGCACTGGGAAAATTATCTGGTTTCGTAGTGCATGAAGACGGGATATTAAGGTTCCAGAATAGACTGTGTGTGCCTGATAAAGAGGAGATAAGAAGAAAAATTATAGAAGAGGCTCATAACACGCGGTCCTCAGTGCACCCAGTGGGAATAAAAATGTATAGGGATCTGAGGCAATTTTTCTGGTGGGACAACATGAAGAGAGAAATTGCGGAATACGTGGACAGATGTCTGACATGTCAAAGAGTGAAGGCGGAACATCAACGTCCAGTGGGTGAACTAAGACCCTTGGAGATCCCTACCTGGAAGTGGGATTCAATTTCGATGGATTTTATTATAGGTTTACCCCTTTCTGCATCCAAGAAGAATGCTATTTGAGTCATTTTAGACCGATTTACTAAGTCAGCCCACTTCATACCAATTCATGACACTTGGGGTACCGAGAGACTAGCACAACTCTATGTAAAAGAAATAGTTCGATTACATGGCATACCAAAAGATATAGTGTCGGATCAGGATCAAAGGTTTCAAGCTCGGTTTTGACAAGCCCTGCAAAAAGCCTTTGGGACGAAATTAAACTTTAGCAGTTCATATCATCCTGAGGCTGATGGGCAAACGGAGCGAGTGAATCAGATCTTGGAGGATATGTTGAGGGCATGCGTACTCGACTTTCAGGGAAAATGGGAGGAGTATTTGCCCTTAATGAAATTTTCTTATAATAATAGCTATCAATCTACCATCAAGATGGCCCCTTTTGAAGCACTATATGAGAGGAAGTGTAGGACTCCATTGTGTTGGAGTGAGCTTGACGAAGCACTAATCATAGGACTTGAACTTATTCAGGAAACCACTGAAACGATAAGGAAAATTCAGGAACATATTAAAACAGCCTAAAGCAGACATAAGAGTTATGCGGACAAAAGGAGAAGGCCACTAGAATTTCAGGTGGGAGACAAAGTATTCCTAAAGGTATCCCCCGTTAAAGAAGTGAGAATGTTCAACATCAGGGGCAAGCTAAGCCCTAGATATATCGGACCCTATGAGATCATTGAGAAGCTAAACCCTGTAGCATACAAGCTGAATCTACCCTCGAAACTTGAGCATGTATACAATGTCTTCCACATTTCACAGCTCAGAAAGTATATTCCAGACCCACATTATGTCATTTTAACAGAACCCGTAG
The DNA here is from genome assembly GCA_029747015.1 of Carnegiea gigantea. NCBI lineage: Eukaryota > Viridiplantae > Streptophyta > Magnoliopsida > Caryophyllales > Cactaceae > Carnegiea > Carnegiea gigantea. The sequence goes on along the minus strand of JAKOGI010000341.1, from coordinate 272,333 downwards.
AGGTTGCTGAGAAATTACGGTATGAAGAACGTCATATGCAAATATTGGATTATCGAGTCAAACAACTCAGGAATAAGAGTATTCCATTGGTCAAAGTTTTATAGACCAATCATGATTCAACTGAAGCTACATGGGAAACTGAGGATGATATGAAAGCCAAATACCCGTACTTGTTTGAGGTATGGTGACTATTCCCGGAAGTCGTAAGTTTCAAGAACGAAACTTATCTCAAGGGGGGAAGGCTGTAATAGCCCGAACCCAATACACATTCTAATGACCTCAATTTATTTTAATTACAAATTCATCGAGTTGGGCGCCGCATTTCCATTTAACATTTTTAAATATAGCTGTATATGCATATGTGTGCAGTGCAGGTTGAAACGATGATGTGGCCTCAAACAAGGCAATATTAAACCCCTTAATAATCCCTCAAAAACATTTATTTAGCTAATCACCGGTCCGAAACGTAATAGCAAGAAAAAGAGTAACGTCTCCGTAAAAATATATTTATAATAATAATAATAATAATAATAATAATAATAATAATAATAATAATAATAATAATAATAACAACAACAACAATTCACACACACAAAAGAGAAAAAAAAAAGAAAAAGAAAATGAGGGAGAGAGACTAAACCGACATAACCACAGCCAAAATCAACACAAATTAAATTATAACCCAAACTGATCAAAAACCCAAACCCCTTGTTTCTCTCTCTGCCTACCCCGACACCCTCCCCCCTGTTTCCCTTCCTCTGTTAACCGCAGCCCCACCGGTGACGAACAGCCATTCGCCGGCCACCAGCGACCCCAACCATGTCTGTCGTCGACACCTCACCTCGCAGCACACCTCCTTCGCCTGAAGTCGCGCCGACCGACCACCTGAATCTCCCTGTCCTGCCTCGGTTGCCACTGTTTTCTCCCTGTTGACTCCCGCCGGTCGCCGTCGAGCCCAGATATTGCCGGCCAGACTTTGATCGACGACACGCCAGCCACCACCCCCCCATTTCCTTCCTCCTTGTTCAGCCCATATATTAGCCTACAGTTGAAGGTGAAACCCTAAACCTTGCCTGACTAGTTTACTTTGGGTGTTGGAATTGGATTTGTTGTTGAATGCTATAATTAGTATTTTCACATAGTTGTTTGCAAATTTCTGAAATTGTTTTGGATGTTGAAATGGAACTGACAGCTTGAGGAATTTGGTTGTTGTAAGAACTAAGGGGGGTGGCTTCGTTGGATTTTAATCTATTGTAATTGGCATTGCGATTCAGTTTATTTGCAAGTTCTGGAATTATTGTGGACATCGTGTTGGATTGTGATATGGGAAGAAGTTGACAGAGAGTAGAGAGTGGGAGTTTGAGATCGTGTTAATTTCCAATGTGCTCGTGCTTACGACAATTTATCGAAAACTGTTAATCCTAGTGAATGATTGGGTAAAACGCCTAAGTTTGACGTTACTCGGTTATATTGTAAAATTATGGATTGATTTGGATGTTTATTGGATTATTGGTGTAGCTTGAATGAAATGTTGTGAGTTGGATGCGTTTTAATGGTAAACGATTAATGGAAGTGTATTATGCTTGACATGAGTTTTGTGCAAATTTTACATCGTCCATGGACCGATGTCGTTAGCTTATTGAGTTAATGCGAATCGTCAAGGTTGAAAATGAGCTGGTTATATTGTAAGTTGTGGCTTGATGTAAAATGGTACTTAGCGTTGATCGAAATGGTATGGTGGTGGGGAGGAGTACAAGTTAGCTCGCTCTTCCAAATGAACCATTAGTTGCCAATAAACGAAAACCTACTGTTCACGTAATGAAATTGTATAAACTGATTGTGAGGTGCCTCATCAGTGTGATTAATAAAATAAAATGAACTATATATATATATATATATATATATATATATATATATATATATATATATATATATTAGCAACATCCCCTAACATGTATTTCATGTATAGATATATATATATATACAAACAAGTTTCTTGATATTAATCATGTAATGAGATAAAGGTAAGGAATGAACTTATTCGGTAGGAATGAATTGGTAATAATAATTGAACCAACAATAATTATCACATTAAGGTGAGAAGATTTAATAAAGTTCATAATCTCACACTAACTGGGAAAATGGCATATTGAAGCAGAGGTAAGGCCACATCGGTCGCTTCAGACTGCCACAAAAAATTTTCACTTACACTGGAGAGAGACTTTCAAAGACCAGGTACGTACACTGCAGTACTCTTCGAAAACTCACATATTTCTCAGTAATGAAAATTAATACAAGATTCATTCAATGAACCAAGTTTCACAGTGTTTTGTCATATAAACAAGTGACCCCGCCCCAATGACCAAGCATTAGGGCTTATGCCCATCAATATACCCGCGCGCGGTGTTAACTCAGGCGTCTCGATCGGCCCGGGGGGTGAGAACCTAAAGTATGATCGTTTCAAGATGTACATCGACCAAGGGGTTCACTTTCAGATAACAATGAGCAAGTCATCTTATTTATGCATTCTCTCTCTCCTGTTTGCAAAGTCAAATATTTTGAAATGCGGGCGCCCAACTCTTTATGTATTATATTGATTTCACTACATGGGGATGTATGTACTGAGCTTCAGCTCATTATTCGAATGTTTTATGTTTTGGGTTTTAGGGAAAGGATTAGTGAATAGCCCATTCTCCGGAAAACCCGAGGGTAGCGCAAAGTGAAAGAGATGCTGAAGTGCTTTTGCAGGGGAATCGCTAGACACGGGCTCACAGTGATCCTTAAGCTTGGCATCCCAAGGACCAGTTAGCTGTGTATCATTTTGGACCTTATGATATTAATACGCAGTACTGCAACAAATGTATCAAATATTTTGAATTCTATAAGTGATTGCATACGGGTTTCTTTTCAATAGCTGAGTATCCAGATAAGGTATAGTAAGTACATGGTTACAGGTAGACCCAAAAGCCTTGTTCCATTACAGAACTGCGGTAACGCTCCCAATTCAAGAAAGACTTTCGCTGTTGATAAATAGTACTTTAGTAATGATGTTAGTCTAATCAATCATTTAGGATTGGGGCGCTACAAAGTTTAGGAAGCCTCCTAGCCTACTGTGGGAGGTTCTACAATTAGTTACGACATCTAGTAATTATGAATTTTATAATTGTGAACTGTTGATAGATTGAGGATATTAAGTTTCTATTAATTTTAAGTTTAGGAAGACTCCTAGCCTATTGTGGGAGGTTCTACAACTTACGAGAGATATTCAAGATGAGGTACCCTGGTGTATGCTTTTTGCAGATAACATTGTTCTTATTGATGAGACTAGACAAGGAGCTAATGACAAGTTGGAGAGATGGAGGCATACTCTGGAATCGAGAGGTTTTAGAGTAAGTGGATCGAAGACGGAATACCTGCATTGTTGTTTCAGTGGAAGGGTAGCTACGAGGGGAGAAGTCACCCTGGATGGGAGGCCGATACCTGAGGTCGATAAGTTTAAGTATCTAGGCTCGATCATTCAGCAGAATGAGGATATTGACGAAGATATTAACCAGCGACTAAAAATAGGCTGACAAAAATGGAAGTATACCTCAGGTGTGCTGTGTGATAAAAGGGTGCCCCTTAGATTGAAAGGCAAAGTCTATCGTATGGTAGTTAGACCGGCTGTCCTCTATGGATCGGAATGTTGCCCTCTAAAAAAGGCTCAAGTTCAAAGGCTGACGGTAGCAGAGATGAGGATGATAAAGTGGATGTGTGGTTATACGAGGATAGATAGAATTAGGAATGGAGTTATCAGAGACTTAGTTAAAGTAGCTCCCATCGGAGATAAGATGAGAGAAACAAGACTCCGATGGTTTGGTCATATGAAGAGGAGGAGTGACGACGCCCCAGTGAGGAGATGTGAGAGAATTAACATCCCCGCAGGCAGAAGAGGGAGGGGACGACCAAAGAAGAGCTTGGACGAGGTGATTAGAGAGGACTTGAAAGTTGTCGGTTTGACGGAGGACTTGGCTCAGGATAAAAAGTTGTGGCGGGATAGGATTAAGGTCTTACACTGCGATATGGGGGGAGAGTCGACCCCGTAGTTTTCTTCTGGCTGCTATGGCCCAGTTCTAGTAGTGGTTTTTTTTTTTTCCCCCGTATGTTGGGTTTTATTGCAGGTTGTAAGATCTTCTGAGGAGAGTTCTGGTTTGCTTATAGTTGGGGGTCCAGGTATGTCACCTTCCTCCTGTTTCTTGTTCTTTATTTCTTTACTTCAGCAACTGATCATTTATTTATCTCGGTCTTCTGTCGCTATAGTATCTTTCTTCTATCAACTTTTTCCATTAAATGTTTTCGGAAAATCTTTCCTCTTTAAAATATTTTCGCAAAACCGTTTTTGTGAGTCTCTTGGAATCAGCCTCTCTACGGGTAGGAATGCCGGTAGGGGTAAGGTTGCGTACAGCTGGATCTCCCCAGACCCCGCGAAAGGGGGACCCACACTGGGAGTTGTTGTTGTTGTTGTAATCATTAAATTTCACAATTTAAAAAGAAAAGCCAAGCGTCTCAACTCAACAAAATGCTAAAGATCTTACAACCATAAGTAATATCTTAGTGCATTTAAATTATTTTTTAAAAAATGACACAATTTTTAGCCAAACAAACAACTTTGATAACATCTTCTTTTGTTAGGGTCAAAAGCAATAAAATTAGAAGACTAAAATCACTAATGAATATAAATCATAAAGTGTCTTTTGCAATGATCGAACTTCCTTATAGAACATCTAGTTAATAACAATAGTGAATATTGCGAATTACTGAGCTTTAACTCAATTGATATGGAAATTTTCTCCCCAACGAGATGGGCTGAGTTTTCCCAAGTACGAAGTAGCCACCAATTTCAGAGGAGATCAATGTATTCAGTGGTTGTTCACGTTAGAAATTAATAATTTGACCGAGTCAACCTATCCAAAAATAGTGGTTGAGATAATTATCAAATGTTTATGTAATATTTTGAAAACGTACATATGAAACATGTTGAAAATCTTTAGTAATTTGAGTTAGAATTCCGAATTTATCTTTTTTATGTGACAAAAAGCTTTCTTTCATTATGTTCTTTTTTGTTTTTTTTAATCAATATGCTATTTAAACAATTAAGCGTATAAAATATTGAATACCTTGAAAGACTAATTATTAAATACTATTATTTGATAGTTAACCGCTAATGAAACCGCTAATAATTTTATTATTAAAACAGTTAATTTTACCGAAGGCATCTGAAAGAATGACGGAGTCAATGTTTGCTTTTCTTTCTTATATGATCATAATTCGTAGGAATCCCATTTAAGCCTAACATGAATCCCAAAAAGACTGCATTTTATTAGGTACTCCCGGGAGTTCATACCCCCGGGGCTGATGTTGTGCCAAGTCACCAGAAACATGTCACCTTATGTTAAATTGTTTTAATTTATTTTCTTAATGCAAGCCCAGATAATCTATTGCAGTTACTTTTTTAAAATTATTTATAATAAAAGCTCAGGCAACTGATTGCAGTTACATTTTTTTAATTATTTATAAATTAAAGTTCACGTTTCTCCAGAGGTGGTGGACGATCTTTCTTTGTAAAAGCAATTCATGTTTGCAATTGTTATAATATAAAGATTTGTAGTATAGCCCAAAAAATAGTACATAGTGTAATAATCTGTAGATTCATTATTTCCTATTGCTATCTAACTAATTTCTCTTTATTATCATCATCACTATTCATTATTGTAATTTAATAATTTGGAGATTGTCTCTCTCTCACTCAATGTTGTTATCATTGATACATGATCCATTGCTTTCAAGTTGTACAATAATTTGTATTTTGCAGGTCCTTTCATGGTTCCCTTCTCTCTATTTCCCTATTTCTATCTACATAAATAATTTTTGTTAATTGCATTTTTTATAGACAAATTGTTAAGGGTGATGACGAACATGAAAGTTCCTAAAGTTTTGAAGCAGAAATCACAGTGAATAATTTGTGGCGGCTCAATGAACAAACTAAATTTGACATAAAGTCCTCAAGCAACAGTTGAACAAATTGAATTCTCACAGTGAACATCCTTTAGTGTCGTAATGAACTTAAGTGTCCCTTGTCAGTAATTACCAAGCTCCAATTTTATGGAGAGCAATAATGGATTAGCTAATGAACAAAATGAATTTTTGAGATGAATAAAGTTGCGCGACATGTGAGCGAGGTAACAAGTAACCTAAATACTTAATGAACAATTTTAGTTACATACTGAACATGGCTTATTTGACTATAGTGAACAAGCTTATTGAGCCAGTGAACTAATAGAAGTGAAATAGTGAACAAAGTGAAGTTTGAGATGTACAAGTCCAAGTATAGAAATGAAGAACATGATGAAATATATTATATGAACTCAACTTTGGGAATGAGCTAACAAGTGATTTAATAAGCAATATTATACACTTATTTAATTATAGCGAAAAAAGCTCATTAACCTAGTAAACTATACCCCTGGCATAGTGAACAAGTTGAAGTTTACAAATAAACGTATCTAAGTGGCACAATGAACAACCTCAGTTTCCTAAGGTCTCTTGAACACCACAAGTGGCGTACAATATAATCAAGATCTCCTAGTGTACCATGTTGATGAAAAAAATGAACAAATCAAATACACTTGCTTATAGTTTTGTAATCAAAAATGTCTTAATCTTTAGGTTGGCACTTTGTATTAGTGCAAGGTTTGCATGAACAAATCCAAAGAGACAACTCTGAAGTCAAAGTGCTAGTGCTATCGGATTTTATGGTCTTCGATCTGCCTTCCTCATATTTATATCTTTTCTTGTTACAATCATTGTAGGATCTCAAAACTTGTTGTCTGTGTCAAGCAAAATAATAGTACCCTACTTCATTTGTCGTGAATAACTTGCTTGGCATCAAACCTAAAAAGGAAAGGAAAAGCGAGGAGCCAGTGAACAATCACAACATAGCCAATGAACACATTTGCCAATTCTGATGAATAAACACTAGACATCCAATGAACAAATATTTTATGGTGTGTGAACAACTTGAGGATGTGGTACTTAACAAATGTTTTGAAAACATCTGCTAGCTAGTTTAGAGTACCCTAAACTCTAATAGACCCCTAGGATACAATTAGCATACAAAATTAGATGGCCTGTATTTCAACGTCTAGGATCAACTTCCTATGACGAACTCACCTCAAGACTTGAGACAACCATGCGAAACTTGCATGTGCTGGCTTCGGGTGATTAATGAACACATGTAGTAATTAATGATCGGATGCTTGTGTTGCCTTTAGGATGAACTATCGTATGAATGTATCATGTATGTTTGAGAAGACCCTAAATTGCTAGCAGCTTCTCACCTGACCATTATGATGAGTTGAAAGGATGGAACTTTTGAAGTTTAATGCCTCTTCTTGATCATGTAAATGAGTATTTGTCCTTAATTTTTTTGTCCATGGCTTATTGAGATAAGCACATGATTCAATTGTCGTTTATTCTTGTCCATTTTCTTCAACGTTAGAAGGAAGAATTAAGTATCGCTTAGATTCAACAAGTAATAGTGTTGAAAATGGTGAAAACTTTAAGTTTACAAAATTATCCTATTGGAATTTTGTGGTAAAGAAGAGAAATAATGTGCATCCAAGAAGGCGAACGAAATAAAGAAAGTGTAGAAAGAAGAGGAGGGAGAAGAAAGAAGCATGGTGGGCGGAGGAAACCGCTGCGTGTTGCATTGCTACATGAAAGGTTCCTAGGTTTTGTGTATTTTTTAAAAAAAATATATTCCACCTTGGAATATCATTGATGACTTTGACCTGGCATTATGTACTCCCAGAATAGGTATTGCAAAAAGACTGCCGTCGGTCTGCTTGCAATTCCAAAAAATTATTGGCAAACACTGACACCCGACATAAAGCTTATAATTCGCAACCATAAAGGGTTCCAATGAGGGCCGCAACAAATCACTTTATGATTGTGAGGCCCATTATAGGCCCTTATTATGGCCCATGATGAGTGCCCCCAGCCCAAAGGCGCTATATATAATTTGCAATGCTAAAATATTACCATATGTTTGCGAGGTGGTCGTCCAACGTGGCAGCCCACCTCACAAATAATTATTGAAATCCAATATATGACATGCACAAGTTAACATTCGCGGGTGGTCTGTCTTAATTCGTGCGTGGCATGATCGCGTTTCATCAATTTTATGGTCAAACACTCGACATCCGTTTAACTAATTGACAAAATTCATCAATAACACTAAGTAGACAGCTAAAACAAAAGTCAGTAAACATTTTGAAATACTTTGTATGGTTATTTACCGTAAAATAGAAATAAAGATTGACATGTAGTACGTAAAATTGTATCCAAATCTTAGAGAGTATATAATTAAGTCAGTGTATGAGTCTCTTTCCCTTTTTATGTGTAATAGATTTGTACAATATAAATATTTGATACCAAATTGGGTGACGCTATTGTACATATATGAGTCACATAGGAATAAACTCAATTAAATATCTCACAGAAGCGCAAGAAAAAATGATCTAAAAAGCTTTATAATGAATGATATTCTAACTTTTAATAAGGAGGCAATTCCGTGTGTGGTACTCGTTAATTCAGCTGGTAAAGTATGTAAAAGTTATTACCATCGCTTAGATTTAAACCTATTTATGTCGACATTTACATCTCATTTGTATAGAAAAATAAGTTACGTAAAGTAATATTTTACATTTGAAGAATAAACATCCATTCAAATGATAATCTTCAAATTAGCCACCAGAAGATGGTTTTGGGCTGCACATACATTGTTTTACAAAATTACATCTAAATTTAATTGGAAACATGGTAAAGTTTTTCAAGACTCATAAACTCATTGTCCCGTTGATGTTTTAATCTGATTATTCTATCTCAATAGACTGACAACATTTTAGTCTAATGCTACTCTTGCCGTGGGTATTTATCCCTTGAAGGCACAACCTCCTTCCTGCTTGTGCGAGTTTCAATGGATCCCATATCGGTCTAATTATTCACGGGCTAAGTTTGCAGTAGCAGATTGGCGTTGCAGCTGTTGCTCCACCCTTCCCACCCAAGTTGGAATCTGGGGGACCTTCCTTTGCCAAATTATTGGGACAGGTAGGGGGTGCGTGAGTTTGGACCTTGGATCTTGGCAGCAAAAAAAAAAGTTCGCATTAAGCTTAAGTATATCCATAGTGTAGTATTAGTTCAAATAGAAAAATCGGCTCACTATACCATTAAATGAAAAAAAAAAAGGTCGATCTCATTCACGTATAATATCAAGATAAGCTGTCTTGTTTATTTAAAAATGAAAAATGAAAAACCTATGATACTAACAACCGTAACTACCATAGGACATGTAACATGTGAATTGCATACAATCTAAGAACCTTGCCTCATGTGGAAGGTATTACAACTGCGTTACGGCCGCTTTGCAGTTGGATTAGCTTTCCAGTGAAGTGGGGCCAATTCATTATTAATAAATAGTTAGGTGAAAGGGTTGCAAAAATCCGAGATTTAAAATTCGATCCAAACTATTTGGATTCATACCTGACCCAACACTCAAAATAGACTCACCCAAAAGTAAACCTGAAACTCGAATTAGCCTGAATCAAATCATACTCGACCTGAAATTTTCGACAAAGTTGCTTATTTTTGTATGACAAGCGTATTGGACCAAAAATCAGTTGGCCCGAAATCGACCCGAACCGAAATTCACCTGACCTAAACTGAACGCATTCAAAATATCACTTAATCCAAAACATAACCCGACCCAAACATAACTCAACTCACACTCGAATCGAATGACCCATTTATCAGGTCTAAAAGTGTCCAACTAGTGGAAAAAGAACATTCAATTTAGTACACTTTATTACATGCTGCTACCCGTGAAAAAGAAAAGAAAAAAAACAAGGACAAAAATGCTAGCATGCCATATACAGGTCACAAAGATTATTTGCTCACTTTCCAATTCCATGATTCACAAGCTCATTGGATATCATTCTTTTAAAATGCAAAAACAAAAGGAAAAAGAATAAACACATCAAATTCTACAAAAATCCCATCTAAATAACCTAAAACATTATTAGATAAGCCCAACTCAAAACTATCTACTCGCATATATAAAATAAGGACTCAATTAAAACAAGGGTAGATCGATTACAACGTTAGTTTAAGGGGAAAAAAATTTGAAACTTACCTGAATTTTCTCTAAATTTTATCTTAATATTGCCATATTTTGATATTTGTTGAGAAAATCACTCTACTTTTCTTTAGAATTTGAAATTTGACCAAATCTCAAATATAATTTAAAATTTTCCAGACTTCAACCTCGGCACAAGCGATCGTCACACGGTTGTAACTTGCACAGGCATTCCATACATGATTTTTGGACTTTTACCAAAGTAGCGTTGGTAAAAGTAGGCTACACAATCTTGCTAGCTCAATGCAGGATTTTTGAAATTTCATTATATCAAGGTATTAAAAAATTTTCGGCCTAAATCTACCCCCTTATTATAAAATTTTCATTATATCACGGCATTAAAAAATTAATGGCGAAAAGCTGTGGTATTTTAAATTAATATAAAAGTCGTAAGGTGCCAAAACTTGAATAGGTCGGCAATGTATAAATATAATCTGCATGCAACAGTGATATGTGGCATTTGGTACAATAATTTGATGATAATTTGGACCAAGACTGAAGCTTGGTAATTTATTTAAGTTTGGTGATATTTTAAAAATTGTAAAAACAAGTTGTTGCTTTTAGAAACCTAATTAAGGGTTTCTAATTTTCTTTTTTTAAAAAAGAGTGATTATCACAAGTTTTTTTGTGTATGCAATCACCCTTATTTGACCTGATAATATGGTCTAATAAGTCTTATAATGCGATCACCCTTATATGATTTGTAGCAACCATGATTATAGAGTAAATTTTTCATTATGACACCGTCTCTTTAATATCAATCTAGAAAACTAGATAAAGGCTTAAAACACAAAAGTAACAATTGTGCACTCAACAACACACTACACATCCAACAACAAATAAACACCCAAAAAATACCACAAAGTTAACAGTGAGCACTTGAATATCGCAATTTATATCATAATTTCAAATCTAATGACTGATTACTACTGTCCAAGAAAAAAGTTTGTTTTTTTTTTAAAAAAAAAAATTTCCCCTTCTAACCCCCTTATTTGACATGGTCACTAAATCCCTTTCTAATTGACACAAGGCGCAAAACAAACTATAGTTTTTTTGAGTCTACAATGTAACTCCACCGAACAATCTATCAGATGCAGCATGATGTTATTTTTATTTTATGCAAATAAGAAAAAGTGTTGAGTAGTATCCTCACACCATCTACATAATAAGACATTTGATAATTTAATTTCTGACATAAGTAATCCTTTATGATTTTATTTTTTTTTTTTGGGGGGTGGCCGTCATGGGATCTCGTATCCAAAATTGTAAGATGCTAGACATAGGAAGAATGTACTATGTCCTAACCTTGGGGTTTATTGATGGAGACTAGCAACATTCGTTTCCTTCTAATAATTTGAACCACTTGATAAGCAATCCCAAGACAGATCCATAACATGACTAATATAATAGAAATTTTACTTGAAAATCTGCCCATATTATTTTTCGTGACTCTTAAAAATATTACTAATTAATTTTTATGCCTTCCTTTATGGCCAAAAAGAAAAGGGGGTTGGGGGAGGGGGAGGGGGGGACAAAGATGTTGAGAACTGCCAGATATTCAAGCAGAAATCCTTTCAGTATTCTCTTCCTAGAGCCTAATGGAGGCTTTCAACCCCCTGTATACAAGCCAGGGCTATAAAAACAAAAGCCAAAGCAAAGCAAAGCAGAACCCAAAAGAAAGCCCCACAACATGGATGTACAACAAACCTACAAACTACCACTAATACACAAGATATCGAAGTTGATCATCTCCTAGGCTTTTTCTTAGATTTGTCGCCACCATCTCTACCACTACCACCACCACCACCGGACCTCCCTCCTTTGCTCGAATCCGGGGTACTTATCATCGCCACCTTCCTCTTTGGCGGCCTCCCATTATTCCCGTTTCCATTTCCTGATCTCCTTGTCACCACTGCCGTCTCCCTCTCCCCTCCTCTCCTCCCTGAACTCCTGCTTGTCGCAACCGCCTCAACCTCTCTACTACCCCTCTTCGGATTCCCACCACTCTTCTTCTTTGTACCCTCGGTTTTCTCTCTTCTCCCTATTTCCCTCTCATCCTCTTCTTCCTCCTCCTCGGGATCCTTCTTCTTCGCCTTCTCTTGGCTCGAGGGCGAGTTTTGCTTCATCCTCTTCAAGAAATTCACCACACCCTGTTTCTTTGACGCCGTTGTCCCCTTCTCCTGGTGTTGCTGCTGCTTTTGATCTGCATTATTCGCCTTCTTCTTCGCCAACTCCTCAGGATCATCTCCCTCCCCGTCTGAGCTGATCTCACCTTTGTTGCTACTGTTATTATTATTAGATTTGCTCATTCTCTCTCTATTATTGGCAGCTTCTTTGCTGACTATCTTCTTGCTACTACTCTCACTCATCTTCAAGCCCCCACCACTGCGCCCCAAGGCCGATCGCTCTCTCGAGACCACCTTCTTCTGCTCACTTCCAGCACCCTTTTCACTCTCTTTCTCTCTCCTACTAGCAGCACCAGTGCTAGAGTTAGCACCACTGTCAACCTTCTTCTGAGGGGCATCACCCTTGGACTTTTCCACTTTATTAATGCTCTTAGTATTGCTTTTGTCATCATTATCGTTGCTAGTATTAGTTTTGGTGTTGGAGTCTTCCTTCTTCTTCATGCTCTCCGACAAGGCTTGCATTGAGCTGGAGCTTCGGCGCCGGCAAACCACCATGGTGGACGACGACCTGGGCTTCTTGACCACAGGCTCGAGGTGCTGCGGTTCCGTGTCGGGTTTTACAGGCTGCATAGGCTTGGTGGGCGTGCGGGTCCTTTGGGCGATCTCGTCAATCACCGACTTCCGCAGCTCCCGCGCCGCGATGTGCTCCGCTGAACTCTTGCGGTAAAACATCACAGCGTTGGTGAATATGAGGAGCAGATCGCGGTAAAATTTGGGGTGACAGTCGCAGTAAACGCCCTTGTCAAGCCTGGATTGAACCGTATCCAGATCCATGTGTTGTCGGATCACATTCCGGTATTTCTCAGTTTCCTGTACAACGTAACATCAAGTTAACGGTTGAGAAAGAGCAGAGAATAGATTAACTACATCGAGTCCTTGGCCCGAAAAATAAAATTTTCGCCATTTCATTTCTAACCTAATTATGAAGAATTTTCATAATAATTTATGCTTAGAAATTAAGAGGACTCTGACTCTCTACCTGCTATCAATGAATGCAATAACTGGTTGAAACAAGTAAACAATTTGTACTCGTATTGGGAGGTTAGTCAAAAGTGTTGCGAGGAGTAGGCTGACAACATACAAAAGACAACCCAAAGATAAATCAAATCAACAACAGATCTGATGGTCTTACATCATCTACATATTGCTTTTTCTACATTAAATATAAACACAAAATTAAATACCCATCACTTCTTTTTTTATTCTTTTTAACTGCAAAACAACTTTTTTTTAAAAAAAAAAAGAGAAAACCTAAACAAAACATTTATATCTGCTTTTTTTAAAAAAAATTTCAATAGAACCACAAGATTCGAGACTGGGGCCCTTCTATGTCTATTTTTCTGAATTTTAACAAAATTACTATGACACATGGTGGAAGACCAGGGATAACCAGGTCAGCAAGACCAGACCAAATACTTGTAATGTACGGGCAAACGAACAGCTCAAGCATAATTGGCTGACATTTAAAACACTTTTCTCTGGGAACAGGCATGGTGAGGTTCGAGGTTGAGTTATACATATATGCATATCCATTTTCAAAAATTATAAACATATTTACATCTATTGAATTTTGAATGGCTATATCCATACTCACCCATTGGATTTTTTAGATTTATGAGAATTATTTGGGTATATATAGAGTGTACAAAGCATCATCTGTATTCAACCTACATTTACACACATTATATTTGATTAACAATTTCAAGAGAAACTATTAAAATTCATATTTAGATAAATTCACGAAAGTTAAAATTGTAAAAAAAAAGAAGTAATTTTTCATTTACATAAGTAAACACTATACAATTATTTTCACACCTAAAATTTATTTTTGACTTTTACTGTATTTTAGTCATACCTTACTAGCAAATCGGGAATACAACTAGGTACGGATTTTAAGAATCTATATCTATACACATACCTATTTGCAAACACAATATCCATGCCCACTTAAAACTTATTCTCATCATCTATTCGAGTGTTAAATAGAATAAATTTTGATCGAGTTTTTCAAGTTCAAGTAATATTCTCACTCGTATTTTTCTCGTATTTTTCTCCTCTCCTTACTAAAATGTCAAATAAAAACAGATACAAAAAAAAAAAGGAATAAAAGAGAGGGATAAAAGACACGGCAACTTGAAAACCAGAAACGTCTCCTTCCCAAGTCCCCAAAGGCATAGGAGTAAGGACTATGATATCGATTGGTGAGTGATTGACTAATTCATATTATGTAGTATAAATTTCTAATTGGAAGGCTTAGTTCCCTATTTTTCCCATCTTGCTACTAAAGTTTGGAATGCTAATTAACTAATTGTGAATATTAATCTTTTTTCAAATCAATTTTTCCACGTCAACGTAAACATTGGAGTCCACCAGTTTAAGATGTTCAAACCAAATTGAAGTAGGACTAATACAGTTTATTAGCGATTTAACGCGAGTCACCTTTCAGCAAGCAGGTCAAATGAGAACTATAGGTTTTTTTTTTTTAAAATAAGATTCATAGATTTCTTTTAATTTATTTGCTTAGAACTTCTGAAATAAACAAAAGAATTTAGTTAGAATTTTGGTATGGGAAAATGAATATTCAACTTTCCACTGTTTAGCAGTGTAAATGATGAAAAATTATCTTCTAAGAAAAATAATTTTCCCCAATAGAAGAAAATAGTCAGGATCGACATTTATGGTCACCTGAAATTTAGGCAAAGAGTGGAAAATTATCTCAACAGTTTGGATCAAAACTTAACTATTCGATGGGCAAGATTAAAATAAACCCAAATCTAAATTTTGAGTTCAAATTTCTATAATTTAGTTAATATTTATCTTCGCCACGACAATATAATCGACATTTCTTGCCACTAAAATAATTTCAATAATTTGGATCGAACGTTTATCACCAAATATAAAATATTAAAATAAGCTCAAATTCAGATTTTGAGCTCGATATTTTTTCATGTGGTCAACATTTTCTCCTCAACAACAATTTCATCAATATTTTTTATCATTAAACAATGCAGTCATTATTTCCCACCGCTAAAACAATTTCAACAATTTGAATCTAAACTTGATCATCGGATATGAAATATTAAAATACGCTCAAATCCAGATTTTGAACATTCCTTCATTTGTCAATATTTTTCTCCGCCACAATAACTCAATTGACAATTTTGACCACTTAAACAACTCAATTGATTTTCTTATCACCAAAACAATTTCAACAATTTAAATCGAAATTTGATTATCCAATATGAAATATTAGAAAAAATTCAAATATAATTTAGTTGATATTTTTCATTATTTAAATAATTCAGTTGATGTTTTTCTTTTTTTTCCATGAAAAATAATTTACCTTGTACCAAATGACAGAAAATGTAACATGAAAATCAATTTTTCTTGAAAAAAATATTTTCCACTAAAAATGATTTTGCGACAAAATCATTTTTCTTCCAACCAAACACTACTCTAATATCTGTAAAAGTATTTGAACAAGATTGAACTCGACATCAATAGAAAATTAGATGAAATATGTAGAGATCCTAAAAATCCATAAAAATATCTATAAAAAGAACGTCTAATAATCCGAAGGTGGCCTAACATAATCCCACATCTATCCAAAACAAGTTTTATTTATCTCACGACTCTTCTTAAAATTCAATGGCCCGAACTCAAACTGAAGAATCTGCTTATTGAGTTTGCGTAATGAAAACCCAGCTACTTCAAGCAGAATTCCGACCCATACCTTTTTCTTCACTCCTTAAAGGTGCAAAGAATATACTTTTTTTCTTTGTTGTTTATTATTATTATCATCTTTTTTTAGACAAAGGAGGTTTCCCGGCAGCAGCCCTGCAGATGCCGGCCATGGCCAAGGGGTCAAAGGTGATGTTCACCTATTCGGAGCCATACGCATCTCCACATCAAAGTGCGTATAAACACCGCAAGTGCGCAGATAATGCCGCGGTGATCAAAGAATATACTTTTATTTTTATTTTTTGGTGGCTGTATGAGCTTCAGAGCACGGGAAGAAGCTCAAGTGTAAGCGGAAGGAAGAGAACGAAAACTCCGACCCTGAATTTGAGAAGATAATTTAAAAATAAAATAAAATAAAAGACGGTGTTCAATCATAAATGTTTAAATATAAATTAAAACTATCCACCACTTTTCTAAAAAAATAAGACAACAATAGATGAAAGAAAATACAATACTCCTTTTTGCATGTGTAATATATTTACTACCCAGAACATTGCAATAAATTTTCATTGCCAAATTATTGCTCATATATTATTAATGGGGAGTAGTATATTCAAATTGGAGGCAAAGATGAAAAAGTTAGAAAAGGAGAGGTTAACCTAACTTAACCAGTTAACTTTATTTGGAAAAATTTAATGAGGGAAAGGAGGGAATGAGACCTCTCATTTATCTCTATAACCTTTCTTTTTTTTATTCACCACTAATGAGGATGAATGGGCGAAGACGGGATTGTTAATAAGTTGACACCCCTTCTTACGCATTCCATTATTAATGTATTCAAATAAGATTACTATAAATTACTATAAATTATCTTTCTTCCCTTCCCTTTCCTCCCGGCACTTTCACCTTGATTTCTTTTTTCTCTGCAAAGCACGAGCATGATGGCATACATTTTACACACATTTCTGGATATAAATTCGAGAAGTAGGTTGTCATCAATTACGGCAAACTATTTGCGAGATTCTTCATGTCAAATTAGCCTACGTACTTACATAAGTACTAAAATTGTTTATTTGAACTCTATTTAGACATGATTTACATGGGATGGTGTTGTCATAACTAGCAACTGTCCCCAAGCAAGAATAACATTGTTTTAATTATTTGACCCACGCATTATTTATCATTTGTATATTTTGACTTTTTTCCAGTTGTTTATTTTTGAATTCTTAATTAATTTGTTACAGATTAATTTCAATATTTAATTGCATAATTAATTAAAGTTCATAATTAAATTAATAAATACATTAAGATATTAAAATTACCTGAAATGACAGTGGAGCCCAAAAAACTAAAAATAGTAGAGAAAATATTCCAAAAAGCTATCCAAAACCATGCATCGAGCATCTCAGGCGCCTTTAAGAGTGTGCGGGACACGCGCCAAAGTGATGGCGTTCAGCGTGCCGCAGCATGCCCCAGTTTGGGCGAGAGTGAGTGAATCTTTGTAAGTAGCCCCACGCCCCCACCCTCGACCTTTATTTGTTTTCTTTTTTTTTTTTTAAGGATTGAATATGCTTCTTTTCTCTACCGTTTTTTCCGCTGAATAAAAAAAATGTTATCTCGCCTCCACTTTCATTATTTCCTTTTTTCTTTTTTGATTTGAATTGTCTCTATCCTCCATACTTCGGAAGAATCGCATTAGCCTACGATCGTAGTCCATATACAATAAAATGTTTGATTTACTTCTTATTTAAGAAACTTCATAATAACCCCCCCCCCAAAAAAAAAATCATACACCATCTAAAAATCTATCAACAAACTTGCACCGAATATCCACCTCCAAAATTTGGCTACTATAGCGTCCAAAGCATCACATTAGATTCTACAATTTCACCACTTTCACGGAGCATCTTCTTTCAAAATTTGGCTACAATTATGTCTAAAGCATCATATTAGATTCTATATTTTTCACAACTTTTACAACAATAAATGAGGATGCATTTTTGTTTTCTTAGGTCAAAAAAAGAAGACCGAGGAAAATATATGAATTTTGAGTTGAATTTTTAATATAAATTTTAGTTCTAACCCATTTTATCATCCAAAAAAATACATATATTTGTAGATGACTTTCATTCTGTTGATTGTTAAACTCGTTTCAATGTTTGCCAACTCACTTGCAATGCAAATGACATGAGATCTTTCCCTCCGAGAAGACTCGGGATCAAATTTCACGGGCTTCCCAGCCTTCCCTTACACCTTCCTTGTAACACTCGTAAGAAAGATCAATCAAAGCTCTTGGACTTAGGTTCCCCAAAACAGGGCGGCCTCAGCAGTACTCAGCCCATTGGGCCCTGAATAGGGTGCTGAAGCGCCTCTAGAGACGCTTACCCATGTTATGTTTTTTTAAATTTTTTTTTAAAAAAACTGTTTTAATATCTACACATCTTTACGTCGTGATATTCATGGCGATTGACATAATTTTAATCTTCAAACGTTTTTTAAGCTTTGATTTTTTTGTATAAAATTATTATACTAAGAAACATAAGAATAATGCTCCACATTTTTCGTAATTTCAGTTAAAGCAAGTCTTTAAATAAAGGGCCGCCATGGACCACTCCTTCCACTTCGGTTTCATAGTCAAATGTGCAACTCGACTCTTTGAACATTGACCTAATTGCCCTTGTATTTCTCATGGACATTTTTTTTGGGGGTTGCAGACACATGGACAATTATGTCCATTGCCCTCTGGATGCCTCACTGCTCAATCAAGTCTGACGTGGCACAAATAACTTATCTACTACTCTACCCATGCTTAAACAAAAAACTCAGATTTCCTCTCTAAAAACTGATGTTAAAAGCTCACGTAATCAGCTTCATAAATTCTCTTTTTTTCTTTGTTTTCAAAAAAAAAATTTCATTAAGTTCTCGGCCAATAACTTTAAAAGAAATTAAAAAAAGAATTTTACAACCAGAGTTTTTAATAAACAAAAGAATATAAAAATTAAAAAACAAATAAAATTTAATTTTTAATGTCACAACTAAAACTTATTAAACAAACGGACCGACATTCACTACTCTTGTAGCTGATCCGCACACAATAAATATAAACATTTTTAGCAATGATGAGGACTTCAAAAAAAATAGAGAGCTGTTGATAGGGAAGAGAGGATGATAGAAGTACAAGATATAGTTTGGGGACATGCTTATCATAAGGTCACTAAAATGGCCTAACGTGTCGAAATTAAGTTGACAAAAGTACCCTCCGTGTTAGTTTTCACGCCGATTTATAGATATCAGCTAACCAACGTGCTTCATCTCACTCGGCCCATGATTGAATTTTTTCTTTTCTTTTTCAATGGTTCCCATTTTTTTATATTAAATTATAGGTTCTCATTTTTATTTTCTATTGATTCTTTTAGAATTTAAGAAAGAAATTATTAAAAATAGAGGGGTTTAATTTTGAACGAAAATCCAAGGTAAATAATGCTTACCTGGCTAGCAAGCCGGCGTTGGAAAACAGAGCCATGCTTGTGCGACCGGAGGTTCTCAAGGAATCGAATCAACGGCTGAGATTTGACGCTGATCCGCTTGTTGGCGGGAGAAACCTCCTCAGCTTCCAACTCATCACCGCTGCTTCCACCACCTCCTAACCCCCGGAAACGACGCCGTTTCTTTTTCGACAGACTCGCAGAGCTTTGCACGTCGCTGCTCTGCTGCTGTTTGGCGCTCTCCCGCTTCGACTCGGACACCGACTCGCCGGGTCGACTCGTCCCCTGCCTCGAACCGGATCCTCCATCCTTACCCGGTTCATTCGGTCGAACCGGATCCGGTTCTTGGCTGCCCGACCCGGTCTCGCCTTTCTCCTCCGGTCCACGCCTGGATTTCGGCTCTCTGTCCTCCTCCGGCGTGGCGGCCTTTTCCTCGGCTTTGTTGTGGTTGGTCGAGTTGGACTCGTTGAAGGACCGGCCTTCGGCCGAGTCGACCTTTTCCGGCGAAGATCTCGCCGGTTCGTCAGGTTTGTAACCCATTCCGGTGGCATTTCCGTTGGATTCAATCCTCAGATCTGAGGCTTCTTCCGGTCCATCGGTCTTCGATAAGCTCCTTTCTCTCTCCTCCTCCAATCTCTTCACCTTCAATTGCAACGACCTGTTCAAATCACCATCACAATCATCAATCAGATCTCGATTCAATCCAAGACACCCCCAAAAAAAAAAACTCTCAGATCTTGCACACAAAGAAGAATCTAGAAAATTTACACGATCGAAACATCGTGACGCTGAACCTCTCTTTTGAGCTCTTCGACACGGACTTTCCGCAACTCTTCGACCATGCGCAAAAGCTCGCCATCGTCATCATCGGCGGCGACATCTCCGGCGCCGGCACCGGAGAAGCGGCGCTTCAAGTCGAGATACTTATGCTTGCAGTGGAGAGAGGAGAAAGGCTTCTTGGTGCGTTTCTGAAGTTCGTCGGCTATGGAGTCCCAGCTTTTGGTCCCATGGAGGTTCACCGCACAGGCTAGCAAGAGTTCCTCCAATGTCCCCCATGCCTCTGCCTCGTCTCCGTTTGACGACGTCGTTTCATCCTTCTCCTTCTCCGTCTCCTCCGCCATAGCCATATCTGTGTGTCAGTCTGTTTCTAAATCTAAATCTCCCTCGCTCCTTCTTCAATGGACATCATGAATTTTTATTTTTATTTTTTGAAAAAAAAATTAGGGTTTTTCGATGCTGTTGGTTGATATCGTTGCTGTTTGTTCGCTTCCTTTTTCTTTTTATTTTCCTTTTATTTAATAATTCAAACATGTTAATACATGTTTGTATTAGCTTTTTTGTTAGGGAAGGTGCTTAGGAGTTAGGACTATCTCTCTCTCTCTCTCTCTCTAAAAATTTCGATTTGGATGTGGGTGGCTCCGCGGCTGCGAATTTGGGTTTTTATATTAAGGGATTAGAGAAGCGGCGTGGGATGGCAATATGGGTTGGGGGAGACTTTTTGATTGTGTGAACTGTGAAGAGCCTCGCATCGGCATCGCAGTGATCGCACTGCCTTTTTTTTTTTTTAAAAAAAAAATGTTGTTATTAATACTTTCCTGTCTTATAATTTGGTTTCCATTTTTTATATAAGATCAAGACAATGTCCATTTTAACTATGGTATGTATTAAATTTTTTTTCTATTCTAAGAATAATAAAAAAGATAATATTAAATTTTATTTTTACTCTTAAGAACTTATTCTAAATTATGGGACAGAGAGAGTAGTAATTAATTTTGAAGAATTCGGGAAAAAACGACATAGTAGTGAGCCTAATACATATGATAACTGTGAGATCGTAATGTTAGCTTTTATATGCCCAAAGGTGATTGAACCACCAAAATATGATCCAAAATCTCATATTCTTAAACTATTGATACAATAATTAAGAGAATCACTCGGAAAGAAAACCATTGACGCAACTGAAAGAACCACCCGCGACAAAACAAGCCACCTAAACACGAAAGGCAAAGATCAGTCAAGCGATCAACACCTAACAAAATATGGCTTTCAACTCAAACCTCAAAAACCAACACAGGTGCTAGTTGGAACTTGAAAGAGTGTCTTTCAAAGACGAGGTAATAGAGTAAGTGACCAATGACAGCACAAAAATAGTTATGGACATAAAGCTGGCAAAATTTAACAAGAAAACTAATAAAGTGGCAGCGAAGAAAATAAACGATGAGATTGTTGATAATTCTATTTCACAAGAGGCTTTTAAAATATAGAAGATCCGAAAAACTATGAAGGTTAAGGCTACCGGTGACGAGCAAGCAATTGAAAAAATCACATATGATTTGAGGAGTACTAAAAAATAACACTTTCTCCTTCGCTTCGGTTTTTAGGAGTTGATGGCTGATTTTACTTTTATGCCCTAATAAGCTGACCCTAATTACTTCTCTAATTTGAAAATATCCAATGCCCACTTCCTCTTGATCATATGCAATGAAGTCCACTGGATGGTATGTTTGAATCTGGGCCGTACACGTTAGCTTTTGGGTCCCTGCTTTCTGGTCCGTTCACCTTGGCCCATTTGAAGGGTTCCGATGAAATGGATGCCGTCCTACTTCCTGTTAGAAGGGTCCATTTTGAATTTGTGTTTTCAACGTTTTGAAGTCTGAGTTTAGACTTCAATTTTTCTTTTTTATATGTATTTCGGAAGTTCTAGTATTCCAGGCTTAGGTTAGATAACGTGTTTTGTATAAAAGGCTTTGTTTCTTTAATGTGACTTTTATCAAAAAAAGAAACTAGATCCTTTAAAATCTTTTTTGTTTTTAAAATAAGGGTCAACCTAATTACTTATTAGTAGGCCCTTATTCAGAGATAGCTTAACTAGGATTGTATAGGTTTAAAGGGAGTAGAGGCATACTACTACAACACCACCACCACCATCTCACAGTATGGGTTCTACTTTCGCGGGGTCTAGGGAGATCTAGATGTAGGCAACCTTACCTCTACCGACATCCCTATCCGTAGAGAGGTTGAATCCAGTGGAGACATAATAAAGTTTAAATTCAAATGCTTGTTAGTTACTTCCTGAACTTCGCAAACAAAAAAATTAGATGCCACCAAGAATCGAACTCTGACGGTGTCTGTGAACAAATAGCAATGGTGCCACTTATAAAAATAAAACTGTTGATATATAGGTCCCCTTAAATTGTTGGCGTGAACATGATGTTTAGGTTCCTTGCTAGAACATATCATAACAGTCAAATGGCTCAATTCTTATTCCCAAAAATTTGGAATCGATCGATTTTGAACTCCAAGGTAACACCGTAATTGGGAATCGGTGTTTTAATATGTAATATACTTTTTTTCACAAACTGTTTACGTTTGTAAGAACTTTCTTTTAGACTCCGTTTGAACTTTGAAAATTTTGATTTTAAGGAAAAAGCATGGGAGAGTAACTTTTTTATCATGTTTGGTTTAGAGAAAAGCACAAAGAAAAAAAATGGAGAAAACTAGGTGGAAAAATTGTTAGAAATAAGTGATAAAATTTTCTTCATAAAATTATGAGGAAAGTTTGAAAAAAAATTCCCAATCTCCTCCAACCTTGGATTGCTTATATGATATCAACATGATTCAATTAATTCATCAATATTCAAATTTCTCATCCAAATTTTTTTTTTTCCTCAATCCAAACGAGAGAAAACAAACTTACTTTCTCCCTATTTTTTTTCCTTCGCCTTTTTTTCTTTCAACTTTTCTTTTCCTCAAATTTTTTGAGGACTAAACCGAGCCTTAGGGACTTTACTGTTGGGCCAAGTGATCTCAAGGCTATCCAACAATCATGCCAGCAGATCCCACTTTGAGGTTGTAGGTATTTGGCATCTTGCTTCATACAACTAGTCTTTTAGACATTAGGTTGTAAATTAAACCGTTAATTAACACAAGTTGTGTAATGTTTTGTCACTTTTGTGCTCCTACGTAACTTCGTTATTTTGACAATTATATGATAACATCTCCTGAGTTGTTTCATTTTGTAATTATATTGCATTGGGAGCTCCCAATTTTCAATATCAAGTTTTGGATTTGGTCATATCAAACATCTCCACAGAACAGAACCAAAAAAATAAAAAAATTGGAAAGGTTAGTTGAAAATTTTCTAATTTTGGAATTACGAGGACCAAGAAACGAAGGTTTTGATTACGGTCCCCAAGAACGAGTCCTATCAATTATAATTCCAGTTTCCAAAATTTAGGAATCAGTTTAATCGATTTCAATTGTTACATTTTTAAATGGACACCCAAAATAATTCATTCCCGCTTAAGTTCCCTCAGTATAAAATTCACTGTAGTTGTTGTCATAAGCGTCATAGGAATGAAGTTTTTACAAGCCAACTTCCAAAAGTCTATTTATCTCTCAAACATATCCCTCCTCCCTGCCACCTTCTCTTCTTTCGCTTTATGGACCAATATATGCTCCCAAGCTCACTTATCTCTCACACAAGAATAATATAGTTTCTACAAAAATAAAAGTTAAAAAACCACACATCTTATCCAACATTATTACATCTTTTATAAAATCCCAAAAAGTCTACTATAAAAAAATAAATAAATACTAAATAAATTGTCTGGAAAATCTGTTCTTTTAAGAAAAAACTTTTCTATATAAAAAATAAATTGTTGAGATAGTTATTTTTTCTACCAATTAAATCCATCCTTAATATTAGTTCCTCATTAAAATGAAAAAGTGGCCATTTTTAATTTATACGTACTGATGTCCAATGTAATATGTATGCCAGCCTTAGGTGTCTCAATGACCAGCTAATTAATTGGGTTTTAGACACGTTAGGTCATTGAAACTTTCTTTTTCTTTTCTAGAGAAGCCCAAATATTTCTAGAGAAGCCCAAATATCTGATATGAAGTTTCCTTTTTTACTTGTAGAATAGTACATGTCTTTTATATTACCTGGCATTGAGAGTTATAGCGCAATATAATTAATATATCTTATTTTATTTTAAATTAATATATTTCATGATTTAATTAAAATCACCAAAATAGAGTGTTTTATGATTTAACATGCATCCGACAAAGTATTAAATGATACCTTAATCGGGTTAACTGCATCCACGAGAGTGTACGATGTGCGCGTTTTAGAAATGATTGCACTTATAAAGTATCTTGTGACAAGACATTTATCATTTTGCTATATTTAATTTGTTTAAGTTTTACTATTTTTAAGGTTAGAATTTGACCATTTTCTTTAATCATACCTCTTGCCAGGTAAACTTTGCAAGATATACCATTTTATGAACCTTATTTTAAATAATCTTTGCAGATTTCTTTTTTAAAAAATTACTGTGAATTGAATTTGAATTCTTCTTTTATCAACAACCAGAAAAATCTTACCAATATCTTAACTAGCTGATGCTCTTTTTTTAATAAAAAAAAACTTCCTTTAAATAATATCCAATGAGATTGAACGATACTATTTCACATGGAAGCTTGAAATTTATTATTTTTTTAGTCTTAAATCATCCATTTTACTAGATTCGAGCTACTATTTACTCAATAAGAGACAGAACTCTCCATCACAGATTCACAGGTTTTCTCAATTTACAAGAGTCGAACCTGAAACTTTTTTTAAAAGGCACAAATGCTAAACTACTTAAACCAACTTGTACGCTAAGAAGTCTCGTTCGCTAAAAAATGAGCTACGACATTTGCTACCCGCCTAATGTTACTAGTGAAGAGTTATTTATACATATGAATCTAGTTGTAACTGAAAACAAGAACAAAGCTATTGTCAAAATCGAGAATGCAATATGTCAAGACTGATTGTATTGTTTCTTTCTTTCTTCCTTTCTTTTTCCCCTTTTTTTGTTGAGATCATTATTGACAGATAAACAGGAGGATACTTGTTACTCTATTTTGAAGATAAAGAATAGTCAAAAGAATAAAAGTTAGGGGTTACTATTTGAGAAATTCATTTATGACTCTATGTCTATTTATTCATTACTATTTTTTGAATTAGAATACACAATTTATTGAATGCGACATTCTCACATAAGAGATTTTAATATGAATTTCTTAAGGATACAAAAGTAATTCATTATTTATTTTAAGGCGATTTTTAAATTTAGGAATAATTGCAACATTTATTGTAGTTCGATCCACAAACGAATTAGTAACCCTTTTTTTTTGTTTAATTTTTTGGTGCGAACAAGATGCAAATGGTTTTGCAGATAGGATCCAAAAATCTTCCATAATAATTCTCAAAAATTTTATTCATTAAACTGACTGACAACCATAATTACTAACTACTATATTATTAATTAAGATCATCGTAAAAATATATTCCTCATACTATCTCCTAAGTGAGACAATACAAAAAAAAACCATAAAATATGAAGGGCTACGTCAGATAGATGACTGTTATTGAACAATTAAAGAGTGATATGGAATTATGTGGTCTATGTGATAGCAATAGTAACCTAGATTAGTGGCAATAACGACATTGTTATGAGGGATAAGATAATCAACGTTTCATTTTTGGGGGATATGGTTCGACACATGGCGATGGTAGATGTGACCCATTGTCTGATACCCAAGAGTGTATGAATTATGATGAAGGGAATAAAGCGCACCCTTGGTCTGGTCATGTTGGCCCAGTTGCATGGCCTCCCCAACCAGGCGCCTTCATTTTAGTCTTCCAGAAACAAATTCAAAGGAACGAGACTCCTCGTTCCTTTTTGATTGTTAGTTTGATCAAAAGATTAGTGCCATGGCTATCCAAACATTTTCGACATTTTCTAGTAGATTTATGAAAATGTCTTACTAAAATAGTTGGGATGGGAGATAAAGAGATAGATAAAATAAATAATTAATTTGCATAAAAATTATTTGAAATAACAAAATTTCTAGAGCAAGTCTTTTATTTAAAAAAAATTTAATATCCCTTAAATCTCAATAAAATGATTTCTTGTTTAGCACGAAAACTTAACACAAATTAACAATAATTATTTGAAAACTCCCCAAAAAAAATAACACTAATTATTTCATTTTATTTAGTTTTATATTATAAACTTAATGCTTATTTTTAACCTATGTCACTTTATTTAACTTAAAAATAGAAAAAAGAAAGAACAGATAATGAACGTGTGACATTATTAATGGTGTAGAGCTTTCGAAAGGGGGGAGGCGTCGAACATGTTGGAGGCTAAATTCTTAAATATTTTTTTTTTTGTTTGTAAGAGACGTAAAGATTGATGTAGACGGGATTCGAACCTATGTCTTTTAACAATAACTTTCGAAAATTTTATCACCTAAGTTAATTGAAATCCCCTAAATTCTTATTTTATTTTACTATACATAAATCTGTTTTTAAATCATGCCTCAAAACTGAATCTATAACCCCGACTTTCACCCAGTGGTTTGGTTAAGCAAACAGGTAGCAATTTCCACTTACAGATCTTAAGTGTTCCCTTAAAATTTGCGATTCTGTCCCAAAACTATGCTTTAAAATTGTTTAAAGTATTTTATTTGATGGCATTTTGGTTGCATGGAGGACGTAATTGATAAATACATAAGGACTAGGGCCCTCATTAAGCGCCAAAGAAGCAAAAGGACAAAATTTATACATAATATCTTTGAACTACAATTTAAAACATAAAGCTATATTATAGAAGACAAATTGGATGCAGTATGCCATTAGAATGACAGTTTTCCCTTCACTAACAAAGAATCAATAACTTCAATTAGGATTATGCCCTATAGCATTTTTGACTTTGGATGTTACATCTTATGGTAAATCTTAATAGTACAACTCAAGAATGAAATCATTACAGTACAACTCTTTGCGATGATGTTGAAAACATGATTTCAACTATATCACGTTTTATAATAATTCATACACATCGGCTCACATTAGTACAATTTGGGAAGGGGTTCAACTAAAACTCTTAAACTCAGTAAGAAGGGGAAAAAAATCCCTAAGAATTAAAATGTGTTGTGCTGATTTCCAATATCCTTTCGATTAATTAACTCAATATTAGAATTGGAGAAATATGAATTAGATACATTAATTTAAGTATCAAGTGTGTTTGTATAAAAAAAGTATGGACTTTTTGACAAATGACGACTTTAATCATATATATTTTACGATTAAGATTGAGATTCAAATCTAAAAATATATGAAATGTCAAATTTTAGGCAGACATAAAAAACAATGGGGCCATACTCCACAACATCAGCCCTCGGGCGGTGCTTCTAACTTTGAAATTTATTCCAGTCCAACCAAACGTAGCTGTTCAGGACATGAAAGCCGCGGGTAAATCAGCAAAACAACACCTCAAAACGTAATCCCGCGAAAACAGGAGGTTATGCTATGCTTGCTCCCCACGCCGCCCAACGACTTCCCTTAACTGTCAATAATTCTCCCCCTTATCTCTCTCTCTTACTAAGGCAATCTATATAAGGGTCCTAGGTTTCTCTCTGCTCAACTCAATCAGTAGCAACGGCAAATTCAATGGAGGAATGTGTGCAAGCAGAGCCGTTGATTCCCATTGTGCAAAACAGAGCCATTGATCACTCCGAGATGGAAAAGCGGCTCGACCAAGCCGCCTCTGAGCAGCCCAACAAGCGTCGAACCGGTGGTGACGAACCAGCACTGCCCTGCATAGAAGGTCGAATGGAACGCAGGGTCCTGCGCTCCCAGTATCGCGCCAGCAGAACTATCATCAACGGTCCCTTCTCTTCCTCTTCTTCTTCTTTATGGAACTGTGTTAGAATTAAAGAAAGATTTTCTCATGTTGATGACTTTTGCAAAGGAACAAGAGGAACTTTGCAGAGCTGATTCTGATGGATTGCGCGGACTAATACAAGAAGTTGATTACTTGTATAAGCATGGTACATTCCTTTAACCTTTTTTTTTTGGGTTAATTTAGAAATTAACAAAAGTTTTCTACTTGATCAAAATTGTAAAAATTTCAAAAAATTTATTCTTAGTTTTGAATTCTATCTCGTCTGTGTTCTGGTTTAGCTTTGGTACTCCTAGTTTGCGGATCACTGATTCGTGCGCATAAATTTACCCAAATGAGCAGGTTAAAAAATTTGCTTGCTTGATAGATATGTTTGTTTTATGGATTATGTTTTTGGGTACATAATTACTCTAATTTGCCTGGAATTTCAGTGCAAACACCGAGGGAACACAGAATAGATGCTGAGACTTTCTTCGAGATTGCTAAAACCTTGTCGACCAAAGTGCAATCATACTGCAAAAGCGGGGTTAGCCCTTGTGAATTTATAGCCAGTTTGATCCATGAATTTGGTAGGAGGACAACGAAGGTCAAAAATCGAGTTTCTATCAAGTGGAAGGAGATTGGGATGCTTGTCTCCCCCATTTTCAACGAGGGCCACGGCTGTTTTACAATGTATGTTTCATATCTC
Source organism: Carnegiea gigantea (assembly GCA_029747015.1). Lineage (NCBI taxonomy): Eukaryota > Viridiplantae > Streptophyta > Magnoliopsida > Caryophyllales > Cactaceae > Carnegiea > Carnegiea gigantea. The sequence goes on along the minus strand of JAKOGI010000341.1, from coordinate 243,324 downwards.
TGTCCGGTGATCCCCGAGAGAAGCGTCTCTATTTGTAAGGATAAGGCTGCGTATATCTGGTCGTCAAATATCCTGCTTAGATAGGATTAGACACTGCAAGGGTTTTGTTGTATTCGGTGATTGCTACTTCAACAGCATTGGTTATGATGCTAAACAAGTTCGATGAATGTAGGATTGGACCCATGAATGCTGAGTTGAAGCAAAGGAGGCTGGCTGCTCAAAGAAAGCATTGGAGGTCAAACAAGATCACTGTTAGACCTGAAGAGGTTTATATATACCTTCAATCAAGCTTTTGATTAATGGTGTTTTTATTGGTTTCATTACTCCATCAAAGTGGCTCATTCTTCTTTCTTTTTTTTTTTTTTTTTTGGGTGTTCTAAAACAGCCAGGTGATACTGGAGATGATGCGAAAACAGACACAGACAAGAACATTGTAACCATGTTCAATATCATGAGGAAGGAAAAGTCTGTTCGACTGGAGAACTTAGTACTGAACAGGTTCTTATTTGCTCAAACTGTAGAAAATCTCTTTACTCTATGGCTTCTGGTCAAAGATGGCCGTGCTAAGATAGCTGTGGATGACAAGGGGCTTCATCGTGTTTGTAAGACACCGCTCTTCTTTCTGAAACATTAAGTCCTCTTAGTTTCTTAAGTCACTGTCACTGACCTTACTTTCTCTTTTGGCATTTTCAGCTCCAATGAATGCTCCATCGTCACATTTGGTGAAATCTGGCGAAGTTGCATACAGCCATTTCGTCTTTAGAATTGATTTTGAAGACTGGAAGGTGAACAAATATTTCCTTTTTGCTTTATTGATATGGGTTCTTCCATACTTTGTTATCACTTGATAAGTTTACAAAATCTGAACTCGAATAACAGTTGATGGTGGAAACTGTGGGCGGAGGAGAGGAGCTGATGCCTCACAGATATCAAGTGAGTATGCCTATTTCTAAAACAGATCAACTATCCGCTGTTTTGCCTGTCGCAATACCAACCTCCGCAATGGGGATAGTCTCAAAGGACGAATGAAGCCGAGACTGAACTCGTAGCTGATATGCATGGGGTGGTGCGGAGGAGGTTTTTGGAAGTGCAAATACCCATAGGAAGTATAGTTTGGATGCATTTTGTCCTCCTGCTAGTGAGCAGCCTAACATCAACCTATTCATTGTGTATGTATTAGTTAGATTGACCAATAGTTGGAATTCATTATATGCCATTCTTTAATGTAGGGATGAGATGCTTTTGATCATGTGAATATGAATGCCAATTATGAGCCGACCGTTTCTTATTAACCAGAAAAGTTGGTGAGTATTTGTTGTGACACTGACTGACTTGTGAGGCTGATGCGAGTAGACGTTTGGTCCGCTTTTCCAGCACTGACAACCCTCAAAAGTGTTAGAAAAGTTACAACTATGGATTCAAAATGTGATCGGACCGCGACGAAACGGCTACATTGAAACAGTGATGAAGTTGGGGTGAATCGCGTATTCGCGTTTTCATACTGCGACAGCCGCGATATAGAAGGCGATTGCTGCATTAGAGTGACTTTATGGTACTACTCCCGCAATCGAAATCACAGCCAAAACCGCTTTTTGAATCCTTTGTTACAACATATAAATCATTTGGCAGTGTAGCAAACTTATTATTATGGCATCAACAGTAAAAGATATTAGTAATGCTTTATTGATCATGTTAATAATTATGCACACAAATGTATCTAAATTTTATAGTTTGTTTAAATTTAGAGTACATAATTTAACTGAGAATAGACCAACTTTTTAAGTATTGTTTTCATAATCAGGAAACCGAGTATCAAGTGGCACTTGGACACCACAGTGAAAATCAATGCTTTATAGTGGCTGTGGCAGTACAGCCTGAGTACGGGATTCAGAACTTGAGATTCAATTATAAATGATCATCAAGATTAGTGAGACAGAACAACTGGACTGGGAATAAAATTTAGTTTTGTGTGTAATCCCGCACGAGGAAGGGAGAAACTATTTCTTTTCGGCTAAAGATCAACTAGATTTCAGCACGAGTTCCAATTTCAAAGAGGAGATTGTAACTCATGAGTATGAAGAACAGCAAAGTTTGCTCCTACACCAACTGAGAACCTCAAGCTAAGTTCCTCGTGCCCTAGATTTTACGGAAAAAAAGAAAAAAAAAAAGAGGAAGGTCTTAAGCCCTTAGGAATTCAGTGTTGGTCCTTTGGAATGTCAAGTTTCTCAAAAATAGGACTATCTACGCCCATGCCCATCGCATGTAGACCATTGTCCACGTAGACGACAGCACCGGTTATGGCAGAAGCCAATGGAGACGCCAAGAAAGCAGCAGTGTTCCCCACCTCCTCTGCGAATATCATTCCACAGGCAAGTCCATCAAAATGTACATAGATAAGTAGTTGAAGCTAGTGCTAAGCAAATTTATGATAATATCTCACCTGCAGATAGTTCCTTTTGCAAAGGAGCATTAGCTATGGAATAGTCGATCATCATATCAATGAATCCAATTGCTTTTGCCGCACGGCTTCTAAGTGGACCTGGAAAAGAGGCACCACATGATGAATCAATGATGTCCAGTGAGAGGAAGCAATAATATGTTAATGATTCTTAACATACCAGCTGATATAGTGTTCACTCTAATTCGGCGCTTTCTCCCTGCTTCAAAAGCCAGCACCTTGACAAAACAAGAGATTCTAGTAAGTAAGGGATACAAAGAGGCCAAGGTTTACATCAAAGAATCCTGCCCTTCTCGGCTTCTACATTGGAGAATAAGAAAGATTGAGAGAGAAGAAGAGTCTCACTCGTGTGTCACTCTCTAGTGCAGCTTTTGCTGAACTCATCCCTCCACCATACCTATGTCGTACTCCAGATGATAAGTTCATTGCACGAGGAAATTATAACTTGGAAGGAGGGGGAAGGGGCTGAGTAGGGAAACAGTAGATACCCCGGAATTATCCTCTCAGAAGCAATGTAGGTTAGCGACAATGAAGAACCACCTATGAATAGCAGGATATTAATTAAATGCAATCTACCATACATGACACAGAAGATAATCCTTTTTTTTTGGGGGGGGGGGGCTGAAGGACGTAAATTGAAGAAAAATACACAATAGAAAGGTGGGCATGCCTGGGTTCATTATTGGAAGGAAATGCTTGAGCAATGAAACATAAGAGTAACTAGAAGCAGACATTGCTGCCAGGTATCCATGCCTTGATGTCTCCAACAGAGGCTTAGAGACCTAAATAGATTTATTCCATGAATGATGAATCAGAAACAAGCTATTTGGTGAAACAGATATACAAGTTTTAAAGTCTCATGCAACCTCTGGGCCGTTGGCAAGAGAGTGCACAAGGATATCAATGGTAACAAAATCTTCTTTCACTGATTCAGCAACTTCCTTCAATTCACAAGAAAAAGATATCCAGTTATGGCATCATTCTACAACCCATTCATGCCCAATGCAGCAAATATAAGTGATATGACATAAGATGGTAATTTGCAGCAAGAGCCCTAATGGCGGCATCATCTGAAGATAAACACCAATAATAATTTATACCTGAACTGTCCATTTGCTAGATCCAGCATAGCGCTTATTTGTTTTTACCTGCAATGAATTCATCGTCAAGAGAAATCAAGGAGCCAACAACTCAGATGCTAACAAGCAGCTGCAAACCGAACAAAAGGAAAAGGGTTAACACAGAGACATAATAATTACATCTTCAGGAACATCCTGAGGACTATCATAAACTGCATCCAAAGGATAAATCTTGGCGATCTCCATTAGTGAACCGTCAGGCAACCTGAAGCATCAACTCAACCATTAACTAACGTCCTCACATGTATAATTCATAAGGGTCAAGACTCCTTGCACAAACTCTTACACCCGTGATTCATCAAATTTCCCACGTCTGAGACTTGTTTCAAAAATATTTAGCGCCTATAAAGACAGGATGAACAGAAAATTTATAAGAATCCCAAACAATAAACATCCAAGCAGGTTTTAGTATCTTATAGACAGCTGATCATGATTCACATACAGGGACCCAAGTGCCAACAAGAATCTCAGCACCAGCAGCAGCCAGAGACTTTGCAATTGCCCAGCCATATCCATTATCATCAGCCACACCAGCAATAAATGCCTTCTTACCTGCACAGAGTTTTCTTCACATTATCGTTACCAAAGAGGCATGAGACACCTGAACAGTTAAATGAGTCCAACTCTTCTAAAATCAGATATGCACTTGCCTCTCAAAATACTGTTTTTGTTTCAAAGCTAATTGACAGTGTCATGCAACTAATGTGAAACTATGTCTTCACATATGACACGAGCACAATTAAGAGAAGCATAAGTCAACAGATCCTAGGAAACTAATTCAGGGCAGCTGCTTAATTTTCCTAAATCATGTGATTCCACTCTCTAGAGAAGAATCCGCAAAGAAACAAAAGGAAAAGCATTTCCTTGGCTATTTCCTACTCATTCCTCAAGGTTGGGTTTTGCTAACATCTTGACCTCTAAAAATCCCGCTTTCAGTGGTGTAAGTTGCAATTTTTACATATGGCCAAACCCTCTTATCCAACTGGACACATATTGAGGAAATTAGCACCGTGAATTTGCTGCTAAGAAGGATATTACAAGATCTAACCTTTCAAGTCGATAGGCAAGCCTCCTGTAGATCTATCAGTAGATTCTGCCATGGCCCTTGAGATGACCTTGTTTGATTTCATGGATGAAGATGAAAGATATCGCTGGAAAGGCTGTGATGATGATATATGACACGAACTAGTAAGCTTAGTCCATGATGCCCTTTTTGAATCAGTACTGAGAAATGCAGCACCAACTCTGAACAAGTGGCAAGGGGAGGACATGCAAGGCCTTGTGGCTGCCATTTGCAAGCCAGGTGTTGAGGCTGCCATTTTCGATCTGCTTGCTCTTGTGCAAACAAACACTAATCTGTTGCATAAAATGATTTAGGCCCCAGGAAATTCAAAAACAAAAACCACTGCAGACAAATCAACAGCAACCATAATCCTAGTATTCATGCAAGGGTTTTTGAATTAGATACAAGATTAGAACAATTGAAGAAGGAAATAACTGACTCTTGCTATGTTGATCATTTTCATCCTAAATTACGCTTAAACAACTGAAGGGTATCATTGAAAGCTGAAACTACCATAATCCTAATAAAATATATTAGACCCCAAATTTGGAAATTCTATTTGGAAATTCAAAGGCAAAAATCCACAGTTCCATATCTAGTACCAAAAAATGCAAGTACCAAACACCAACCAGGATGCAAACATTCATGCATAACAGAACAATGTTGGGCAAGTGAAAAAAGGCATTACTGAGTCGTACTATTTTGATCTCGTTGCACGCGGTATTGCAGTTAGAAAACCAATTAGCGTTATTGGACTACCTATTTATCCCCATGAAAGCAAAAATCGACTTTGAATACTGGAATTAACGTGCTTTGAAAATGTCGATCCTCGTTGTAGATTCCGAGTAAAAATTCAAAAGTACTTCAGAAAAAAGATGTTCAGAAAAGTTCTACTTCCACTACCAGTGTCCAAAACCCAAATAACCAATCCCTCAGAAAACGAAGAGGCCCATGCAAACTCGGTTAAGTTGAGCACTGAATGCAGTACAATGCACAAAGTTTGAATCTTAACTCTTCGATCAGTCATCAAATGCAAACTGGGGAAGGGTAAGAGAAGATCCAATGTTTCTTACGCTACCTAATCATGACAGTAAACAAGAAAAGATCTCAAAAAGAGGGGAAAAAAAAAAGATTTAAGTGAAACAACAACTAAACATCAAGAAATGCAGATGAAGGAAGGTACGTGGGACTGACTCACCTGAAAGCCAATGTGGATGAAAGAGGAGAGAGAAAACGGATGGTGAAAAACCCTAATTGAGAAAAAGGGGTTCCAATGAAGCCAAAAACCCCCAAAATCGAAGGTGTGCGAACAGTGAAAGAGTGGGAGGGAGTGTTTGCTGCAGCAGTTAAAGAGGTGGAAGTCGAACGCTTTGGTTGTGTCGAAAATTCGAAATGGAGTACTTGTCCGAGGAGAGATAAAATTAGACAAAAGTAAAAAAAAGAAAAAAAAGAAAAAAAAAGGGCTTGGTGTTTTGTTGGTGTGGGTTTGATGAGGGGTTGGTATGTGTTCCATGGCCTGCTTTTTGCACTGGTCTTATTGGGCTTTGTCCAATCTCTAGTCAAATGTAATGGTGTGGGCAGTTTTATTAGTAAATCAATTCTACAGTGGCAATAAAACTATATCCATTTAAAAATCACAAAATCTGCCACATTTAAAACCCAAATAGATGATGAAAATAAGTTTTAAATGATCAGGTATTGAAAAATGGGTACGGTATGAGTATAGCCTCACCCACCCCATACCCGCACTCCATCCGCACCCGCTTTTATAATAAGATAAAAAATTATTTTTGTTTAACATTATTCCCGTTTAATTCCAATCCAAATCCTAAATTAGTCAACAATGTATTTAATTTCATATTTCTAAGTAATATATTTTCAAAATATCACAACTTTATAATCTTATAATGATAAAAATATGTATCGTACTTACATGTGGGTTGCATATGGATATTAATTTTCATTCTCTATGTAAACCCAAATAAAACCCGTAAAATCCAATGGACATGGTTATGTGTTTTATTTTTGAATACCCAATGGATACAGGTATGAGTATGAGTATGATTTTCAAAAATGGGTATAGGTGAGAGTACGACTCAACTCACCCCATATCCACCTCGTTGTCATCCCTAACGTGAGATAGTTACATATAAAATACGTTATGATGTGATGTTTTTACGGTAACTCTTAACAATAGTTGGGGTAATTAATAGTTTCTTTAGAAGTGATTGTGATAGATTTGTTATTAGCCCCTTCGAGTTAAAAAGTCACTTTAAAATATACTCCCACATCCCATATTTATGTCAAAAAATCTATTCTCTATCACCATATTATTGTCAAAATTTGCTTTTTCAAGAACGTAACATTGTTTTTATTGATTGAAAGTCTATTTCAACTATGTTAATGCATTTAATAATTAATTTTACTTTTCCTAGAATCAACTATCGATATAGGACAGAGAGACTATTAATAACCATAAAAACTTTTAACAAGTCACCATTAAAGAAAATTATCTCAGAATAACTCTTATATGAGACAATATTACATGAGAATTTATTTGAAATGATTAGTCGATCGATGAAGATTAAAGGATGTGAGGAAAAATCATTAAACAATCACTCAAAGATTTTTAATTCTATAATTTTTAGAAATACAATTTAGTTGAGCTAAATATCTATAATATAGGACAGAGAGAGTATTAATAATATAAGGCAGAGAGAGTATTAATAATCGTAAAAACTTTTAAAAAGTCACCACTAAAGAAAATTATCTCATAATAACTCTTATATGAGACAATATTACCTGAGAATTTATGTGAAATGATTAGTCGATCTATGAATATTAAAAGATGTGAGGAAAAATCATTAAACAATCACTCAAAGATTTTTTTTTGAGAAATACAATTTAGTTGAACTAAATATCTATAAATAGCGATTGATGGCAAACATTAAAGGGAGGACCAGTAACATTTTATCCATTTTTATTATTTGAATTTGTCTAACCTAGAAAACATAAATATAGTTGCGAGCTTTTCGCCGAAAGTTTCAAAAAAAAGAGATATTTTTTTTTTTTTGTTTTAGCTTGAAAACCAATTTCGAACCAAATTTAGACTAGTTGGCCTGTCTAACCTAAAAAATTGCATAGTGTAAAAAAACATTTTGTTTAAATAACAAGCATTTTTTGATCTTGATTAGGGAAATATGATCTCCCCATTGGGCCCATCTCAGTTGTCTCATAGGCCAAGCCCATGCTCCTGAAAATGAGCTTCTAGTAGGACCATGGGGACCCCACATGGGCCCGAAGCCCAAACCGGCGACCCTTTCGGAATAACCAAGGTAAGATCACTGTTTTACCCCTTGCTACAGGGACTATAAATAGTCACATATACACCTTGGGAAAGGGGTTGACAGTCTGACACTTCATTAGACTCATACTACATTCTCTCTCTCTCTTTCTCTTTATTCACCTTTGACTTGGATCCTTGACTGATTTGACCGTTGGAGAGGCGTTCCCCGACCCACAACCCGGGAGTGTCTTTTTTGCAGGTTGGGCCTTGGAAGAGAAAGACATCAGGTGTCGCTCATGTGCCATCCGGTAAGCCCATTCTTTCGTCCTACGTCATCACCTACAGCACACAGTGAGAATCTCCGGAATCAGATTGGCGCCGTCTGTGGGGAGAAAGCGGTAACGATGGTTGTAAGTGAAGCTACACGAGCACGAACTCATAAAGACAAAGCCCCTGCAGTTAACGCCTTAGCGCCTCCTGAGGTTCAGGATGCCTTAGAGAGCTCACAGGTAAATCTCCGATCAGCTAGTCCACGTCTCCCCGAGAGAGAGGCTTACATTACAGTGGACACCCTGAACAACTTCATGTCCACCATGACAGACACTATCAGGCGGCAGGTCTCAGAGTAGGTCCAAAAGGCCATGGAAGCTACGAACTCTACGAGGCCGCTCCCTCACTTTGATTACGTGCCCATTACAGGTTGTGAGTCCTCCCACTAGCATACGTGTGCACCATCCCTGCATCATAATGAGAGGGATCAATAGGCCTCACGGTCGGATTGAAATGGTCGGCCCTATATGGGGAACCATGATCAGTATGCTACAGTCGCTACCTGGTCGAGTGGCCACCCAGTCCAGGGCCAGTCGGCTGAGTCCACCGCTGCTTTTACTCCCTACGCAACTCACTGGCTCGAGGAGTAGGAGCAAACCTCCAAACCCCGAGGGGAAACTTCAGGCTGGTGGCGACGTACCCCAGAGCGCTGCTCCCTTCGCAAACATACTCGAAGCCCTCCCCCATGGGACGCCCGTGGCCCTGGACCGCGTCGAGACGACCGATCCCCGATAGGAACTTCAAGCCGCGGGCTAGTCAGGAGAAGCCCCTCTGTCGTCGAGGCCGAGTGTCATCCCGAAACCCCTATCAATGTTTCAAGAACTGCCACTCGGCCAGTGACCCACGACTTCTCCACCCTGTTTAACACGGAGATCATCAACGCTCCATGCCACGGGAAGGTCAGGATGCCCACGATATACCGATACCACGAAACTATAGACCCCGAAAAGCATTTAGGGGTCTATAAAGCACAGATGTACATCCAAGATGTGGGCGACGCAGCATACTGTCGTTATTTTCCCGCTACCTTGAAGGGGGTAGCACAGTCATGGTTTAACGGTTTACCCCCCGGAACCATTACTTGCTTTCAAGATTTGGCCGACAAGTTCATCAGTAAATTCATCGCAGGTTGGAAGGAGAGGAGAACCAGCATCCACCTTTCTAAGATCAAATAGGGGCGGTAGGAGTCCCTAGCCGAATTCGTCAAACGCTTCCACCAGGAGGCAGTTCTAATCCCGGACCTAGAGGATGGGGTGGCGTACACCTCCTTTCTGAATGGCCTGAAGAGTGATCCCTTCAAGCCCTCCTTAGCTGAGCAAAAGGAGACCACATCGGCCGAGGCCTTGAGGAAGGCCGCAGACTTCATCCGCGCCATGGAGATCTGTGCTGACAATTCGAACGCCCTGAAGAAGGCGAGAGGCCTTGCGGACAGAAACCCGGTCGTGGTGACAGAAATCATGGCTCCCAGGACAGGAGGGCATAACTCGAGATAGTTGATCCTCGATTCACCACAGACCCTAGAAGCATTCTCATGGAGTTAGGGGACATCCCATGCTCCGAATACCGCTGCCTATGACCGCGCCCCTAAAGCCAGACAATGCACGAAAATATTTCGAATTCCATGAACAAACTGGCGGATAAGGGTCAGATTGACTGCTTCCTAAAGAAAGGCCCACGTATCCTTTGCGAGGGAGCGAGAGCCTGCGTAGCCCCAACCGAGGGATGAGGAGTGCTCCACAGAAGTCGTAGCCACCATTACCGGAAGTTACGCGGAAGGCATGACCCGGTCTGCCTGGAAGGCCTAGCTTAGGGGTGCCCAGCAAGTGCTCATAGTTGAGCAGGGGACTCGCGTGACAGTTCCCACCATGGTGTTCGATGGAAGGTAAGCTAGCCGCTTTGCCTCTCCACACAATGAACCCCTGGTGGTAGAGATGAAAGTAGCCAGTGCCATTGTTTGGAGGATCCTGAGCGATACAGGGAGCTCCGTGGACATCATCACTTGGGACTGCCTCCAGAAGCTGACGCACCCAGGATGAGACATTGTCTCTTTGGTGCACCCCATTTTGGGCTTTAGAGGGCAGGAGGTAAACCCCACCGGTATAATTTGCCTTTCGTTACGCTTCGGTGACAAGCTAAAGACCAGAAACCTGCAGGGTAATTTCTTAGTTGTCGGTGTGCTAATGGCCTATAACGTCATTTTGGGATGTCTTACCCTCCACAAGTTAAAAGCCGTCATCGCCTCGTACCTACTCGAACTCTAATTTGAAGCTGATGACAGAAGCGTGGAGGTCATACACGGAGGTCAATGAATCGCCTGGGAATGCTACTTGGTAAGCATTCGCCCCTTGGTGGAACGAGCGAATGAACATGGCCCTAGCAGACCATCCCAAGCAGGCAAGAGGGCCAGAGCCAAGCCATCCCCCATGGTCCCCGAGGCCTTGGTTATCCACACCTTGATCTTAGTCGAGCCTTCGCGGCCTCATCCGAAGGCCGTGGACGGCGTAGATCAAGTTCCTCTGGAAGAAGAATGCCCTGAACGCACGGTCCAACCAGGCTAAGAAATGGCGGCCGATGATCGTCATTCACTAATCGCATTTCTGCAAGAGTACTGGGATGTGTTCACCTTCAGTCCGAAGGAAATGCCCGAAATCGCTCCAGACGTTATGGAGCACCGATTGAATGTGGATCCTCTTGATGGCCAGTTGCCCAGAAAAAGTGTCACATGCGCACAGAAAGAGCGGTCGCGGCCAGTGCCGAAGTGCAAAAGTTGATGGAAGCAGGATTCATTCGAAAGTGTCAGTACCCTGAATGGATCTCCAATGTAGTTTTGGTGAAGAAGGCCAAAGGACGTGGAGAATGTGTGTGGAGTTTATTGACTTGAACAAGGCCTGCCCAAAAGATAGCTATCCGTTACCAAAAATTGATAAGCTAGTAGACGTCGCGGCCAGGCATGCCTTGTTGAGCTTTATGGATGCCTTCTTTGGGTATCACCAAATACCCCTCTGCCTGGAAGATCAGGAAAAGACCGCATTCATCACGGATCACGGCCTACATTACTACAAGACGATGCCTTTCGATCTGAAAAATGTGGATGCCACCTATCAGCGCCTCGTCAAGAAATTGTTTGATCTCCTTATAGGGAAAACTATGGAGGTCTACATTAATGACATGATCGTAAAAAGCAAGAACGACGTTGATCACATCCGCGATTTAAGACAGACTTTCGACATACTCCGGGCCTTCAGTATGAAAATCAATCCCAAGAAATGCATGTTCGGAGTGCGCTCGGGAAAAATTTATGGGGTTCATGATCAGCAGCCGCGGAATTGAGGCTAATCCGAACAAGATTCGAGCCATCTGACATGAAATCGCCACGGAACATCAAAGAAGTACAACGCTTGACTGGCTGTATTGCTGCTTTGGGCCGGTTTATGCCCCACTCTGTGGACAACTGCCAACCATTATTCCATGTCTTATGGTGATGTGCTAACTTCGCCTAGGATCAGAAGGCCGACAAGGCCTTCAAAGCGCTAAAAACGTACCTAGCCCAGTTGCCCAAAATTGCGAGCCCCATCACAGGGGAGGTGCTCGTCCTATACCTGGCCGTTTCAGAGCACGCCGTCAGCGTGGTCCTTGTGATGGAACGGGCCAAGGAACAAATCCCGGTGTATTATGTGAGCCACGCCTTGGCAGGGGCTGAAGTTAATTATCTGCTTATAGAGAAATTCGCCTATGCCCTGCTGATGGCCAGCCGAAAACTGTGGCCCTACTTTGAAGCTCACAAGATTATGATTCTTACTGACCAGCCCCTGAAGTACTTCCTCCAGAGGTTGGACGCATTTGGAAGGCACCTGAAGTGGGCCATTGAATTGTCGCACTATGATTTGGTCTTCGAACCGGGACAGGCCATCAAGGCCCAGGCACTAGCCGATTTTCTGGCTGAGAACACTACTCCCGTCTCAGACAGTGAGTCGCCTCCCTGGCCTTGGAGTTTGTACGTAGACGGCTCCTCCACTAAGAACGGGAGCGGGGCCGGCCTCATTATCGAAAATCCTGACGGAGAACGACATGAACATGCTTTGAAATTTATGTTCAAGGCGTCCAACAATGAGGCAAAGTATAAGGCCCTCATCGCAGGGGTTGAACTATGCTACACTGCAGGGGCTGACTTGGTCCAGGCATTCTCTAACTCCCAGCTAGTGGTGAGCCAGCTCAATAGAGCTTATAAAGCTAAGGACGACACCATGGCAGTGTATGTTCGATAGGTACGAGAAGCTACTAAGCTGTTGAAGCACTTTGAAATCACGCATATCCCTCGGTCAAAGAACCGATAGGCTGATGCGTTGTCCAAATTGAAAAGTTCGTCCGACAACAGGAAGCCTAAGAACATTTAGTGGGAAACCCTAAAATAGAGGAGCATATATCTGCATGAAGTGCTATGGTTAGATAGGAGCTCCACATGGATGGACCCCATCCGCGCGTACCTTGCTGACGATACCCTGCCCGTGAATTCAAAAGAAGCTGACCGAGTGAAGCAACGATCAAATTGTTAATCCTGTATGAGGGAATCTTGCACAAGAGGTCTTTTACCCGACCTCTTTTGCGATGCGTAACCCCAGAGGAGGGGAAGAAGATACTAGAAGAATTACAAGATGGCATCTGTAGTGCACAAACTGGAGGTCGGGCCTTGGTCGTAACGGCCATACAGACCAGCTATTACTGGCCTAGCCTGCGGGAAGACGCCATGACTCTAGTGCGGACTTGCGATAAGTGCTAAAAGTTTGCCCCCATCCAACGAGTACCCTCCCCCCCATGACGCCAATTGTCAGCCCTTTGTCGTTCGCTACTTGGGGTATGGACATCCTCAGACCTTTCGCTAAAGTAACGAGACAATGCAAGTATTTCTTTGTGGTGGTTGACTACTTCACCAAGTGGATACAGGTCGAAGCTGTCGCCTCCATCACCACGGCCGAAGTGTGAAGATTCATATAGAGGAACATCATCACTTGCTTTGGCATTCCTTGCGTTATCATTTTTTACAGTGGCAGGCAGTTTGACACCATTAAACTCACTGACTATCTCGGCACCTTGGGGTGCCAGGCCTAGTTCACCACCGTTGCCTACTCTTAGACCAATGGCCAAGCAGAGGCGGCCAACAAATCCATTCTCTACAGCTTACAGAAGAAGCTCGATGATGCTAAAGGAAAATAGACAGACGAGTTACATGGCATCCTATGGTCCCTACGAATCACTGAGAAAATGGCTACGGGTGAGACTCCCTTCATATTGGCCTATGGGTCCGAAGCTATCCTACCTGTAGAAGTCGCGCTCCACACCCATCGACTAACAACTTTCCAAGAAGAGCTGAACAATACAGCGCTCCGAGATGCCCTGGACCTCCTCCTCTCTATCCGTGGGGACGCTCTTCTCCGAGAAGCATTATACAAGCTTCGCTTTGCGCGCCTCCATGATCACGCAATGAGGTTGCAGCCTATTCTGGTAGGAGATCTTGTTCTTCGTTGCATGGAAGCCATCGCTCGCGCAAGGGAACATGGCAAACTCACTGCTAACTGAGAAGGACTATACAAGGTTGTCTCCCAAGTCTGGCCCGATGCATATCGCCTTGAGACCACCACAGGCTCCCCTATATCGTGGACCTAGCATAGCAGCAACCTGAGAAAGTACTACTCCTAAGTTTATTTTTCTGTTTACGTCAAACAGTTATGTACTCTTCATTTGTAAGGAATAAAAATAGAGCCCATAGTGGCAAGTTCCACGCACATATACTGCCCTCCATTCTCTTGAGCACGGCCCTACGACCGGTTGCTATACTTTTAGCCCCAGTGGGGGCTAAGGGTCCTTTTGCACGACCCTACGGCCGTTCGCTATACTCTTAGGCCCAGTGGGGGCTAAGGATCCTTCAGCAAGGCCTTATGGCCGGTTGCTATACTCTTAGCCTTAGTAGGGGCTAAGGGTCCTCGAGCACGACCCTACAGCCAATTGCTATACTCCTAGTCCCAGTGGGGGCTAAGCGTCCTTCAATACGGCCCTACAGCCAGTCGCTATACTCTTAGTCCCAGTGGGGGCTAAGGGTCCTTCAGCACAGCCTTACGGCCGGTCGTTATACTCTTAGCTCCAATAGGGGCTAAGTGTCCTCGACTACAGCCCTACGACCGGTCGCTATACTCTTAGTCCCAGTAGGGGCTAAAGGTCCTTCAGCACAGCCTTACGGACGGTCGCTATACTTTTAGCCCCAATGGGGGCTAAAGGTCCCTAAGCACGGCCTTAGAGCCAACCGCTATACTCTTAACCTCGGTGAGGGGTAAGGGTCCGTGGGCACAATCCCAAGGGTTAGCAAAGATCAGCGTCACGTTACTTGTCCTTTTGCTTGGGGGACATTATCCCATAAGGAATAAGCGAGGTAAAATAAAAACAAAGCGAAACAACAAGTATAATAGACGGGCGATAGAAAGAGAAAATGCTATTGCCAAAAAATAAGCACCTTTCATTGATAGAAGCGAAGAGTACAAACACTAATTCAAGACCAGCTGGCCAACAAGGTACAACGAAAGAAAAAAAGAGAATACAGATCAGGCCCCCTCATCCTCAGGGCCCTCATCATCCGGGGTCCATCTTTCGCCATCTAAAGGCATAGTTCCCTCATCCTCGTCCCCCTCACCAGAGGGTGGGATAAACTCCACCTCTTCGGGGTCATGGCAATCAGCCTCGGCCTGTTGGCGTTTCTCTACATGATAGAGATAGGCCTCAAAGTAATTGTCCTCTTGGAAATCAGGGGCCAATGTTATCGAGACCTTACAGAGGAAATCCATAACCTCCTCCGGGCCCTGCTGATGGCCTAATTCCTCAGCATTGGCCGCCTTCTCGACCCCCGTCATCGCCTTAGCCTCGACCTTCGCAAATGCGGCCTCGGCTTTTGAGAGTGCCTCATTTAGCCCGCCCTGCAGGTCCTTCTTCTCAGCCTCCTAAGCATCTTTTTTTCCCTTAGCTTTTCCCAGTGGCACTTGTACTTCACCACAGCCTCATCCAACCGTCGGCGCTCGGACATAGCCTTCATCGCTCGAGCGAGGACCTGCGAACCAATTCACAAAAAGAGTTAATAAAGCGTGAAAGATGAAGACTGACAACTTAGAAGGAGAGGAAAACGAATGCGTTCTACCCACCTCAGCCACGACCACTTTGTCCTCGGTGACCTTAGAGGGCTCTGGAGTCCCCGAAGCCGCCAAGTCCTATGACTTAGCCAGGTCCCGAACTAATTCTAGCTTGGTAGCTGAATCAGTCGCTAGGAAGCTTGTGGACCGCACTCGGGTACCTGGGGGAATATCTCCCGCAGAAAGCGAAGCCCCCTGCACGGCCTTGGGAGTATTAGGGACTCCTCAGGTACCCAGGGCTGGCTCGCCAACTGACCAGTCTGCGGGATGGGCCGGGCGCGACGCCTCTATGACCTCCTTCCCTTGACTAGGAGTCGGGATAGAAGTCCCGGTGCTGTCCCAGCGATCCTCAATCCGTGGACGCTTGTGCCTACCCGTGGAGGATAGACTTATTGTAGGCTTCTTCCCGTGTGGCACAAAAGGGGTTGCCTACAGCAAAGGAAAAAAGTTAGTCCCCAGATATAAAGCATGGCAACACTAGAAATATTGAAAAGCCGAGGCTTGTACCTTCTTAGCCGCCACGTTCACGAGGTGAGCTCTCTCCTCCTCTTAGCGATCTCAGCCTCGGCTGCTATTTGTTCAGGGGTGGCATCCCCGTTCTCGAAGCCCTCGCTTGCTCTGCAAAAAGTTAAAAAGAGTCAGGTCAAAATCAAATGAAGGGGCTGGTAAAAGAGGGGAACGTTGAGTACCCTTAGAAATATTTTTAAGAATTAGAAGGCCCACGGCGACCAAGAAAAAATCCTTCTCAAAGAATTTCAACCTAGGGAGCCAATTCTAAGGCTTCCTATCACTAAACTTGCTCCTCTTCTTCTCAGGCCTCCGCACTGACTCTATCACCTCGGCCATAAACCTTGGGATAGGCCTCGGGCGGTCGTCCTCCTGTATGTAATACAGAAAGTAGGGGCCATCTTCTGCTCTTCGTTAATCGGCTCTCCGAAAGGTTTCCTGAGTGGCTTATGTTTGTTCCAAATAGGAATGTCCCCCCAGCTCGAGTCTCGGCAGACGAAGAGGACGTCGTATTTCTAGTTCTTTACTTTTGACTTCTTTCAATGGCCGTCATATAGCCCGGCCTGTTGTTAAAGCAGTACCACCCAAGGTTCCCAGTCTCTTTGAGTGCCCCCTGGATGGAATGAACCACGCCAAATGCTCGAGCAGTGTAGGTAAGGAGCTCACAGGTCGTTATAAAAAAGCAGATGTTGTGCCATAATGTGGGCACAATCTGTGTAGGAGCAAGCTCGAACTTCGTCAAAAAGCTCCACGATCACCGGGTGGAGAGGGAACCTTACGCCATAGTTAAGGGTCGCTCGATAGATCGCTATACATTTCGAGGGTGGCTCGTTAATTGTGGCATCTGCCTCGGGAATAATGAAGCGATACCCGCGGGCAAGAGGTACTTCTTCTCAAGAGCCGTTCTTTTTAAGGAGGGAACGACCTTTGGATTTGGAAAATGGGAACCTAGCCCGTCTAGGGGATCCGAGCGAGAAGGATCCCTAGGGAATACCAACCCTTTGGCAACAACCTCGAGGCCTGGCTCTGCAGGGATGCATCCCCTCTTCCTGAGTGCTGACCTTCCTGGGGCACTAGGCATCGCTTGCGGGGAGGAGCTCGTCGATGCCTCCTCTGAGGAAGAACTTGAGGATGACCCACCTGAAGAAGAGTCGACATATGCCCCACTTGAGGAAGAACTAGAGCTAGAAGACAAGACATTGGCCCTTGGCCTTCGAGGGCTTGAGGCAGAGTGAAGATTACCTTCGTGGGTTCCTTCAGCCAGAAGCTTATCTGGGATTCTAATGCAAGGGGTGGACTTCGTCTTGGCCATTCGTCGTGCCTAGAAATCATTCATAAAGTCAGCTATAGTGATTTCCTATGGGTACGAAACCTCCTCCTCAATACTAAGGATGTTGGGGGTGGAAGAATACTCGCAGCTAGACCACGAGGCGGTGCCGGGCGCAAAAATCGGCACTACATAGTAAATCTTTTTGGGTTCCGTAAATTGATTCTTTGGGTGGACATGCGCCACCACCCGGCCATCAATAAAAGCCGGGAGGCTGAGAAATTGAGGATGTCGGCCCACGCATTGAGGACTGACCGACACCTCAGGGGCATTCCCGCTCGATGAACAGGATGAATGCATAATCACGCAAAATATAATACAACAATAATCCTCAAAGGAGGCACAAGGGCGTACCTACAGAAGATGAAGGAAGATGAAGAAGAGGTTGAAGGTAGAGATGAAGGCATGCACAAGTCCTTTGAAGACTCAAAGGAGAGGGTTGAAGATGCTACAATAAGTTTGAGTATGGATTAAGGGGATAGCAGAGCTTTTCTCTCTAAAAACTCCACTTCTCTCTCTTTAAGATTCCTGCGTATGAAGTAAATGACTCACCCTCCAAGTAGCCCACTTCGCTTATATAAGAGGAGTAAGTGGGGGCACTCATCCCAAACGACTCGAAGGGACGGCGTCCTGACACGTGGCACCTGCGGTAACACATGGAAGCTAAGAACCACCCTTGATGGATACACCTCCCTTGGCCTCAAGAAAGACGATAGTCCATCTCGGCGGTCCAAGGGTGCATGACTCACTTGTGGCGACGGTAAAGGTCAGGGATCGAGCAGCTCGGTCTGTAGGTTCATGAGCACAACTTTAGAGTCGGCCATACCGCTCTCAATCTCAATAGGGGCTACAGGTGTGTGAGCGCGGCTTGAGGGACGACCACCACTCTCTTAGCCCTTATGGGCGCTAAGAGTTGTGAAGCATGGCCTTATGTGTAACACCCGGGATTTTATCCCCTTCGATAAGCCGATTCATATCGTTATAAATTGAACTAATATCGATGAAGTCCGCCCGACTGCTGATTCTATTGAAAGGAATATTAATATTCTCATTATTATTAGTTTTATTGGTATTAAGGATTATTATCAGGCACTACATTGAATAGAGTTCCGAATACGACTAGAATGTCGAGCTGTGGGAACTATCCTGCAATTTCTTGAATCGAACCTTAATATAATCAAAAGGTGAATAATCGACCGATGATTATATTAATGGTTACAGTTTAAGATTTGGAGGTCGGAAAATTGGATTTATGGTACAGTGGATTGGTGTTATTATCAGTTAGCAGCAAAAACAAAAGAAAAAGGAAAAAAAAAATTAAAAATTAAAAAGGGGCCGAAGCCCCCTTCTTTTTGGCAGAAGGATCGGGAAACCAGAGGGGGGGCTTCTCGACCCCCTGCCCGTTACCACACCCACACACACGCCAGGAAAGGGTAAGGGAGGCCCCGGTGGTGTCGCCGGCGACCGACCGACACCGCCCGACCGTTCTCCCACCCCGGTCGACGCCAAACCTGGTCAGAGAGAGAGTGGGTCAGATGCGAGAGAGGAAGAAGGAGGTTGAACGGGGGGGAGTTCGTCGGGGGTCTCGACGGCTCCTCCACGGCCGCCGCCGGCGGCGGTTCGGCGGGAAGGCGGGAGACCAGCAGAAGGGGAGCAAAGGGCGAAGCGAGCCCGCATCGAGCAACCAAAATCGAACCCTAAAACGGGTCCCTTAGCTTGGATTCGAGGTTAGTTTCCTCTTCCGCCTATTTATTATTAATTTCGATGAAAGTTTATCGATTATAGTTCGTTCAGGTTGAATGGGAACTGATTATTAGTGACTTGAGGAAACTGTAGCGTAAACTGAATGACGCCTTGTGGATATATATATATATATATATCTTGATCGTACTGAGCAACAGTTTATCGATTATATATATAGTTTATCGATTATATCGATTATACGAAATTTATCTGATTATCTATAGTTTATCGAATTGGAATCAGTTATATGAGGGTATAACGTTTATCGATTTATATAAAGTTTAACGTTTATCGATTTACATGAAGTTTTTCAATTTATCGATTTATATAAGATTTAACGTTTATTGATTTCTATGAAGTTTATCGATTTCGATTATATGAAGTTTAGCGATTTATCGATTTAAATGAAGTTTAGCGATTAATCGATTATATGAAGTTTAGTGATTGGATATAGTCTATTGATTATATGAAGTTTATCAATTATATATATATAGTTCATTGATTATATATCATTTATCGATTATAGAGAGTTTATTGATTATATAAAGTTTATTGATTTATATGTGGTTTATTGATTTTCTAAAGCTTATTGATTTATACGTAGTTTATTAATTATAATGAATAGTTTATTGATTATCTAAAGCTATTGACTATATAAAACTTGTCGACTATATATCGCTCATTGATTACATGTATTCATCGTTTATAGTGCTTGTATAGAAATGATATAGTTATGAATGCTTAATTATCAAATTCCTAAATGCTTCTAAATGTTTTATCGGTCGCATGTTTTCATTGACAAGTCATTGGTAATGAATAACCCTAAATCATCGGATCGACGAGATTAAGTAACAAGCATAGGTTACATTGCATTAATTGAATTTTTAGTGTAACCAACCTAGTATCCCTGTTAAAGGTTACATAGAACTTCAACTTCCATGTTTCAAAGTTCAGTGTTTATTGCTCTGTCAGTAGGCAGAGACTTCAGAGTTCAGTGTTTCATAGTTCTACCAATAGGCAGAAGTTTCAAAATCCAAAGTTCATAGTTCTACCATTAGGCAGAAGTTTCAAAGTCCAAAGTCAAAGTTCATAGTTCTGCCAATAGGCAGAAGTTCAAAGTTCAAAGTTCATAGTTCTGCCAATAGGCAGAAGTTCCAAAGTGCAGCATTTATAGCTCTGCCAGTACGCAGATGATTCAAAGTACAACGTTTCATACGTATAGTCTTATCAAATGTTTCATAGTTCATCAATTGTGTTACAGTTCTATAGTTCTACCAACAGGTAGAGAATTTAAAGTTTATATATTCTACAGTTCCGCCAACAAGGATGTAGAGATCCTACCAATCACATGACATAGTATCTGTTTCATCGTATGGTTATTGTTCCATGTCTTAGCAAGGAAATTTACTTCTATATATGACTTATCACTGTATGTGGTAGTGGAATCATGGGTGTGGTGATTTCATTGCATTGAGCATGACGATGGTTTTAATATCATTACTAAACTCATATAGCTTATTGCTTGACAACATCTTCAATGAAGTTTAATGACTATATATGACATAAATTATATGTACGGAAATAAGCCTTAATAATGTACGGAGCAATGTATATAAAGTTTTAATGATTTCCGTAACAGATATCCGAACAAGTGGTATTTATGGGTTAAACTCCTCGATTTTTATTGAGTTTATGCGTTCATATGAATGTCTCATGGAAGTTTATTAAGTATAACTACTTTCAAGTTTTAGTGGGTGGTGCAAAGGCTATTTCTCTTGCATTGTGATTGGAACATACTGTACGATTGGTGAGTTCTTTAAAGAGAAGGAATTACAAACAGTTGTTGTAAGTTATTATTGCATTTAAGTATTGTTTTAGGAAAAGGGGTTGTCCACTGAGCGATGATTGCTCATTCCTATTTATTATTGTTCCCTTCCCAAGTTTCTAAAATAACAGGTAAAAGTGGGTCCACGTAAGCTGAGATGGAGTCATTGCTGTCCTAAGAGTAAAGCTATGAGCTTGTATGTGAACTGCAAAATGTATTATGATGTAACAACGTATAATTTCAGCTCTTGTGTGCCTGTATTGCATTTCATTTAGAGTCGCTCTGTATGGCCGTGTGAGCCACCTTCGAAGTTACCCAGGGTTGTACTTTTCATTGTTCATTTGTTTAAGCATTGAACTGCGTTGGTTGTGATGCTCCGGGCGGGTGGCCCGTTGAGCTGCGAACTTTGGCGGGTGGCCGTTGAGTTAGTTAGCCTTTACTGTTCTGGTTTTTAAGTGCAGGAAATTTATTGTAGGGCTTTAAGCCTAAAAAATGGTCATTTTTTAGGTGAAACTCTATCCGTTTCATTCCAGGATTTAAAGAAAAACGCTAACACTCTTAGCCATAGGGTTGGGGGCATTACAGGTGGTATCAAAGCAAGGTCCTGCAACTATAGGCTTGCATTACATATAGTTATTTACATAAGGAGGTGCTAATTGATGTGCCATGCATGCAAATGTGCTTTAGCATGGAAATCGTTGTGTTTAGTGACTAGGTGTGGCTTGAATAAGCTGCTTGAATGAAAGAATGAGTAGCTTGCTAGAGCAAGCTGAGTGTTAGCATAGTAAGGATATCCTTGTATATATGTTTTAGTGATGCTTTAGTGATCTAAAGCAAAGGTTTCAATTATGCTTGAATTGGACTTAAACAGTTAGAAATATATAAGCTCTAAGCTTATTCTTGTTCTTAATGTACGGTTTGCTCCTCGAGCCCTATAATGGCGCGGGCGGACGTATTCAATGGTTAGTAGAGAAAAGGGCTGGAAGCAGCCAAAAATTTGTCGAAGTCTAGAGACATTGAAAGTCAAGGGTTTTCCCAAATCAGTGAGATTAAAGATTTTGCTTCGCAGTGGACGATTCTTCCTGTTTATAGAGTTAAACGTTGCTGTTGCATTTAAAGACATGCAACTGTATCAGCAATGATATTCTAGTCTCGTTCTATAAGCATAAGTCTCAAGGTGTGACTAAATGTATAGATGCTTACATGTCAAATGACCAGTTGTAAGTGAATAATGGTTTCTCCCCTGACTAAAAGCCCTTTGGAGCAATACCCTATCATGTTGTGTACATGTCAGCATTCTTTTCAATATTGTGCTGTGCATGTCAAGGGAATTAAGCCAGAACCTTGTACGTGTGCATGTTCACACGAGTGCTTTGACGTTCAGTTGTGGCCTTGACCTGAATTGTTACGTACATAGAAAGGTATTTTTGGCACCCCAGTATGTAACCACTATTACCCTTGAGCCAGCTCAGCACTATGCTCGTTGTGAATAAGTGTTTTAGCTGACTTGCCATTCTTAAAAACTCTCGGATGTTGTAAATGCTTATTCGTATGCTTTCAATGATGGGTTACCTATTTTACTTGATGCATGGAATTATTCAATTCTTTACATGTGTCCCAACGATTTTTCACACATCGAGTATTCACGTGACTCCAATGATTGGTGGTATTGATTATTCACATGATGTCAGGGTGTTTCTAAATGGTTGCTAGTTGCCCGTTTTAATTGTTAAGTCGTTGGTAACGACATAGCTTTAAATCACTGGACTGCTCAACTGAATAAGTCGAGTGACCAGTCAACGGGTCTAGGGGTCCTTTTAAAAGGAAGTAAGTAATGAGCATTCGATTACATTAAATCAGTTGTTAGGCAACCCAACACCCTCCGTCAAAGTTTACATGAAGTTTTAAGGTTCAATGTTCACAGTTCTACCATAGGCAGAAGATTCAAAGTTCAATGCTCATCGCTCTGCCAGTAGGCAGAGGACTTAAAGTTTAATATTCACTGCTTTTCCAGCCGGCAATGGATTCATCGTTCAATGTCCATTGCTTTGCCAGTAGGCAGAGGATTTAAGTTCAGTGATTCATAGCCCTGATACACCTCAGGGGATAATAAAGGGAAGAATCTAGCAGACTTTGGAATTGTTATGCCACATGTATCATCTCGTTACTACCGGAGGCGGGACCTTATGCCTTTTCAACATTGTGTAAGCACTAGCACAAAGTGTGGAAGCTGGCATGGTTTATAGAGAAAGGGTAAAACCCTCCCATCCATACTAAGAGTTTCTCGAACCTCTACGATGACCTTCTGAGATAAATGTATCGCAAAGCTTCAACGCATGTTTATAAGATCATTGATATCATTGTTTCTACTCTGGTTAGTAGCTTAGTGGCTAAATTCTAATGCTTATGGGCAAGCCCCAAGACATCCTAATGACTTTAGATGGCGCCAGAGGGTTGCAATCAAGTATACTCGTATAGATGCCCTTTTGTGCGGCACTATTACGAACCCAAGTGTTTTGAAGCACAATTATGGTACTATGAACAATGTGAGGATTCTGGAAGCTTGTATAGTTACATGGAATGATAGGCATGGTCATTTGTATGTTTTATAAGTGCATAGTACTGTCAATGAACCATTTAGTGCTTTGTTGGCTTGATTCTGGTTGGGTATGTCATTGAATTGACCCAATAGTTCAGCCTACGTGAATTGCTGTTCCATATAATTGGGTTCAATGAATCATTGCGTAGCAACTAGTCCTTTATGTTATAGCTAAGGGGCTAATTGTGAACATACTTCATAGTATGATGGTTCAGCCGCGGCCCTTAGCAGTTTTATGCTTATCTCTGCACGCATCATTGGAGGGTACGTTGACATCAGTAGAGGTACTCCTTTTCTATCTAAACTAAGACTAATGTTCTTATGATTTATTGAGTGGCTGGTTGCCCATATGCTTATGGGACGATATGGTCATCTTAGGAGTTTGCATTCACATTTGGTCGCCTTACACCCTCTATATTATGGCTATACCACATGTTAATGTACTCAAGACCATACTTGAATGCACCTCCTTCCAACATATGTCTAGACACGGAAAGAACAACCCTAGCAAGGGTTCAACTGAGTGTTCTCACATGATGTGACGGAACCGCCTTGCATTATGTGTCGCTTAACGAGTTTTAAGTGTTACATGGTAGATTTCATAGAAAACCATGGACAGTGCCTCCATCGTGCATGCTGACAATGTTGTCTTATTATACCTTGGCCATTAGGTTTGAATTTCTCCCCCATCCAGTTGTCTGGTGGCGAGACATGACACCATTTTCCATAATTAGCCCTATCATTTCTTAAGGTATAACTCTATATGTACGAAATTGCTCATGAGCACCTTAATCATGATGATTGAATTCAGGATTATGTAGAAGTCTTTGCTGTAATCCTTCATTGAGTTTTGAAGCAGGGTTATCAATGTAAGTAACCACAATGATGGTTGCATATGTACTGCTCTTGTAAGCGTCCCTCGAGATATGTAATGGACTGCTTCAGGTTACACATGCCTCTTGGGCTGTAACATTGAATCAGTGATTCCATGAACTGCCATTGTGTCAAAGTAATCTTACGTGATATTGGGTGATACCCTCAGCACTTTAAAGGGTTATTGGGCATCTCGAGGATAACCGTTTTAAGCCCTAAAGGTGATTTGAGAATGACCTTGCCTTATACGGCCTTTAATGGTTATGGCCTGATGTCATACCCTTGGACGCCGACTCAGGGCGATGCTTGTATATAGAGTTCCTTATCATAAGACGAGTGGTATTGAGCTTATCCAAAGTCTGTGCCTCTTGCAAAAGTGAGTTAATATAGTTTTTCTTGCAAACTCAATAGCCCCTCTCCAATGCGATTCACCCTTGACGCCTGAGTAGAGCGAGTAGACACTTGCAAAGGTTGGCGAAGTGGTGACAGGATGCCATAAGCTCTTTTGGGAATTTCATTCATTGTGCAACAGATTTTCTGATTCTGTAATAAGTTATGTGGATTGTATCGGGTGTATGTAAGTACTATGGGTGGCTTAATATAGACCCTGAAATTTCGAGGACGAAATTCTTTTAAGGGGGAAAGATGTAACATCCGGGATTTTATCTCCTTCGATAAGCCTATTTATATCGTTATAAATTGAACTAATATCGATGAAGTCTGCCCGAGTGCTGATTTTATTAAAAGGAATACTAGCATTCTCATTATTATTAGTTTTATTGGTATTAAGGATTATTATCGAGCACTATATTGAACAGATTTCCGAAGACGACTAGAATGTCGAGCTGTGGGAACCATTCTGCAATTTATTGAATCGAACTTTAATATAATCAAAAGGCGAATAATCGACCGATGATTATATTAATGGTTACAGTTTAGGATTTAGAGGTCGGAAAATTGGATTTATGGTACAGTGGGTTGGTGTTATTATCAGTTAGCAGCAAAAACAAAAGAAAAAGGAAAAAAAAATTTAAAATTAAAAAGGGGCCGAAGCCCCCTTCTTTTCGGCAGAAGGATCGGGAAACCAGAGGAGGGGCTTCTCGACCACCTGCCCCGTGCCACACCCACACACACGCTGAGAGAGGGTGAGGGAGGCTCCGGTGGTGTCGCCAGCGACCGGCCGACGCCGCCCGACTGTTCCTCCACCTCGGTCGACGCCAAACCTGGCCAGAGAGAGAGTGCGTCAGATACGAGAGAGGAAGAAGGAGGTTGAACGGGGGGGGAGTTCGTCGGGGGTCTCAACGGCTCCTCCACGGCCGCCGGCGGTGGCAGTTCGGCAGGAAGGTGGGAGACTAGCAGAAGGGGAGGAAAGGGGCGAACTGAGTTCGCATCGAGCAACCGAAATCGAACCCTAAAACGGGTCCCTTAGCTTGGATTCGAGGTGGGTTTCCTCTTCCGCCTATTTATTGTTAATTTCGATGAAAGTTTATCGATTATAGTTCGTTCAAGTTGCATGGGAATTGATTATTAGTGACTTGAGGAAACTGTAGCGTAAACTGAATGATGCCTTGTGGATATATATATATATATATCTTGATCGTACTGAGCAACAGTTTATCGATTATATCTATAGTTTATCGATTATATCGATTATATGAAACTTATCCGATTATCTATAGTTTATCGAATTGGAATCGGTTATATGAGGGTATAACGTTTATCGATTTATATGAAGTTTAACGATTATCGATTCATATGAAGTTTATCGATTTATATGAAGCTTATCAATTTATATGAAGTTTATCGATTTGTCAACTTATATGACGTTTAGCGATTTGTCGATTTAAATGAAGTTTAGCGATTGATCGATTATATGAAGTTTAGTGATTAGATATAGTCTATCGATTATATGAAGTTTATCAATTATATATATATACATAGTTTATTGATCATATGTCGTTTATCGATTTATATGTGGTTTATTGATTTTCTAAAGCTTATTGATTTATACATAGTTTATTAATTATATAATGAATAGTTTATTAATTATTTAACGCTATCGACTAAGTAAAACTTGTCGACTATATATAGCTCATTGATTACATGTATTCATCGTTTATAGTGCTTGTACAGAAATGATATAGTTATGAATGCTTAATTACCTAATTCCTAAACGCTTCTAAATGTTTTATCGGTCGCATGTTTTCATTAACAAGTCATTGGTAATGAATAACCCTAAATCATCGGATCGATGAGATTAAGTAATAAGCATAGGTTACATTGCATTAATTGAATTTTTAGTGTAACCAACCCAGTATCCCTGTTAAAGGTTACATAGAACTTCAACTTCCATGTTTCAAAGTTTAGTGTTTATTACTCTGTTAGTAGGCAGAGACTTCAGAGTTCAGTGTTTCATAGTTGTGCCAATAGGCAGAAGTTTCAAAATCCAAAGTTCATAGTTCTGCCAATAGGCAGAAGTTCAAAGTTCATAGTTCTGCCAATAGGCAGAAGTTCAAAGTTCACAGTTATGCTAATAGGCAGAAGTTCCAAAGTGCAGCATTTATAGCTCTGCCAGTTCGCAGATGATTCAAAGTACAACGTTTTATATGTATAGTCTTATAAATGTTTCATAGTTCATCAATTGTGTTACAGTTCTATAGTTCTACCAACAGGTAGAGAATTTAAAGTTTATATATCCTACAGTTCCGCCAATAAGCATGTAGAGATCCTACCAATCACATGACATAGTATCTATTTCACCGTATGGTTATTGTTCCATGTCTTAGCAAGGAAATTTACTCCTATATATGACTTATCACTGTATGTGGTAGTGGAATCATGGGTGTGGTGATTTCATCACATTGAGCATGACGATGGTTTTAATATCATTACTAAACTCATATAGCTTATTGCTTGATAGCATCTTCAATGAAGTTTAATGACTATATATGACATAAATTATATGTACGGAAATAAGCCTTAATAATGTACGGAGCAATGTATATAAAGTTTTAATGATTTCCGTAACAGATATCCCAGCAAGTGGTATTTATGGGTTAAACTCCTCGATTTTCATTGAGTTTATGCGTTCATATGACTGTCTCATGGAAGTTTATTAAGTATAGCTACTTTCAAGTTTTAGCGGGTGGTGCAAAGGCTATTTCTCTTGCATTGTGATTGGAACATATTGTACGATTGGTGAGTTCTTCAAAGAGAAGGAATTACAAACAGTTGTCGTAAGTTATTATTGCATTTAAGTATTGTTTAGGAAAAGGGGTTGTCCACTGGGCGATGATTACTCATTCCCATTTATTATTGTTCCCTTCCCAGGTTTGTGAAATAACAGGTAAAAGTGGGTCCACGTAAGCCGAGATGGAGTCATTGATGTCCTAAGAGTAAAGCTATGAGCTTGTATGTGAACTGCAAAATGTATTATGATGTAACGACGTGTAATTTCAGCTCTTGTGTGTCTGTATTGCATTTCATTTAGAGTCGCTCTGCATAGCCGTGTGAGCCACCTTCGAAGTTACCCAGGGCTGTACTTTTCATTGTTCATTTGTTTAAGCATTGAACTGCGTTGGTTGTGATGCTCCGGGTGGGTGGCCCGTCGAGCTGTGAACTCCGGCGGGTAGCCGTTGAGTTAGTTAGCCTTTATTGTTCTGGTTTTTAAGTGCAGGAAATTTATTGTAGGGCTTTAAGCCTGGGAAATGGTCAATTTTTAGGGAAAACTCTGTCCGTTTCATTCCAGGATTTAAAGAAAAATGCTAACACTTCTAGCGATAGGGTTGGGGGCGTTACATTATGGCCGGTCACTGTCCCCTGCCATGAGTAGGGGCTAGAGTTCTCTACGCACGGCCTTATAGCCGGTCGCTGCCCCCTGACCCTGAATAGGGGCTAGAGGTCTCTAAGCACGGCCTTATGGTCGAACGCTATACTCTTGGCCTTAGTGGGGGCAAAGGGTCCTTAAGCACGGCCTATGGCTAGTCGCTGTCCCCTTAGCCCCGATAGGGTTTAAAGGTCTCTAAGCACGACTTTATGGCCGGTTGCTATATTCGTAGCCCAATGGGCTAGAGGTCTCTAAGCCCAGCCTTATGGTCGACCATGGTACTCGTAGCCCCGGTGGGGGCTGGGCGTTCCTAAGCACGGTCTATGGCCAATCGTCACACTCTTAACCCCAATGGAGGCTAGAGGTATCTCAGCGTGGCCAATGACCGGCCGTTATACCGTTAGCCCCAGAAGGGGCCAGAGCTCCCTACGCACGGCCTCACGGCCGGCCACTAGCTCATGCCGTACTTTTCGCCCAGGGAGAGCTGAGAACCCTCGGGCTTGGCCCTAGGAATTAACAATTCCTTTCTGGCCCCAAACGAGAGGCTAGGTCTCTCTAGCTCAGCTTCAAAATTGAACGGTGTCTCACCAGTCCACACATACATAAAGTCACATGATATAACGGAAGAGGCGAGTCGTAAGAAAAGGATATTTTATTATAACAACCAAATCAGTACATAGCAACTACCCAAACAAGAAAAAGAAGAGTACAACAGAGCTCTCGGTCTACTCCTCATCGCTTGAGACGGAAAGTGCACCCTTCAGTCTCGAGGTCACGTCGAGGAGCGGCTGAGGATTAGCGAGTATCTCGACGAGGCGGGGAACCTGTGCATCCTTGAGCCTTTTGTCGACCTCCTCCAACCAAGCCTCAATGATATCCCACTTTAGCTCCCGCAGGTCCGACATCATGTGGTCTATGGAAGCCCTGGTCAAAAGCTCTAGCTCCACAACCTCGTTGATCACCATGACGTAGAAGATTGCCTGCACCATCTCGAGAATGTGGGCCATATGAGCGAACTGCACCGGCAAAGGAGTTCGAAATTAGGGCAAAGGCTGTCGAAATCCAAAGGAAGCAGTTTCGGGTGGAGAGCAGAAGATTCCCTCAAAGACCAGTGGAAGTTGTCCCTAACATACTCCACTGCCTGCATGGTGTCCAGAAAAATGGGAAAAGAAGTCATCCTTCTCTCTTTCCCTTCAATCACCTCTATTCTCTCTCTCTCTCTCTCTGTCTCTCACTAGAAAGATAGGGAAGCTAAGCGAATGACATCTTCCCCGGAGCTCTACCCTTTCCCCTTTTTATAGGAAAGGATAGGCAACCTGAGAGACAATACATCTTCCGAAGCGATAGCGAACCATTCCTATCTTGCCACGTGGCCTTGATAACTTAGGGCCCGCTCTATCAAACTGTGCAACAGGGACAAGTTTGACCCATGGGAAAACAAACCCTCCATATAAAGGGCCGATATGTTATTAATACGAACACCTCTTATAGAGAAAGGAACAAGAAAAAGGTGAATACAAGGAAATATCTGGAAAAAGTCTAATGCCACTCCTCATCACTGGAGGGGGGCAGGGGGCCGTTGACCCTGAGCTCTCCTCCTGACCGTCCGCTAGCTCGCATGCTCCGTCCGACGAGATTCGCTAACGAAGTTATGCCTCCACCAGGCCGCGACTATTATGACCCAACTAGGACTCAAAGCACGACCATCTCAAACCCTCAAGAGTCAACTCCAGATCGACGGCCATGGGGCCACTCACCATGCCTAGCTCTATGACATCATTTAGCGGCATGGCATAGAATGTCGCTTGGACCATCTCGGAAAGTTCAAAGTCGAGCGCTGCTCTCTCCGCATCAGATAACGTAAAACGCGAGCATAAATCCCGATAATCATCTGGAAGTGGACGAGGTGGGTGCGTGACACTCCTCCAGTGCCACCTAGAGGATTCCTTTACGAAGTCAGCCATCTCTCTGCTGTCGTGAAGAGGGGGGAACGCCATGACGAAAGGGGGCGAGCCAAGCTCACTCTTTCTCTCTCTCTCTCTCTTTTCTTTTTTACTGTCTCTCCCTGAAAGAATGTGCTCGAGCAATCTTCTTAGGAGCATGGATTTGTATTCATAGAAGAGGTAGGAGGGGGGTTGTGTTTCACCAAAATAGCCTCAAAATGTAATAGCCAGTCCACTCGTGACACATGGCCATCCTGCTCACCTCCTAAGGAAACAACAAAAAGGGGCTTGTAAACTTAGAAGAGAACTATAGGCCGCACAATCAAATTCGGGATCAACAGAATGGGTGATCAAACCGTGACCCTCTCACCCTGCGAAGCCATGCTAGCCTACCACGGTGGCTGAACTGTCCATCTAATGCAAATCAATATGAACATAAGAAGAACGGTAAAACTCAAAAGAGGGGAGACGCAATCATTTTATTGCTGATAACAGGGCTGTACAAAAAAAAGAAGAACGTGCATCCAGGACACCTCCTGACCAGCTTCACTCCTGCTTGTCATCGTACAAAGGGGAGGCGGCCCCTCGACGTCTGAGCTCCCTCTTCTTGCTTGGCCTCTTCCCGGAATCGGGCCTCCAGAAGCCGATCTTCATTCCGCCACACCCACGTCTCAAAGGTGCTCTAACGAAGCTCGGTAAGGGCCGACTACATCATGTGGAGCGTCAGCCGATGCAGTACCCCCAACCTCTCAGCTTCGCTAAGAAGCATTGCGTAGAAAATGACCTGGGGCAACTCTGGGAGTTGGAAGCACCGAGCAGCTTTCTCGGCTACAGCAAGTTCAAAACTCGGGCACAAGGTCTGAAATCATTCGGGAGAGGCAACGAGGAAAAAGCAACCCCACATCAATCCCACCCGAAGTGGTATGCAACAGACTGAGCCGTCTCACTAACGCTTAGAGAATGAGGAAAAGCCATAGAAAAGAATGCCCTGATGGAGAGCAATACTGGAGATGAGAGATGGAGCCCTCATCCTTGGCGACCACATTTTATATCCACTAATAGGACGATTTCCCAAACCACTGTCCAAACTTCGAGACTTGTTCCATCACAGATGCTCGGCTAGCTCTGCGGGCGATGGCAGCAAGACCGTCCACAACGAGGGTTGTTAAGCCAAAAATCATGCATAATTTTAATAATTATTTTGATCATATTATATATATTATTGCATCTAATTTACTTTATTTTATATATTTTTCAAGTTAGGCATTAATAAAATAAAAAGGGAAGAGAAGACGTAGAAGTTCAGGTTTTACACACTTGGCTATAAAGACGGTCCAAAAATAATAATTATGGAGAGTATTATTTTCACAATTATTCAATTGGGCTAGGATTTCAAGAGTTGGTGAAGAGTTAGAAGTCTTGAGGGAGAAGAAATCTAAGGAAGAAAGGAAGAAGGAAACCCTAATCACACCCCTGCTTCCTCTCCACCATAAATAACATCATCGCCGTACCCATATTTCAGCATCATCCCCATCACATACACACCGCACGGCTGCCTAACCCCTCTTTTACTTGCCCACTTAGCCTTCTTCCTCCAAAAACCATCCTCACACCTAGCCCCTACCTTACGCCACTTCCTCACTTTATCACCTTCTTCATCATACCCCATCATCATCATCTACGCATTATGCTTCAATCTCATCTTCCTCATTGACTCACACCAGCATCCATCGTCATCTTGCATCACCATAATCACGACACTATCATCTTAGTAGGGTCACCTTATTTTATTTTATTTTATTTTTTTGTTGTTAGTTTATTGTTAAACATGAATTGTTTGGGCAGATTTTGTGAGTTTATTTTAATATGAGTGAGTAATCCCTTTTATGCTTAGTATAATCTACTTGAAATCATGCTAAATTGACTATTTTGAAACAAGTCTTATGATTTATTGCCTAGTTAATTCATATTCATGATTCTATAGCGATTAGCGTTTATTGTTTATGATATTCATATTAAATTAATTAGAATGCATGCTAGTTAGTTTAATACCATGTCGATTGATAGTTTAGAAGACTATAATACGTAAAAGTTATAGTCTTTTATGCTTAGGTATCACCCTAATTAATCATGGATGACTCAAACCCATCTCTTTTAATTAGGTAATCGCTTTAGATCTTTGTTAAATCGATTTGTTGGTAAATTGATTACAAAGTGTTAAATGATGTTTTTCTAATTCTTAATGCTCTAGTTTGATTAAATTCTTGCGCTGGTATGAGGGTTATCAAAACTAGTAGAGTTTATATTAGGGCTGGACCTAATTAAACTAAAATCTAAGGAAAAACGGAGAAGAATTGCTAGTGGATGTCTTCTACAGTTTAACTCATGAATGAAATTAACTTGTGTGTTAATGATAAATATTAATTTGCATGGTGGATTGAGATTATACTAAGTACTCTTCATAAATTTGACAACTTTTGATAATTATTTGTTGCTTTTTAGTTAATTTGATTAGTTTGTTAATTTTTGTTCTATTTTTATTAGCTTCAATATAATTTCAATCGACCCCCCCAAAAGGATAGTCTTTTAGGAGCGTCTAGGTAATTTTAGATAGTTTAGATTTTTATTTTTAGAGTGGTTATAATTTTAGATTGATTTATATTCAGTTTTTGTCTTTAATTACCGGTTTGTTAGAAATTAGACTAAAAATAGTTATTTTTGTTCTTTTTTGATTTTTATTAGTTCTAGGGTTTATATAGTGTCCTAGTCTGCTCATATTTAATTTCGTAATTTTTGGAAGTTATTTGATAATTTTTCAGAATTATTTTGAGAAATTGATAAGTGCAGGTTTTTAGGTTATTAATTCTGAAAATTTCGATTTTTAATTTTAATTTATGATTATTAGGTTTGGTTAAGTCCAGAAAATTGTGTCCTAAAATTAGGGTAATTTTTGTGATTAATTTCGTATTTATATTAATGCAGATTATTTTATTTCTAATTTCAGATTTATTATTCTGCTTGATATTCTATGCTAATTTCCTAATCTGATTTTTCTGAAATTAATTAGATATCATTTAGAATTTATAAGCTTATAGGTCTGAAGAATAATATTTTAGGTTACCGTTTGACAATTTTAATATTTATTTTCTAACTATTATTTGCTGTTATTAATCCTTAATCAGAATTTTAGTACTATTCTATTTTTATTTTTCTAAATTATTTAGGGAAATATTTTTACTGTTTTATTTCTAGAATATGATCTAGAATATTTAGGAGCATCATTGGGTATCTTTTTAAATTTTTATTCATTAGATTTTAATTATTTTAGAATTATTAAGATTAGACTTAATAAATTAGTAAAATCATTTAGGATTAAGCTAGCCTTTTACAACAATCTTTCCTCGTGGATCGATCCCTACTTCTCTATGCTATAAAAAGTGTTTTAATAACCGAAGTAGTGGTTAAATTTGTAGCTCTCGACAAGCTTAATAAATTTTGGCGCCGTTGCCGGGGAAAGAAAATTAAATTGCTAGCTTATTTCTATTTAATTTTACTCCTTTCATTGCTTTGTTTAACTTTAGTATTCTATTTTATTTGTAGGACTTTTTGTTGTGCATGAAATTAAGGAGTGGTAAGGAAATTGGAGAGGACAAGGAGCAACCATTGAAAGATAAAAACAAAGAAAGTTAGCCTGACCCAGTAAGTTTTAGGGTTAAAGAGGTAAGCATGTCTACTCTTCGAGAACTTGCTGCTCCTAACTTAGAAACCCAACCAATGTCTGTTACTTATGTTGTTTTAGATAAGCCTTTGAAATTAAACTCAGGATTTATTAATTTATTACCTAAATTTCATGGATTAGTTGGAGAGGACCCCTATAGACACATTAGTGAATTCCTTATTACGTGCTCTGCTATAGTGCCTGAAGGAATTCCTGATGATCAAATTAGACTAAGGGTCTTTCTTTTTTCTTTGCTTGGTAATGCTAAAGACTGGTTATATTATATGCCTGCTGGATCTTTTTCTACATGGACTGCATTGCATAAATCGTTTCTAGAAAAGTTTTTTCCTGCATCCCGTATTGGATCTATTAGGAAGGAAATATGTAGAATCAAACAAATGAATGGGGAAACCTTTTGTGAGTATTGGGAAATATTTAAATAAGTTATGTGCTAGTTGTGCCCAATATCAAACAACTGAACAACTATTAATTCAATATTTTTATGAGGGTTTACTACGTATGGACCGTAATATGGTTGATGCTGCTAGTAGAGGGGCTCTGGTTAATAAAACCCCAGCTGATACTAGAAATCTATTTAATTTAATGGCCCAAAACACTCAACAGTTTGGTGCTAGGGACTCACAAGTTAAAAGGGTAAATGAGATATGTTCTAGTTCATCTCTAGAGAATCAGTTATCTCACATTACAGCTATGTTAAATAAGATTATTACTGAGGGTATTCAAAAAGCAGTAATATGTGGTATTTGTTGTCTAGAGGGGCATCCTACTGATGCATGTTCTACTCTACAAGAAGGTAATGTTAATACTCTTTATTCTAACCAAAATCAAAGAAGGTATGATCCCTATTCGAATACTTATAATGAAGGATGGAGAGACCACCCTAACCTTAGGTATGGCCCTAGGCCTAGTCCACCTGGTTTTGATCAACCCTCTCGTCAACCTTCTAGTCAAGATAGGACCAATTTTCTTCTAGAACAAGTCCTTAAGAAAATAGATGATGGGTTCCAGAGTATGGAAACCACTCTTAAGCAAGTTCAAGAGAGACAAACAGCGACTGATACCATAGTTAGCAACTTGCAGGCTCAATTGCAAAATAGGTTGCCATCTCAACCTTACCCTAACCTTAAGGAGAATGTTAGCGCCATAACACTTAGAAGCGGGAAACAGTTAAAGGAACCTACGAAGAATAGAGAAGTAGAACCTGAGTTAGAAGTGAAAGGGGCTGAACCAGAATTAGATACAGAGTCTAATCAAACTACTAAAGAATTGGGAGAAAAGAAAAGAGAACCCTACAAGCCAATTCCACCTTTCCCTAGTAGATTTAGGAGCCCTGCGTTTAAGGTAAATGAGGCTAACCAAGAAATTTTAGAGACTTTTAGGAAGGTAGAAATTAATATACCTCTCCTTGATGCCATTAAACAGGTGCCTCGTTATGCTAAGTTTTTAAAAGAATTGTGCACTACCAAAAGGAAGCTCATTGGTAATGAGAAGATAAGTGTGGGGAAAAATGTGTCTGCTGTTTTTCAAAGAAAACTTCCCCCTAAGTGTCAAGACTCTGGTGTGTTTTCTGTTCCTTGCAAAATAGGAAACCTTTGCTTTAATAAAGCTATGCTTAATTTAGGTGCCTCTATTAATGTTATACCTAGATCTGTTTGTGACAAACTGAACCTAGGTGAATTAAAGAAAACTGGCATAGTGATTTAATTAGCTGATAGGAGCAACACTTATCCTGATGGAGTGTTAGAGGATGTTTTGGTTCAAGTGAATGAACTAGTGTTTTCTGCTGACTTTTATGTAATGAAGATGGGTGAAGCATGTCATGATATTCCCATCTTGCTTGGTATGCCTTTTTAAAAACTGCTAGGACTAAAATTGACGTGTACGAAGGGACACTAATCATGGAATTTGATGGTGAGGTTATTAAGTTTAATATTTTTGATGCCATGAGATTTCCTTCTGATGTTAACTACCTATATGCACTTGATGTTTTTGATGAGTTATCTCAAGATGTCTATGACTTGTCCCATGAGGATGAGCTGTTTACTGTGCTTACTAATAGTCTTGATCATACTGAGTCTCAGAAAGTGTCATATCAAGTTAATGATAATTTAGATGAGGTGATAAGTTCTTTGTCTCACTTGCAAGAGCATAATGGACCTAACAAACTTGAACTGTCTGAAAAGCATGCTAAGTTACTTCCCTCGAGTATCTCACCCCCCAAATTGGAATTGAAACCCTTACCTGAAAATTTAAAATATGCTTATTTAGGGGACAATGAAACTTTGCCTGTAATCATCTCTAGTGCACTCGCTTTGGACCAGGAGGAAAAACTTATTAAAGTGCTTAGAGAACATAGCGAAGCCATAGGGTGGACTTTAGTAGACCTCAAAGGCCTTAGCCCGACCTTGTGCTTGCATACTATTACCTTAGAAAAAGATGCTAAGCCTAAGAGGGACCCTTAGAGGAGACTTAATCCACCTATGATGGAGGTAGCCCAAAAAGAGATTCTTAAGTGGTTAGATGCTGGGGTGATCTACCCCATTACTGACTCTGAGTGAGTTAGTCCTATTTATATGGTTCCTAAAAAGGGGGGAATAATAGTAGTGCAAAACAATGAAGGAAAGTTGATACCTACTAGAGTCCAGAGTGATTGGAGAGTGTGTATTGACTATAGAAAGCTTAACAAGACCACTAAGAAGAACTATTTTCCATTGCCTTTCATGGACCAAATGTTAGAGAGACTAGCTGGGAGGTCACATTATTGTTTTTTGGATGGCTATTCAGGTTATATTCAGGTCCCTATAACTCCTGCAGATCAGAAGAAAACTACCTTTACTTGTCCTTTTAGCACTTACGCTTTTAGACATATGCCTTTTGGTTTATGTAATGTACCTGCTACCTTTCAAAGATGTATGATGAGTATCTATTCTGACTTTATCACCAAGATTATGGAGGTTTTTATGGATGATTTTACTGTACACGGTGATTCATTTGATAAATGCTTGCATCATCTTACTTTTGTGCTTAAGACGTTCCATTGAAACCAATTTGGTCTTGAACTTTGAAAAGTGCCATTTCATGGTTGAGTATGGGGTAGTACTGGGACATGTAGTATCATCAAGGGGATTAGAGGTAGATAGAGCTAAAGTTGACATCATGCAGTCTCTACCCTATCCAAAATGTGTCAAAGATGTGAGATCATTCTTAGAACATATAGGGTTCTATAGGAGGTTCATTAAAGATTTTTCTAAGATTGCTTCTCCTCTATGTACCTTGCTTGCAAAGGATGTCTCTTTTGTTTTTAATGATGACTGTATGAGGGCTTTTGATCAGTTGAAGTTAACATTTACTTCCCCTCCTATTGTGCAACCCCCAAATTGGGCCTTACCTTTTGAGTTAATGTGTGATGCTAGTGATAAGGCAGTGGGGGCAGTTTTAGATCAAAGAGTTGGGAAGGTACCTCATGTAATATATTATGCTTCTAGAACTCTTGACTCTGCACAGTGTAACTGCACCACTACAGAAAAAGAGATGTATGCTGTTGTTTTTGCGCTTGAAAAGTTCCGTTCTTATTTGTTGGGTGTTAAAGTTACTGTTTATCCTGATCACTTTGCTCTCAAACACTTATTGGAAAAGAAAGATTCTAAGCCCAGGTTAATTAGATGGATGTTATTGTTACAAGAATTTCAAATAAAAATTAGAGATAAGCCTGGAGCTAAGAATTTAGTTGCCGACCATCTGAATAGATTAGAAACAGGGGAGAATGGCAGCCCTTTTACTGATTGTTTTCCTGATGAGATTCTGTATTCTATGACTAGTTAATTGCCTTGGTATGCTGATATTGTAAATTATATAGTCACCAAAACTTTTCCCATTGAATTGACTAGAGCTGAAAGAGAGAAAATAAGAGCTCAATCCAAATATTATGTTTGGGGTGAGCCATATCTATGGAAGTTTTGTGGTGACCAAATTATAAGGCGATGCGTAGATGATAGTAAAATTCATTCTATTCTAACCTTCTGTCATTCTTCAGAAAGTGGGGGGCACTTTGGACCTAAAAGAACATCACATAAAGTACTTGAGTGTGGTTTTTATTGGCCCACTATTTCTAGTGATACTTATGAATTCTGTAAAAGATGTGAAGTGTGCCAAAAGATTGGAAACTTATCAAGGAGGAATCAAATACCGTTATATAATATGTATGTTTGTGAAATTTTTGATATATGGGGCATTGATTTCATAGGACCCTTTCCCCCTTCTTTTGGATATACCTATATTCTTGTGATTGTTGATTATGTATCCAAATGGGTAGAAGCTGTGGCCACTAGGACTGATGATGCTAAGACTATGGTGAAACATGTTAAATCCCTAATTTTGCATAGATATGGAGTGCCAAGAGCGATCATAAGTGATAGGGGACTCATTTTTGCAATAGAACTTTAGGTGCCTTGTTAGCTAAATATCATATAACTCATAAGGTATCTACTAGTTATCACCCCCAGACTAATGGCCAAGCTGAAATTTCTAATAAAGAGATTAAGGGCATCCTTGAAAAGGTAGTTAGGCTAGACAAGAAAGATTAGAGTCTTAGGTTAGATGAGGCTCTTTGGGCTTATAGAACTGCATATAAGACTCCTATTGGTATGTCACCTTATAGATTAGTCTTTGCGAAGCCATGTCATCTCCCTGTTGAGATAGAACATAAATCATATTGGGCTGTAAAACAATGTAATCTTGATTATGAGTTAGCAGGGAAAGAGCGTAAATTGCAATTGCAGGAACTAGAAGAGATATGCTTAGATGCCTACGACAATTCAGTCATCTACAAGGGTAAGGCCAAAGCATTTTGCGATGCCAAACTTATTAGAAAAGAATTTTAGGTAGATGAGAAAGTGCTATTATTTAATTCTAAACTGAGACTTTTTCCTGATAAGTTAAACTCTAGATGGCTAGGACCTTTTATGGTAATAAAGACTTATCCACATGGTGCTGTAGAAATCAAATCCTTTGCTACTAACAAGATTTTCAAAGTGAATGGTCACAGGCTAAAACATTTCTATGAAGGAGACCAGGTATGTTTAATAGAAGAGATCCGACTTGAGGATCCATGAGCTTCATGAAGTCCATCCAATGACTATAAACAAAGGCGCTGGTTAGGAGGCAACCCAACGTTTTCAGGGAAGTTTATTTTTGCTTTTGTTTTCATTATTTCTTTCTTTTTGCATGCATTAGGAACAATGCATGAATTAAGTGTGGGGGGGTGCATCCTGCATTTAATTCTTGCAGTTTTTATTCTTGGAAAAAAAAACAGTAAAGAAAAAAAAAATTTATTTCTTTTCTTTTCTTATAAATAATGCATGATATGAATTTATGCTAGGTTTGCTTATTTAAAATTTTTTTTTTTTGGGTTTTATTAGCTATTTTGTAGTTTATTCTTTTATAAGTGAAGAGTTCTAAGCATGATAGTTATCCTTTTAGAGAAGTTTGCGTTGATCCTCACACATTTTTTTAATGAATAACTCTCTTGATTATCCATCTTACTTAGTCATGCAATACATCCGATTTAGAGGTAATAAAATGACCTGGCCCATCTCTTAGACTATTGAATTAGTTGAATAACTCATTAAAATTGTGATTTTACTTGTCCATTTTTCATATATGGGAAAAAAAAAGAGAGAGAAAAAAAAAAAGAGAGTCAAAGTCAGCAATGACAAGTACCCCTTTGAGACATGCGCTACTAGGTGCTACCTTTTGAGGCAATACTGCCATTAGAAAGCTTGCTTCCCATAATAGTGAGTCAATAAAATAAATAAAAGTAATGATTAAAATTAAATGTTTGCTCCAGCACCTGTATTCGGGTGAGTGTGAGACAGGGAGTGTTTAATTTCTAAGACCCTATATAGGCTTTAAATATGTGGGAAAGTGGAGTTTGAGA
Organism: Carnegiea gigantea; assembly: GCA_029747015.1. Classification (NCBI taxonomy): domain Eukaryota; kingdom Viridiplantae; phylum Streptophyta; class Magnoliopsida; order Caryophyllales; family Cactaceae; genus Carnegiea; species Carnegiea gigantea. The sequence continues at coordinate 203,562 of JAKOGI010000341.1, read as the reverse complement.
AAGAGAAAAAAGTGTAAGGCAAGTTTAGAATCAATTCAATGAGTTATTCTACCTAGTTCAATTGTCTCCATAGCCATGCCGTGCCTCAATTTTTCTATCATAAATTCTTTTTCGACCTCTTGATTGGTGCATGCATAATCAAAAAGAGTTGGATAATTATTGATCATGTTACATCATTATAGAAGTGTTGTGAGGTTGAAAAATAAACTCTCTAAGGATAGTTGGATGTCTAGCAGGTATTCACTTATTGAAAGAAAAACAAATTAATTCAACAACACTGTTTTTCTTAAGCAAGCCCAAACCTAGTATGAATATCATAAGTGTGCATGATTTTATAAGAAAAGAAAGGATGCCAATTTTAGGTCGTGCCTAAGATTTCTTTGCACGAGGACGTCCAAAGTCTAAGTGTGGGGGAATTTGTTAAGCCAAAAATCACGCATGATTTTAATAATTATTTTCATCATATTATATATATTATTGCGTCCAATTCACTTTATTTTATATATTTTTCAGGTTAGGCATTAATAAAATAAAAAGGGAAGAGAAGACGTAGAAGTTCGGGTTTTACGCGCTTGGCTATAAAGACGGTCCAAAAATAATAATTATGGAGAGTATTATTTTCATAATTATTCAATTGGGTTAGGATTTCAAGAGTTGATGAAGAGCTAGAAGTCTTGAGGGAGAAGAAATCTAAGGAAGAAAGGAAGAAGGAAACCCTAATCACACCCCTCCTTCCTCTCCACCATAAATAACATCATCACCGTACCCATATTTCAGCATCATCCCCATCACATACACACCGCAAGGCTGCCTAACCCCTCTTTTACTTGCCCACTTAGCCTTCTTCCTCCAAAAACCATCCTCACACCTAGCCCCTATCCCACGCCACTTCCTCACTTTATCACCTTCTTCATCATACCCCATCATCATCATCTACGCATCACGCTTCAATCTCATCTTCCTCATCGACTCACACCAGCATCCATCGTCATCTTGCATCACCATAATCACGACACTATCATCTTAGTAGGGTCACCTTATTTCATTTTATTTTATTTTTTGTTGTTGGTTTATTGTTAAACATGAATTGTTTGGATGGATTTTGTGAGTTTATTTTTAATATGAGTGAGTAATCCCTTTTATGCTTAGTATAATCTACTTGAAACCATGCTAAATTGACTATTTTGAAACAAGTCTTATACTTTATTGCCTAGTTAATTCATATTCATGATTCTATAGCGATTAGCGTTTATTATTTATGATATTCGTATTAAATTAATTAGAATGCATGCTAGTTAGTTTAATACAATGTCGATTGATAGTTTAGAAGATTATAATACGTAAAAGTTATAGTCTTTTATGCTTAGGTATCACCCTAATTAATCATGGATGGCTCTAACCTATCTCTTTTAATTAAGTAATCGTTTTAGATCTTTGTTAAATCGATTTGCTGGTAAATTAGTTACAAAGTATTAAATGATGTTTTTCTAATTCTTAATGCTCTAGTTTGATTAAATTCTTGCGCTGGTGTGAGGGTTATTAAAATGAGTAGGGTTTATATTAGGGCTGGACCTAATTAAACTAGAATCTAAGGAAAAACGGGGAAGAACCGCTGGTGGATGTCTTCTACAGTTTAATTCATGAATGAAATTAACTTGTGTGTTAATGATAAATATTAATTTGCATGGTAGATTGAGATTATACTAAGTACTCTTCATAAATTTGACAACTTTTGATATTTATTTGTTGCTTTTTAGTTAATTTGATTAGTTTGTTAATTTTTATTCTATTTTTATTAGCTTCAATATAATTTCAATCAACCCCCCCAAAAGTATAGTCTTTTAGGAGCGTCTAGGTAATTTTAGATAGTTTAGATTTTTATTTTTAGAGCGGTTATAATTTTAGATTGATTTATATTCAGTTTTAGTCTTTAATTACCGATTTGTTAGAAATTAGACTAAAAATAGTTATTTTTGTTCTTTTTGATTTTTATCAGTTTCTAGGGTTTATATAGTGTCCTAGTCTGCTCATATTTAATTTCGTAATTTTTGGAAGTTATTTGATAATTTTTCAGAATTATTTTGGGAAATTGATAAGTGCAGGTTTTTAGGTTATTAATTCTGAAAATTTCGATTTTTAATTTTAATTTATGATTATTAGGTTTGGTTAAGTCCAAAAAATTGTGTCCTAAAATTAGGGTAATTTTCGTGATTAATTTCGTATTTATATTAATGCAGATTATTTTATTTCTAATTTCAGATTTATTATTCTGCTTGATATTCTGTGCTAATTTTCTGATCTGATTTTTCTGAAATTAATTAGATACAATTTAGAATTTATAACTTATAGACCTGAAGAATAATATTTTAGGTTACTGTTTGACAATTTTAATATTTATTTTCTGACTATTATTTGCTGTTATTAATCCTTAATTAGAATTTCACTACTATTCTGTTTTTATTTTTCTAAATTATTTAGGGAAATCTTTTTACTGTTTTATTTCCAGAATATGATCTAGAATATTTAGGAGCATCATTGGGTATTTTTTTAGATTTTTATTCATTAGATTTTAATTATTTTAGAATTATTAAGATTAGACTTAATAAATTAGTAAAATCATTTAGGATTAAGCTAGCCTTTTATAACAATCTTTCCTCGTAGATCAATCCCTACTTCTCTGTACTATAAAAAATATTTTAATAACCGAAGTAGTGGTTAAATTTGTAGCTTTCGACAAGCTTAACAAGGGTGCAATTTCCAAAGCCCCACAGATACATAGCAGCCACGAGTAGATTCCGCATTTGGCCTGACTACTCGCTCGACTCGGTCTGCAAGCAAAATGTGAGGGGTTAAGTGATTGGGAAAATATGATTTCCCCACTGGGCCCATCTCAATTGTCTCATAGGCCAAGCCCATACTCCTAAAACTGGGCTCCTAGCGGGACCCCCGGGGACCCCACATAGGCCTAAAGCCCAAACTGGCTGCCCGTTCGTAACAACCAAGGTAAGATCACTGTTTTACCCCTTACTACATGGACTATAGATAGTTACCTACCCACATTAGAAAAGAGGTTGGCAGTCTGACACTTTATTAGACTCGTACTACATTCTCTCTCTCTCTGTCTCTCTATACTCACCTTTGACTTAGATCCTTGACTGACTTGACTATCGAAGAGGTGTTCCCCAACCCACAACCCAGGGATGTCTTTTTTGCAGGTTGGGCATTGGAAGAGGAGGACGCCAGGTGTCGCTCATGTGCCATCCGATAAGCCTGTTCTTTCGTCCTATATCATCACTTACAGCACACCACGAGAATCTCCAGAGTCATGTCTGATTTAGTTTGACCTAGACTTGAATTTTGATAATGTCAATAAAGGTGTATCATTTTGAAAACTCCTTCCTCTTGTATTTTTTTTTAATTTTTTAATGCTTTGATCATGCATGACTAGATTTAGGAACACATTTAGTCTCTTTCTAAAATTGGGATTGTTTTTTGTCCTCTCTAAAATAATCCTACAATAAGATTTAAAAATTGATAATTTAGGGGGCACTTGGTTCATTTTTTTTTCCCACATTGGAATAGAATAGGGAATAATTTTAGGATGTATGAGAATCATTTTGGATTTTTAATTCAAGTTGTTTGGTTCAATTTAGGCCCTATTCTTTTCATAACTATATTGCAAGTATAGAATGGAAATGAGTGAAAAGGAATGGGAAGAAATGGGTGAGAGTGGATATCAGTGGTTCATTGTAGGCGGCAGTGAAAATGAGTGGTAAGGAATAAGAGTATTGATGGTAGTTATGTTAACAATTTGTGTAATATAATAATAATTATTAATAATTGTTATAACAATAATTATTATTAATTAACCACAATAATAATTATAATAATAATTATTAACGAAAAATAAAAACAAATTAATCATAAAAATGGTAATTATTAATCTTAATAATAATAATTAACAATAATCATTACAATAATAATTATTACTAATATTAACTAAAATAATCATAATAATTGTTCATATTAATAATAATATTTATCATCAATAATTATTGTAATAATTACTATTAATGAATATTGTTAACAATTACAACAACAATTATTAATGCTAATAATTATTGTTACTACTATTAACAATAATAATTAATATTAATATTGATAATAATAAAAATCACTAACTACTAATATTAGTAATAATTAATAATATTAATAATAATAATAATAAATATTAATATTATTAATTATGATATCAATTATTAATATTAATAATTGTTATTTAACAATTAATTAATTAATAAAATATTAAAATAACAATAATTTATGATAATAATTATTATTAATATAAAAATGATTACTATTTAATAATAATTACAATTATAATAATAATAGTGAATCATTAATAATAATAATAATTATTAATATTAATAATAACAGTAAATAATAATAATTAGAATAGTAATTAATAATAATTATAATAATCATAAAAAATATTAATATTAATAATAAGAATTAATATTAATAATAATATTTGTTATTATTGATTCTTTATATTGGTAATAATTATTATTATAATTATAATTATTATGATGATTATTATTAGTAGTAGTGAATATTAGTAGTAATTAAAAAATAATTATTATTAATATTAACAATAATTATTATCATTAATGCTAATAATAATAATTAATAATAGCAATGAAAAAATTGCTAACTACTATTGATCATATCATAAATTAATAGTTATTGATATTATTATCAATAATAGTTAAAAATAATAATTAATAACATTAATTAATATTGATACTAAAAATAATTACTATTGGTCATATCATAAATTAATAATAACAATAGTTATAATAATAATTATTTATTTATTAAAAGAATAATTAATCATTAATGATAACTATTGTTAACATTAACAATAAAAATTAACAATGATAATTAAAATAATAGTTTATTAATATGAATAATAACAAACATAATAATTGTTAATAATAATAATTATTATTATTATTATTAATATGAAACTAAGATTAATAGAAACGATAGTTATTAATATTTGAAATAATTATTATTATTAATTCATATTAGTAACAATTACAGTAATAATTAATATTAATATTATTAATAATTATTACTACGTTGAATAATAATAATAATAATAATAATAATAATAATAATAATAATAATAATAATAATAATAATAATAATAATAATAATTATAATTAATATTATCATAGTAATAATAACTAATAATTATAAAAATAATAATTAATATTATTAAGAATAATAATAATTAATAACTGATAATAACTAATAATAAGTTTTTATATTAATAATTAGTATTTAATAATTAATTAATTAATAGTTTTTGTTTTCATTATTAATATTAAAAATAATTACTACTAGTATTGTTATTAATTAATAATAATTATTACTAATAATAAATAGTAATTAATAATTACTATAATAATTGTGATCATTAATTAATAACAAAAATAATCATAAATCATAATAATTATTATTAATATTAACATTAACAATTGACAATGATAATTACAATGATAATACTTATTAATATTAATAATAAAAATCATAATAAGAAAACGCAGGAGTGAGAAGATGTAGTATTTATTTTAAGAAGTAGGAAGGAGTAGAATGGGAGGATTTACCTATCAAAAGATGGGGGCCTTAGGAATGAATTGAATGTAAATTGAAAATAGTACCTAAAGATACGAATTTATATAAACACAAGGTGTGGGAGAGGTTACTACAAAACTGCATTCGCATTTTGACATAAAATTTTGATGGAAAGTTGATCGGTTAGAAATTTTGATGGAAAAACAAAAATTTTGACGGTATGTCAATTATGTGGATATCGATGTAATTTTGACGTACTGTTTTGATGAAAAGTTGATCTATCAGAAATTTTGACAAGTATTTTGACAGAAAAATAAAGATTTTGATGGTGTGTCAATTATGCGGATCTCGATGTAATTTTTGACGGACTGTTTTGACAAAAAATATGTCAAAATAAGAATACACTGTTGAACATACTGACTGAATTTTGGCAGGCCCCTCACAATCCTGAGAAAGTCTTTAAAAAATTCTGACGCAACCCGTCACAATTTTAAAGATTCAAACAAAATTAAAAATTTTCACCCAAAAGCAGTTAAGGTGTGAACACATTAAGGAGATGTTTGGTAAGCAAAAAAAGGATTGGGGACTTGAAACCTCAGGTTTCAAGTTCTATTTTCTAGTGTTTGGTGAAGAATTTAGGAAAATGAACTTGATACTTGGGGGTATCAAGTTCCTCACTAGATCCTTGGAACTTGAACCCCCTTTTTATAGAAGAGTATCAAGTCCCAACCCTCCAAGGGATGACTAAAAAATAAGATAAATACAATAAAAATAAAATTCTCATTTCATATTTGGTGTTCATGAAGCATGGGGAAGACAAGCAACAACAATGATTGTATTTTCTCTTTCCTCCAGGACCACTCTACTCGTCGTTTACCATAAATCACCATTCACCTAAAATCGCTTGCCAAGTCTTCCACTGTCACCTTCCGATCTATCCCTTTTTTCGACTTTTTTTTTCAATTTTGATCTTTTTTTATCTGTGTTTCTGCATCTTCTTGATGTGGGTCTTCTACCACTCTACAATTTTTTCAGCAAGTTATAGCCTTCTATTCGCCAGTTAATTGCTTGCCTTCCCTTGTTGCTTCTTCTGAATGATCTCCCTTTGTCCTTTCTCCTCCTTCAATATGTTTTTTTTTTTTTAAGAAAAAAATTTCAATCTTCTTTTTTTGATACAGTTTTTATACGTTATAGTATTCTGTTGGTATTTTTAGTATTTTTATACTTTATAATAAGTTATTAAATGGTTGTTAGATAGGTGATGAGGTGGCTGATATATTATTCTGGAAGGAGATGAGGTTCTGGAAGGACATGAGGTGGCTGGTTTGTTATGAAAGCAGGATGAAAACAGGGAGTATAAGTAGACATGTGGGTGGCCAAATCCAGGACACTCAATTTTACTGCCAACAATTTCTCTCTCTTAATTTCTCTTTCTCTGCTCAGCAAACTTCTCCTAAATTTGCTCAGCTCCTAACATTCAATTCTCGGTGCTTCCCTGGATTGAATATTCCACCTCACCCTCCATTTAATTCCTTCCATCCCAGATACTAATCCACCTCTATCATTGTAACCATTGTATGCCCAATACCATATCACAGTATCCCAATGGAAGGACTCTGAAATCACCAACAAAAGTAGTGTTATGGAGCTGCCAACATATCTGTCGGCATTCGGCCTTGGTGATCAACACACTCCCATCAGCCACAGAAACCGCAATTGGTTTAGTAGGAATTAACGGGCACTTCAACTTGACAGCTATCTCCTCATCCAAAAAATTATGCGTGCTCCCACTGTCAATTAGTATATGTATGGGTCGTTTGTTAAGGGACCTTGTAACTCGCATGGTCTGAAAATTAGAAGCTCCTGACATGGCTTGGATGGAAATCAAGGGTGTATCATGGGAATCATTAGGCTCTCACTCACCTCCTTCCCCATCTCCTTACTAACGTCTTCTTCTTCTTCCTCTTCCACTCCTATGATATATAATTGGGCTTTTTTGTGGAGTAGATGGTGTCCAGGGGTATACGGAGCATCACAAATGAAACACAAATTTTTGGATTTTTTGTCTTCAATCTCAGCTGGAGTGAGGCGCCTAGGGGGTTTATTAATCAAGGGTTTTTGTGGAGGGTTAAAAGTTGGATTGGTCGTATTGGGTGAGCTAAAAGTTTTTTGTGGAGCTTGGGATGTGTTTGGGCTGTAGGTGGAAGTGGGCCAGTTTTTCGGTGGATTTCGGGTATTTGGGTTAAGCTTTGGCTGGGTAGCTTCATGAAGCTTAGCTAGGTGAGAGGCTTATTGTAAGGAGGTGGGATTAAACATTCTAACATGAACTTGAGTTGCGTAATTGAGTCCCGCTAAAAATATACTAGTAACATGTTCACGAGGCAATGACACCCTACACAATAAGGACTCAAATGCATCTAAATACTCTTGGACACTCCCCATTTGCTTCAAACTTACAAGTTCAGACATAGGATCCCAAAACAAGTCCCCAAATCGGGTAGAAAAATTGGTAATATATTCGGGCCATGATGGGATTTGATGAAAATGATTAAGCATGTAAGAGTGATGCCATTGAAGGGCCTTTCCTTCCAAATGAATACTTGCTAGCCGTACCTTAGCCTCTGAAGGAGTTCCATCCAATGCAAAAAACTGCTCACATTTGTAAATCCATTCCCGAAGCTGAGTGCCATTGAACTTAGGAAATTTCACCTTTGCCAACCGAGTAGAGAGTGAACCCCCGCCATTTATGGACCCATCTGACCTAGTTCTTCCCCCATCTCGCCCTCCACACCCTCGAGGGTCATCATTGGCATCATTACCCAACACAAAATTTGGTTGGCCTCGACGATTTTCACCATGGTTGGGGTGTGATTCATTCGTTTTTTCGGACATGCAAGATTTAATGGTATTAACCATAAGCTCTCGCCATTCTTCACTCATTCTCTTTAACTTTTCATCAAAGTGCTGAGTGAGAAGTGCATTATTCTCAGCAATTTGTTGGGAAATTTCGTGGGAATGTCGGGTTTCCGGCATGGTCGACATAGTTAGGTCGGAGGATTGTGTCACTGATACCAATGATACAGAACTTTGGAAGAGCCCATCCCAAAAGTTAGCTCAAGGGTTGGGAGAACCCAAAGCCTATATAAACCCCACATCAACCCTCCATATGATTGATGTGGGACTCAAGTCCCATACCTTGCAATTAGACTGTAACATTTTTGTTGATATGGATTCCTTCATTCCTTTGATTATTTTTTTCACCATCTGCATCCTTCTCGGTTATGCAGTAATAGTTTCTTTTTTTTTAGACCAAGCTTGAAGAAGATAAAACCAGCATTGATGAGTGTATGAAGGTGGAGAAGATGCAGAACATGCCCAGAAACTTTCTTGCAACTAGCTTCTTCACCTTTGACTGTTGATTCAATTTCAGTTTTTTACTTTCTTTTTCTGATATGTGATTTGATTCTTTCATTTTGATTTTTTTGAGATCTGGGTTTTGTGCTTCTTTTTAATCTTTTTTGATATGATTTTGTATTTCTTCAACTTGAATCTGTGGCATGTTTATGTTCTTGCAATGCCTTCTCTTTTTCCTTTTTTTTTTTTTTTGGTTCTGTCTACTTTGATTCCATTCTAATTCATCACCAAATACTTGGGTTCAAGTTCTAACCCTAACCTCTTAAGTTTTAAGTCTTGATTCCATTTCATTCCACTTTTCTCACCAAACAGAGCCTAAAGAAATAAAATGGCTCTTTGGGTTCTGCCTCTTCCTCCTTCAACGACAAATCCATAGCTCCTTTTCTCTCTCTTCTTCAAACCCATGGCCCCCTTTCTCTCCCTTCTTCACCTCAACATAGATAGACCCCTTGCCCCCCTTTCTTTCTCATCTTTGCCTGAATTTCTCGACTTCTCTCTCTTCTTCGCCTGAATTTCTCTCTCCACCGTGCTCTGTTGGTCCGTAACGAACAAATTTGACCTCCAAAATGAAGTTTGATTGAAGGGCGGCGCCGCTGTGACTAGTTGTCAGAGATCTCGGCGTAGCTACGTTGTTCTGTGCTGGGCTTTGCTGCTGGGGCTTTGAGGCCTTTTGTTCCTGAATTGAGCCCAATTTTGTGATGAATAAGAGTCAAATTTCTGGACTTCGAGCTGCAATTTTGTAGTTGAATCGGCCTTCTATGAGAAGACAAAAAGATGAGCGAGAAAATGATGGTGCGAGAGGACTCTTCAGCTGGTCGATGACTCACATATAGCCAGAGTCAGAGGTTTCAAAGCCACCGAAGTCTCCTTCATCGTACATGGAAACTCATGCGACGCTTTGTTGTCTTATCTACTAGGCAGGTCTGAATTCAATCTTAAATTCTTCATTTTCATGGGTTTTTTTTGTTGTTCTTGGAATTATGAAAATGGTTTTGTAATTGAATTAATTGTGTTGCTTTTTCCCTCTTCTGAAGTTATGTTTGTTGGTATTGTTGTCAGTTTTCAGGCATTTTTGCTTGTTGGTTTGAGATTGATAGGTGACATATGAGAACTCTCCATGTGTGTGTGTGTCTGTTTTTTTTTTTTTTTTGGGGGGGGGGGGGAGAGAACTGTGTTGAACAAGCATCATACCCTCATATTGATGGGTGTTACGTTATGGCCTTATCCCAAGGGCAACAACGGTTCTGAAGAGATAAAGATAGGTTCTTACCTTCAGTTACCTTTTAGAGGAAATTTGGATCTAAAAATCTGAAGCTTCATATGCAAAATTTGTAATTTTAGATGTAGAGCTTGACATGTAAAGTTTGTAATTTATTCCGAAATTTTGTAATTTTTATAATAAAATTTCAGATATTGATATATGAGTTTGAATGTACATTTTTCTTTTTTTTTAAAGTTTAGCAAACTCTATTTTGATGGGAACTCGTCAAAATTTTGATGAAAAAATAGCGTTCGCCACAAATGATAGAGTTCACCACTAGTTCCGTCAAAAATTTGTTGCACTACACAAACCAAAAAATCATTCACGTTGTGACGGGTAATAGTTTCTGTCAAAATTTTCATCAAAATATACACTGACGGCCTCTCAGCCTGTCAAAAATTTTCGTCAAAATGTGTATTGACGGATTGTCAGTCCATCAAAATTTTTTGTCACTACAATTTTGATCGGTTGTCAATCCGTCAAAATCAATCCGTCAATAATAGTAATGGTTCGGTCGAAAAGTCTATTTTGACCAGCGTATTTTGGATGGCCTAAATTTCATCAAAACTTCCATCACACGCATCACTTTCCGTCAAAATCAGCCCAAATGTTCGTCAAAACATCCATCAAAATTTCACTCTTGTAGTAAAAACCATACCTTGTAGGTTTGTTCTTCTATTTGAAAGTGATTCCTAGTAACAAAATATCTCAATCAAATACGAGGTATGAGAATATGTCATACTATTTTTATGCCTGAAGTAAATAAGTCTTGAACCAAAAGAGTGCTTTGTATATGTCTTCCTTTCTAACTGCAATCTAACTTGAGTGTTGGAAATATTCACCACAATATACCTATAGACATAAAATGGGGGTAGGCATGCGGGTAGACACGAGAGTCCGTTCCACTCTTCATTCCAGCTTTTTTCTTTTTTTGCTAGAAAAATTAATTACTTAAGTAGTTATAAAAAAGGCTGTGTGTTATGAAGTGGGTCTCTAAAGAATATTTTATTAGATAATTTAAGTTTGACTTTCATTGGTTGAGAAAATGATAAAATATAAGTTCCAGATTAATAAAACTTTTACTGATTTAAGAAGTTTAAGTTCTAATTTTTGTAACTCAAATTGAGAATGCTCCTAGCCGAGCGAATTTCAGTCAAAGTTTCATTGGAAATGCTTAGAGCAGGTGAATGGGGACTGTAATTTTAAGAGCAACACAAGTTAATTATTGAACGATTAATCTCATGATGGTACAAGTCTTTGAATGAGATGTGCTGGCATTGTGAGCTCATCTCATTACTGTTTCCCAGGTGATTGGTGCGTCTAGTTTACATACTTTGCTTGTGTAAAGTGTTTGTGGCAGGTGGAGTATTACTAGTACCCTATTAGGTGGAGTGTGAATTAGTGTTGTCTTGCTAGTCTCTATGAACTCGTTTGTTTTTTTGGTGCTCTTTCTTGTAGCCTTTGGGCTATATCAACAATCGAAGGAAAAGACACGTTCCATTGATAACATTGCCTTGGATAAGGGCACATAATAAAGTTGCCTTTTAATCAACGTGCTCAAATTACCCAAAAAAAAACTTTTTATAAAAATCTCTTTACCAAACGACGTAACTGAAATAGTTTATTAAAAATTTCGAAAAAGTTATCCAAAAAACTATACCAAATACAAACAATATCTGAGCTCAACTTATAGCTTTTCATAAAGGGTTATGGTTAGCCAAGGATGAAGGCTTGAGGAATTATTATTAATATTGACCCTAGAACTGCAATGAAGCTGGTCACAAGGGAACGTCCAAAAGGCTAAGCACATCGTTACTAATAAAAGAAATGTAGGGAGCTCATAGATCAAAATGCAAGATTTCTTTTCTATTTTACTTCGAAAACCAATTTCGACTCAAATTTAGACTAGTTTGTCCTGTCTACCTGAAAAATTGCATATTTTACAACATATTTTGTTTAAATTTTAAGCGTTGTTTAATTTGTCTAATTTAATTTGACTTGGACCTGAATTTTGACGCTCTCAAACTCTTTCTGCCTTATTTATTTATTTTTTTTAAAACTTTGATCATCCATAACTGGATTTAGGAATACACTTAGTCTCTTTCTAAAATTGGTATTGTTTTTTGTCCTCTCTAAAACAATTCCATAATAAGATTTAAAATTTGATAGTTTAGAGGGGGTGTTTGGTTCAATTTTTTCACAGTGGAATGGTATAGGGAATAATTTTAGGAGGCATAAGAATGATTTTTGATTTTTAATTCAAGTTGTTTGGTTCGATTTAGGAATGAATTCAGAGTAAATTGACAATAGTACCAAGAGATACGGATTTATGTAAACCCAAGGAGTAGGAGAGGTTTAGTAAAAATCATACCTTGTACGTTTCTTATTTTATTTGAAATGTAATTCCGAGCAAAATATATCCCAACCAAACACAAGATATGAGAATATGTGATACCATTTCCATGCATGAACTCAAAAAAGTCTTGAACCAAAAGGGTGGTTTGTTTATGATTTCCTTTCTAACTGCAATCTAACCTGAGTGTTGGAAATATTCACCACAATATACCTATAGACTTAGTATAAAATGGGAGGATTGTGGATATCAATTATCTCATATGGTAAAATTTTTTATCATTACTGAAGACCTTAGTTCGAATTCCAGTACCATCGACTTTTGCTCCTCCTAGAACTGAACCATCGGACACGCTTCTATGCAGTAAACAACTATGCACTCCATAAGACACATTCCATTTGTGGCACAGGTGACACAAATGGGACAAGGAGATTGCTCCTACAGGAATGAGATCGATCTTTGCAATGTATGAAAGCCAGGGGGTCTGAATGAACCTTTTTACCATGAGACGACAATTTGCCCCCTGATCCTTTAACTACTTGTAGTCTTGTACACTTGTTAATCAATGTTCTGCTGTCCTCAACAAGGCCACACATCCTACTAAGACAGCCCTACATCCATGAATGGTTTCAACCAAACCTAGGAAACAAAAGTTGACAAGGGTTAAAGTGGCATTCAGCTTAGCTGGGTGAATCTCGGTCAAAATTCCATTGGAAATGCTTGGAGCAGGTGAATTGAATGGCGACTGTAATTTTAAGAGCAACACAACTTAATAATTGAACAATCTCATGATGATATGTACAAGTCTTTGAATGAGATGTGCTGGCATTGTGAGCTTATCTCATTACTGCTTCCCAGGTGATCGGTGCGTCTAGTTTACATACTTTACGTGTGTAAGTGTTTGTGGTGGGTGGAGTATTAATTGTACCCTATTAGGTGGAGTGTGAGTCAGTGTTGTCTTGCCCTAGTCTTTATGACTTTGTTTATTTTTTTTGGTGCTGTAGCCTTTGGGCTATATCAACAATCGAAAAAAAACATTCCGTCGATGACATTGCCTTGCGTAAGGGCACATAATGAAGTTGCCTTTTAAACAGCTCACTCAAATTACAAAAAAAAAAAAAAATTAGCTTTTTACAAAAATCTCTTTACCAAACAACGTAACTGAAAAAATCTATTAAAATTTTGAAAAAAGTCATCCAAAAAACTATACCAGTTCATATAACCAATATCCGGGTTCAACGTATGACTTTTCATAAAGGGTTATGGTTAGCCAAGGATTAAGGCTTGAGGAGCTATTATTAATATTGACTTGAGAATTGCAATGAAGCTGGTCACAAGGGAACATCCGAAAGGTCCAGCACATCGTCACTGATTTTTTAAAAAAAAAATGCATGGAGCTGATGCATCAAAGGGATTGGGAAGTAAAAGTAGGGCATTGTTATCGTGAATCAAATAAAATGGTAGATTTTATGGCAACAATGGGAGTTGCACGTAACACCCTTAGGTCCCCTACAACGATATATGATTCTCTAGCTACCTTCAATTTTGATATTGTCAAGTTGTTAAGAGGAAATTGTATACGTGTTCATGGTCCAAAATGACTCGAAATGAATAAATTATTACGATTTCAATCCCTCTTATTGGGGAGGAAAAAAAGGAAGATAAAGTGGCTAAATTAGGCATGATTTTTTATTATTAAATTTATAGCTCTTTGATGTTGACGAGACAACATCCTAGCCAAAAAAAAAAAAGAAACTTACATTAGAAATAGAAATAAGTACTATGACTTATGCTTAATTTGGAAATGTTATCCAAATTAATCAACTTAATTTATGGAGCTCAAAATCCAAAGATAACCAAGCAAATTAAAATGAGGAGGAAAATGCTTAAATCTGAAAGGGAATCTCAAAGAGCTTGACTAGAGAGTATTAAAGCCTTGGAAAATAAGGATTTAGTTAGAGATAAGTGGAGCATTCTTAGGGAAGTTTGTTACTAAGAAGAAACTCCAATACTCACATAAATAAATACTAAAATGGCTATCTTTTTTCAATCCCAAAGCTTGTCTTCATTTTCTCTTTCCTTCAATCTTCCTTCACCACCAAATTCTACATTTTGATTGCCAAGTTCTCTCTATATGGGTCTACAAAAACAAGAGGTTTTGGTGCAAATTTTTTGAATTTTTTTGTTGGAGGATTCTATTGAAAAATTTGAGGAATTCATTGGATATCTGAGTTTGTTTGTTTTTCTTTTCCTGGAAATCTTAATCAAAATTTCTGTCAAAAAAAGTTAAAGGGTGTACCCATAAATGACAATAGGATTCATTGGGTCTGTACATAGTAGCTTTCCAGCAAGTGGGGTGATTGCATTGCGAGTAATAACAGTTGTGGTCATCAATTTGAAGCTATTACTATTTGGATTTCAATTAGAATTATCATCTCCTTCACCGGAATATTTCCTCTTGGCTTCTGGCATTGCACGCGTCAAGAAAAAAGGTCAGTTCAAATTTATGCTATATTTATCATAAAAAATGTAATTTTTTTAATGTATATTCACAAAAAAAAGGTGAGAATAAGATCAATTCATTTTGATTGATTGAAGTATTTGTACGATTTACTACTGTACTAAAGTGTTGGGTTTTATGTCTTAGTTTTAGCCTGATCGCTGAAACTAAGATCATAAACACATTAGGTCCTTTGTTGGGCTTCATAACAATGTATGACGTATGCCGGTTTTCTATCAACAGAATTAAGTTTCAATGGCTGCAACCAACTCACCGGACTATATCCATGAAGTAGTGCACAAGGTTAGTGACATCTGGTTATGTGGAAGATACCACTTATTTTGGTAATCATATGAGGACTTCGGTGCACTTGAATAATTCTATAATTAAAATGTTGTACGAATTTATTCACATTACAAACAATCTGAGTACTTTTGTAAATGGGTTTATAGGAGGAAATTGAGGATGTTATCCATGAGCATGAAGGATTAGAAAATGGGAACGAAACTTGCCCTGACAACGATAGAAGGGACGTTCCTATCGCTGCTATTCAACAGCCAACCGTTGCCCCCCATCCCAACACAAAGAAAACGAAGGGAGGATGGACATGGGCATTTCTAATATTGGGTACCCTCTCTACCTAATTTGAGCTTATGCTTATTTTTCAATTTGTGTTCACATGGGTCAAATTAATTGCAAATGGAACGGCCGGCATAAAAATTCCTAACAGTAGATATACGTTTTACGTACCAGAACATGTTTTCAATATATTTTTTCCCCTGGCTTGTTTTTGACAAGTTAGGACTAGCAGTTTAATATTTATACACACGACATGTGCCTGACTCAAACAGTGAATAGTGATACAAAGTAATGCAGCATTTATCAAACATTGGTCTTTTTGGGTAAGAAAGTTAACTCACGTTTTGCCATTTGGTTGTTTGTTATGATCTAGCAAACCAAGGTTTAGCAACGCTGGCATTTTTTGGCGTTGGTGTCAACTTGGTACTGTTCTTAACAAGAGTACTTAGACAAGAGAATGCTGATGCAGCCAACAATGTTAGCATTTGGACCGGCACAGTTTACTTGTTCTCTCTCGTTGGTGCCTTCATAAGTGACTCATATTGGGGTCGTTACCTTACATGCACTGTTTTTCAGCTCATTCTTGTCATGGTAACGACAACATACCAGCTCATATGTTTAAAAATCTCACTATTGCTTATTTCCTAACGCACTCAAATCTCAATAATGTATGTGATTTTTCTTAATGAAACTTCTGAATCCTTTTATTATTTTGTTAGGGTTCGGTGCTTCTTTCATTGACATCATGGCTTATGTTGCTAAAGCCTCAAGGTTGTGGCGATGGTAAGTTGGAGTGCTATGAGACCTCAGTTGTTGGACGAGCAATATTTTATCTAGCCATATACTTAGTAGCATTTGGATATGGAGGATACCAGCCAACAGTGGCCACTTTTGGAGCAGACCAATTTGAGGATGAATCAAATTCCAAGGGGGAAGTCTCATCCACGAAAGCGAAATCAGCTTTTTTTGCATACTTTTATTTTGCACTCAATTGTGGATCTTTATTCTCCAACACAGTCTTAGTCTATTATGAGGATAAGGGGTCTTGGACCATGGGTTTTTGGGTCTCAACTGCTGCTGCTCTATTAGGTATAGTCCTATTTTTGTCCGGTTCACCAAGGTATCGATATGTCCCTGCCCATGGGAACCCTTTACCACGTGTTGCACAAGTATTTGTTGCTGCATGTAGGAAACGGCATGTAAAACCGGCTAATGCAGATGATTTATATGAACTCCGAGGAAGTGAATCTGCGATTAAAGCGAGTAGGAAAATTGTTCATACTATTAATTTTAGGTGCTTGGACAAGGCAGCAACAATTACTAACAAAGATTTGTCAGAGCCGGAAAATCCCTGGAATTTGTGTACTGTGAGTCAAGTAGAGGAAGCAAAGTGCGTGTTAAAAATGCTACCTATTTGGCTCTGCACAATTATTTACTCCGTCATCTTTACCCAAATGGCTTCCTTGTTTGTTGAGCAGGGAGATGTGATGGATACTCGAATTGGGAATTTTCATTTTCCGGCAGCTAGCATGTCTACCTTCGACATATGTAGTGTCCTAGTTTGTACTGGAATATACCGGCACATCCTTGTTCCTTTACTCGGGAAACTCAGTAGAAACCCGAAAGGATTAAGCGAGCTTCAGCGAATGGGAGTGGGGCTAGTTATTGGTATGCTTGCGATGGCAGCTGCCGGGATCACAGAAATTGAAAGGCTCAAAAGAGTAGTTCCTGATCAAAAGATAAGCAGTCTGAGTATATTTTGGCAAGTACCACAATATGTTCTTGTGGGTGCTTCTGAAGTGTTCATGTATGTAGGCCAGCTAGAATTCTTCAATGGGCAAGCCCCCGATGGAATCAAAAGCTTTGGGAGTGCACTTTGCATGGCGTCGATATCTTTTGGAAACTACGTGAGTAGTCTTCTGGTTCGGATGGTTATGCTCATTACTTCAAGGGGTGATCGCCCAGGATGGATCTCATCTGACTTGAATTATGGACATATTGATAGGTTTTACTTCCTTATTATGGTACTGACGGCCATCGATGTTGTGCTGTTTGTAATATGTGCTAGGTGGTACAAACCTATCACTTTCATAGAAACTGAGCCAGACAGGCAATTGCAATTGGGAGCAACTAATGAAGAAGAAGTGATTAGAAGGGTTTGATCTTGCATAAAGCATTAATTGGCAGTTATGAGTTTTCATCCTAGTGTTGCTTTTGTGGTTGTTTATACTTCAATTCTTTAGGAGAATTTTGAGTTAATTTGAGGTTTCTAGATTGACTAGAGTTAGGATATTATAGTATATCTAAAAGACGAGGTATATTAGCCTTATTTTATTTAAGCTGTCTTCTTTATTAGTATGTTGTTGCTTGTCTTGAAAGATGCGAACTATTGACTTTTAGGTACTCCGAGATTTAATGCATTAATTATTATGATCCTAATATTTTTGAGTTTATTTTTAGGTACCCTCAATTATGAATTCCTTAAAATTCAATTCTAAAATTACAAAAATACCCTTCCTATTGTCCTTTTTGTTTTTTAAAGAAAAACTCTCAATCCATCTTTTTTAAGTACCCACAACATCACCGATAGACTATCCAATAGTAAAAACATAGTTTGGGGGTTTTTGCTGTAAAAGAAAAGACAAAAAGAACAATAAGGGTATTTTTGTAATTTCAGGATAGAATTATAAGGAATTCATAAGTGAAGGTACTTAAAAAAATAAACTCAAAAATATCAGGGTTACAAAAATTAATGCATCAAATTTCGATGGAGCTAAAAGGAAAAAAATTATATATTGGAGCATCAAGATTAGGGCAAATAATTTTCCAAATCCACAATTTCTGATAAATATTTTTGATGCCATCTAACTTTGGATAAACATTTTTTGCGACCAAAGTTGACCAAAATTATCTTTTTTTAAATTTGCACCAAGAACCCTAGGTTTCTCATATTTGGATATTTGCTCCAAATTCTTAAAAACTTACTTACGAAAAATTTAATTTTGTGCATGTGATTTTTTGCTTATAGGTACTACTTGAAGCCCTCTTTCAAATGGTATCAGAGCCACGTGGCCAAAAATAATTAAGTTAATTAAGCTAATTAATAATTAATTAAGACCATTGGCTGTGTTAAATGCTTTAATCCTCACCTACTTACCTTGGTACTAATTATTCGCATATTGCGCACTCTCTAGAAGGAACCACTTCAATAGCACTGCAATTAAACTATATCATTGATATAGTTTTAAAATTAAAAGTCGAATTAGCTAAAATTAAGACTAGCAGTTAAGAAGATTAAAAAACAATTGTCTGTAATCAAGCTTTCTTTAGTTAACGAAATTAACATAGTGAAAAATTGACTTTAAATACTAATACTCCATTTCAGTATAAATATTCTTTTCAAAACCTTAAGAACAAAAATCCATGTCCTTTGCATGATGTAAAAATTCAAAAAGAAGTTGGAGAAAAATCAAGTGAAAAATCGACTAAAAAGGTAGAAAAAGAATAAGATGATGGAGTATAAGCAGTATAATCTGAAGGAACTATAAAGTATGTTTGAAAAAGAACAAAATCTGGAACAATTAAACAAATCATGGGTACAATACTTGATAAATAGGAGATATTATCTGATATAATAAAGAGACAAATAATGTCCAACTAAAAGAAGAAATATAAAAGCAAATGAACCTAATTAAGGTAGACGATCTTAATGCGGTACCTTTAGAAGAAGTTAGAAGGAATTTGGATAGAAAAAATATCGTAAAATCATATTTGACGATATGATTAACGAGATTGGAGAAGAGCTTAACAAAGATACAATTGAGTCCAAGCTAGTTAACAATGTAATCCCTAAATCTGAGGAATTTGGCAAACCTTCTAGAAGAAATACTCATTTTATGAGGGCTAAGTATGTTCCAGCAGAACATACAATCAATTTTTTCTTTGGGTTTATCCTAAGGAAAACTACGACCTATGAAGAAATTGATCTTTCCCAATTAGTCAAATCGGATATATCTTAAACATGGATTAAGCTCGTAATAGAGAAGAAATATTTAAACACTTGAAAAGAGGCATGATTAGTGTCTTAAACCTAGATACTACATAGACTACTGCAAATTTCCTAAACTACATGGAACATAGTTTTTCTGGTACTGTAGCTGACTGATATGATTCATTAAATGAAGATGGTAAAAATACATTAAGAATGATGAAAACACCAGCAGCAATGTTCAAAAACCTATGTAAGGAAATCAAAATTGAATTCATCAAAGCTAAACTTGATTTTAAAGAAAAAAGCTAGAGAATAACAAAGAAAAATTAACAACACAAAATTATTGGATATGAGGTACCTCGAGAATTATATTGCTGAATTTAGTTAATATTATTACAAAATTGGACATAATGAAACTCATCTTGGTATGTACTATGACCAATTGTCATATCCAAAAAATTTCATAATTAATGAAAGATACATTACATGGTTTGAGAGAGCAGATGTTATCGATACCATTGGTTCGAGAATATCTTCTTTAAAAAAATGGGTCAATGATCAATGTTTTGATCTCCAAAAGTAAAAAAAAATCAAGAAGCAGTTTTTAACTTGTTGTTATTCTCCTCACCTATGGGGAAAAGAACCTGAAAGGAGAAGAAAAAGAAAATTTTATAAGAAAAAGAGCTTTAATAAACAAAGGGGAGAAAAATGTAGAAGGAAATATTATAACAAACCAAGTCCTAAAAATTGAAAATTTTCTAAAAAAGCCGCTTATTGTCCTACGGGGAAAAACAACTGCAAATGTTGGAGATGCGGAGAGGTAGGACTCTATGTTAATGAATGCAAAAATAGGAAGAATAATAAGCTGATTGAAACTCTAGGGAGCCTAGACTACTTTGAGCTTAGTGAGGAAGAGGCATTAGACCTAACCCTAAATAACAACAAATATACTGGACAACGAATATGAAGAAAGTGATTATGAAGAAACTAATCATATGATGGAAAGTAACTCGATTAGTCTTGGTGATCTTCAAAGAGAACAGTTTATTGTAGACAATGATAATGAAGAAGTCAAAGGAGATTAAGTTATTCCCATAATTCAAAAGGACAAAATCTATAAGAAATCCATCTTTCAATTGAATAGTTAGTATGTATGCAAAATGACGGAAGGGGATTTAGAAATAAAAGATTGTGAGTACGATGTGGGCGAAGTTAATCTTATTAATTAGAAAAATATCCTTAAGCATAACAAAGATAGAAATTACCGGTATATCCTTGTTGGAAGTATCCAAGTTTAAATCACTTCATTACAATATTATGGCAAAGATATTAGTCTTTATGCTTTGCTTTGTGATATTAGGCATACCAAATTTAATAATCAAATTATTACAGGGATTAAGACTAATTTATATAATAGATCGGTAAAATTCAATTATCGACCTAGATATTATGTAAGTCTTAAAGATGAATTTGCTTAAAACTTCCTACCCCTAAAGACAAAAACAGTTGGGATTGACATGAAAAGAGGAGGATATCCATTGAGGATATCTTGAAAAATTATCTACAAATTAGATAATACAATAGATCCAAAAACTAAGGTAATGATGATAAAGGCAGAAAAATTTGAAAGTCCTACCTTTATGCAAAATATCCAGAGGATTAAATCCAATCCATAGGAGATAAAAATTGATCATTCATGGATACCTAACTTTGTTAATCCCTCAAAAATCAATAAGAAAAATGTGATAAAAATTAATGAGAATTGCAAGATTACCATTAAACCCCAATTACTAAGAAGCATGAGTACAAGATCAGAATTGGGAGAAGGGTCTTCGTTCACTAAAGAAGAACGTAAGGAAGATGATACAATCAGGATGACCAGTGAAATAAGTATAATAAGTTTTGAACCCATGAGACATAATGTGGACCGAAGAATGAGTTTAGAGGAAAAAAAATCATTGGTACAAAAATGGGACTATTAGTAAGCCAATCTGTGAAGATGAATTAGTTAAAAACATGACTCTGGAGATATGTTATGAAGCTACCAATACAAATTGTAATAGTATCTATATTCCAATAAACATATGTTTAGAGGGATATAATAAATATGAATTATGTGCCTACATGGATAGTGGTTGCTCTGTATGCTTTGAAAAAAGAGCATTATTTCCATAATTTATTTCGAACAAAACCAAGAATTATTTACAAGTAAGGATAACTGATAATAGCATTATGAGCTATAACGAGACCATAGAAGGGTTATGCATAGAAGTAGGAGGAGTCCAACGTATTATACCAGTTCTATGGGTTACTGATCAACCCTCACATGATATGATTATTGGAAATAATTTTAAGAGACTGTATTCTCCATACATACAGACCATAAACTAAATCATATTCACAATTAATAGTGGCTCAGTTCCTATTAAAACATTAAGTAACACTTGCACACATCAGAAAATTGAGTTTACACACAGCCAGTGTGATGAGAAGGTCAAGCCTGCGCAAGTGAGAAAGCACTGGAAATCTCATTACTTAAGTTATCTATTATAGAACATATTGCTGAACAATAAGAGCAATTATGCAAAGTACTCTATTCTGATAATCGACTAAAATTTGGAATAAAGATAAGACATTTACAAAAATTACTTTATTAAATCTCAATATTATTATTCTGGTCAAACAAATGGTCTATACATCCCAGGACATCCAAGAATTCAATAAACAAATCAAAGAACATCTGGATAAATGATTAATTAGGAATAGCAAGAGTGCTCACATAAGTCCCGCTTTTATGATAAGAAATTATGCTGAAGAAAAAAAAAAGGAAAAGCAAGAATGGTAATCAATTACAAAAAGTTTAATGACAATATTATCTTTAACAGTTATTATATTCCTCACAAAATAGTCCATTTCAATAGAATTCAAGAAGCCTCGTGATTCTTAAAAATGGATTGCAAAAATGGATATTGGCAAATTAAAATAGGTGAAGAAAGCATTCTTTTAACTGCTTTTAGTGTCCCATAAGGACTTATGAGTGGATAGTAGTGCTACCTGATCTAAAAAATTCACCTCAAATATTTCAAAGAAGGATTGACAACATCCTTAGAGATCTTAATTACTGTTGTTTAGTTTACATTGATGATATCCTTATCTTTTTCAAGACTATAGAACAACACAAAGATGATATCTTAGTTGTCACCCAAGGATGCGTCAGTTATGGTATTATGCTTGGTAAGAACAAGTGCATATATGTTGAACAGGAGATTCAACTTTTAGCTCTAGAGATCAAAGCTAGACAAATCATTTTACAAAGGCATATTTTGGAAAAAAATAGAAAATTTTTCAGAAAAGATTGAAGATAGGAACCAGTTAGAAAGGTTTCTTAGATCCCTTATCTATACTTTAGATTTCATTAAAGATAACATAACCTCAAGAAAGAATTAAGTTGGACATAGGCCCCTTGTAATTCAAAGATTGTTCAAAACTTTAGAAGGATGTACAAAAATCTTCTTATTCTTAATTTGCCTAATAAAGGAGATGATTTAACTCTTGAGACAGATGCCAGCAATGAGCACTGTAGTACGGAATCAAAATCAAAGAAGAAGAAAAACTCTACAAATATTGCAGTGGAAGTTTTAATAAGATAGAATGAGACTATCCCACGATGGAAAAAAAATCCTTGCAGTCATAAGGTGAATTAAAAGTTCTTAATCTTTTTAGCCCCAATACCTTTTCTTATTCTAACTAATTGTAAAGGAATACTTGATTTTGTGAAAAAGAATTTATCAAATATGCAAACGTAAGGGCGACTCATATGTTGATAATTATGACTTAACCAGTTTTCCTTCTCTATTGAACACATACAGGGATCGAAGAACTCTGGCAGATAATTTAACTCGAGAACTTGCTAATGGTGATTATCACGTTTTGGTCGTGGCAGATGCTAATGACGTAATGGCTAAACTTGGATGCTTAAAGCTCAACACCCGCGCACTTTTGCCATGACAGAGGTCAATGGTGAAATGTTCTATTATGCCAAGAGCCAACAGTGTACCATTAGGCCTAGGAAGCAACCCATTGTCAAAATATTCATTTGTGTTGGTAGCCAGCAATGTCCCATTATGCCGGGAGCCAAAAGTGTTGAAATGTCTTATTATGCTGGGAGCCAACGATATCCTGTTGTGCCAAGAGTCAGCAATATCCCATCATGCCAGGAGCCAGCAATGCCAATAGTGTCCCATTATGCCGGCAACCAATGTATTGTTAGTATGTCCCATTGTGTCGGGAGCCGGCAATGTCGAAATGTACCATTCTCCCAGGAGGTAGCAATGTCCCATGTACCAGAAGCATATTATTAAAATGTCCCATTGTGTGAGAAAGCAATGATATCCTATTGTGCTGGGAGCTAGTGTTTTATTGAATTTTCCTATTACGTCAGGTGCTAGTGATGTCTAATTATGCCAAAAGTCAACGACAAAAACTTACTGGTGTGGATGCATTTTCAGCACACGCATCAGTAATCAACTTATACCTTTTCCGTTGCTTATCAGATTTTAATGGATAATATGTCATTAGAAAGATTATTCAATGAAGAATATTAATATCTAAACTTAATAACTTCATACACCCTACAATAAGGTGAAAATACAGAATGAGTAAATATTGAATACCATTAATTTGGTCCTGTTTGGGCTTGTTGGGCTTGAGTAGCCATATGTGGGCATTTTGGTTTAGATATGCGGGCCAAGACACGTTGCACTATAAAGTTTTTCATTGCAACATCCAAGGATCCCCAAGTCTTATTCTATCGTTTATCATTATCAGACATTTTATAAGGAGACACTTTTTAGACGTCTACATCGTGTTAGCAGCTTCTGGTCAAAAATATTGGGTAGATTTTTGCCTTGTAGCATGCTTCAGACCATTTTTACAATTGTTCTAATTTTTTCTTCTGGCACACGATTTTGTGACAATGTGTGTCTCACTGTTAATTCTCTTTCACTTCTTACATAAACTTTTAAATTCACGCCCGATAAATTCTCCCCAATGGTCTATTTTGAGAATTCTTGGATTATGTGGATTTTGTTTTTTAATGAACATTTCAAATTGCACAAATTAAGTGAATGCTTTTGATTTTTATTCCAAGAAATATACTCACATCATACGAGTGTAATCATTCACAAACAATAGAAATTATCTTTTTCGCCCATGGTCGGATTTCTAGATGGAACTCAAATATCAGCATGCACTGATTAAAGTGCGGATTTGGCCCTCCATGAGGCCTTAGTAAATGGTAATATGTGCATTTTACCAAAAATACAGCTCTCACATATTTTTCTTTTCATTATTAATTATAGGTAAGCGAATGACCATTCCTTTTTGTTTTATAACTTTAAGGCTATTATAATTTGAACGTCCAAATCGTAAATGCCATAATCTAGTCTCATCAATAGTATAGCTGGGAGCAACTTATACTCCATTAGGAGTTCTAAAGAAAATATTCTGTTAGGAGCTTTTGAGATAGAAACAACTTGTTCCCTTTTTTCTTATCACATATGAGGCATTTATCATCCTTAAAATTTACCATGTAGTCTCTTTGAAGCAATTGGCTGACACTTAATAAATTTTGTAGTAGGTCATGGGCATATAAAGCATCATGAATAAATTTGGTAGAGCACTTTTAGTTTTAACAACAATTGTTCCCTTTGCGCGCAACATGCTAGCTTCTTCCATTACCAAGAGTAGTGATAGATTTAATTTTTTCATCAAGACTAACAAAGGAATGTTTATTACCAATCATTTGATTTGAACAAATGTTTATTACTAGTCATGTGGTTTGAACAACCACTGTCCACATACCAAATATTAGTAGACTCTTGTTGAGTATTTGAACAAATATAAAATTCATTATCTTCAAAATCACTTTTTTAGAAAAATTATCCTATCATTTAGTCAGTTTCAATGGTCTTCATATGATGGGTATGTCAACTGTATTTCTTACACTTAAACTGGCAATTTTAAGTGCTATAATTATTCTTTTTCCATAATTTGCAAGATGAGCTAGATTTATCATTCTTACGACTCCTATGCTTTTTATAATTGTTTCTCCTCTCCCAGGATTATTCTTACGACTCCTTTCTTAAGGAAATTTAAACTGTGGCTATTTTTATTTTTATTTTCTCTATTGCAGAAGATTTTTAATTTGGCCCAAAAGGCCTATTCTAGTTGTTTTCCTAAAAATTACCAAATTCTTTCCTCATGTGCTTGAAGGGATCCTATTAATTCAGTTAAAGAAAGTATAGGTAAATTTTTAGATTCTTTGACTGTAGCCACTATATGATCATATTTTGGAGGAAGACTTCTTAATATTTTTTGTACATTTTTAATGCCTTTAATCTTGCCCCCATATGATCTAATTTGATTAACAATGTTCAAGGCGTGACTAAAGAATGTTTGAATATTGTCTCTTCGTTCATTGATAAAGCACGCATTCTTTCCATAAAGATTGAAGTTTAATAGAAATTACTTTTTTAGTTCCTTTGTGTGCTTCTTTAAAATTTTTCAAGCCCCATTAAATGTTGTCGAGGCCATAATTCAAGGAAATGTTGTTAAAGGAACTCCCCAATGCATTAAAGGGAGGGCATTACAATCCCTTTTTTGATTTTTTTTCCATAGTATGTTTGCTTGTTTTCATCCCAAGATGCCTTTTAATTCTTTTGGGTTTTGAGGTGGAACTTCATAACCACTTTTTGCCAAGTCCTATAGGCCATGTTCTATTAGGAGAGTTCTCATTTAGATACTCCACATTTGATAATTTTCTCCATCAAATATGGGTATCCAATTATTTGGGGCATAATTGAATGTTGTGTTTCGGGATGATGGAAGCAACGCCATGATGGTTTGTGGAGCTAAATTTTGATCAGGAATTTTTTTTGCAAGGCAGGGATATGATTTATATGAATATGAATAATGT
This sequence comes from Carnegiea gigantea, assembly GCA_029747015.1. Taxonomy (NCBI): domain Eukaryota; kingdom Viridiplantae; phylum Streptophyta; class Magnoliopsida; order Caryophyllales; family Cactaceae; genus Carnegiea; species Carnegiea gigantea. Next base: position 176,845 of record JAKOGI010000341.1, on the reverse strand, counting down.
GGGATGTGTGGTAGAGATTGGATTAATGTGGCTTTGAAACCCCTGTTAGGACTTAATTGTTGTAGTTGCTTTAATTGATAATTTGGGTAGAATATTAGGTTTAATATTGATTGGTTTTTAGGAAGATAGAATGGACTTAATGTTGGGGGAGAGTATATGTGGAAAAGGATTGAGATTGCTTTCTTGCTTCACTATCAAAGTACATGCAAAGGGTATTATAGACTAGTGTTACTCATGCTTCACTGACATATGTCATAAACTTTACGAATTTTTAATTCTTATCTAAATTATTCTAGCTTGCTAGACAAAGATTGTTGGCTAATTTATAAATCCTAGCTAAATAGGGTGGCTATAGGCTTTGACATATAGGTGAATATTTCTATATTTATTTTACAAAATTTTTCAAAATATAATTTTAACAATACATTATAGAACTAAGCCAAAGAGGCCTTTAGTCACTTCCTGATTGGGGAAATATGATCTCCCCACTGGGTCCCTCCCAGCTGTCTCACAGGCCAAGCCCATGATCCTGAAAATGGGTTCCTAGTGGGACTCTAGGGGCTCTTTTTAGGGACCTGTTGCCCAAATCGGCGGCCCATTCAGAATAATCCAGGTAAGATTACTGTTTTACCCATTGCCACAGATACTATAAATAGTCATCTACTCACCTCGAAAAAGGGGTGGGCAGTCTGACAATTAAATTTAGGCTATACTCTCTCTCTCTCTCCCACCATTCCCCTTTGACTTGGATCCTTGATTGACTTGACCATCGAAGAGGCGTTCCCCGGTCCACAACCCAGGGGTGCCTTTTTTGCAGGTTGAGCCTTGAAAGGGAAGGACGTCAGGTGTCACTCAAATGCCATTCGATAAGCCCGTTCTTTCGCTCCACGTCATCACCTACAGCACACCATGAGAATCTCCGGAATCAGATTAGCGCCGCCTGTGGGGAGAGAGCGGTAACGATGGTTGTAAGTGAAGCTATGCGAGCACGGACTTAGAAAGACAAGGGCCCTACGATCAATGCCTCGGCACCTCCTGAGGTTCAGGATGCCTTAGAGAGCTCACGGGGAAATCCTCGGTCAGCTAGTCCACATCTCCCCGAGAGAGAGAGGCTTACGTTACGGTGAATGCCCTGAAGAACTTCATGTCCACCATGACAGATACTATTATGCGGCAGGTCCCAAAGCAGGTCCAAAGGGCTATGGAGGCCGCAAACAGGTCAAGGCCACTCCATCACTTTGATTATATGCCCACTACATGTTGCGAGCCTTCCTACCGTTGTACGCGCGCACCATCCCCTCATCATATTGAGAACGATCAGGAGGTCTCTCGGTCGAACCGGAATGTTCGGCCCCATAAGGGGAACCACTATCGGCACGCTACAGTCGCTACCCGGTCGAGTGGCCACTTTATCTAGGGCGAGAAGGCCAAGTCCACCACCGCTTCTATTCCTATGCAACTCACTCCAGGTGAACCGCCTAGCTCAAGGAGCAGGAACAAGCTTCCAAACCTTGAGGGGAAACTTTAGGTGGGCGGCGGCATACCCCAGAGCACCGCTCCCGCCTCGAACGTGCTCGAAACCCTCCCCTGTGGAATGATCGCGGCCCTAAACCACGCCGAAGCGACCAATCCCTGACAGGAACTTCAAGGAGTAGGCTGGTTAGCAGAAGCCCCTCTGTAGTCGTGGTTGAGCACCATCGCGAAATACCCATCAAGGTTTCAGGAACTGCTGCTTGGCCAGTGGGCCTCCCCTTCTTCACCCCATTTGGTACGGAGATCATCAACACTACACGCTATGGGAAGGTCAAGATGCCCACAGTAGACCTATATGATGGAATGAAAGATCCCGAAGAGCATCTAGGGCTCTATAAAGCGCAGATGTACATCCAGGATGCAGACGACACGACATACTGCCTTTATTTTCCCGCTACCCTAAAAGGGGTAGCCCAATTATGGTTTAACAGTTTGCCCCCAGGAACCATTACTTGTTTTCAAGATTTAGCCGACAAGTTTGTCAGCCAATTCATCGCAAGTCGGAGGGAGAGAAGGACTAGCATCCATCTTTCCAAGGTCAAATAGGGGCAGCAGGAGTCCCTAGCTGAATTTGTCAAACGCTTCCACCAGGAGGCGGTTCTAATCTCGAATATAGAGGATGGAGTGGCATACACCTCATTCCTGAATGGCCTGAAAAGCGGGCGCTTCAAGCTCTTCTTAGCCGAGAAAAAGGAGACCATGATGGCTGAGGCCTTGAGGAAGGCCGCAGACTTCATCCGTGCCACAGAGATCTGTGCTGACAACTCAGATGGCCCGAAGAAGGCGAGAGTCCATACGGATAGGAACCCTAGTTATGGTGGCAGAAATCATGGCTCCCGAGAGAGAAGGCCACAACTCGAGGTAGTTGACCTTCGATTTACCACAGATCCTAGAAGTATCCTCATGGAGATGAGGGGGCATCTTATGGTCTGAAGGCCACTGCCTATGATAGCACGCCCGAAGCCTCACAATGCACGAAAGTATTGTGAGTTCCACGAACAGAGTGGGCACACTACAGCCGAACGCCGTGAGTTGAAAAAGGCACTTCACGAATTGGCGGATAAGGATTAGATTGACCGCTTCCTAAAGAAAGGGCTTTGTCTCCTTCGCAGGGAACGAGAGCCCGCACAGCCTCAGCCAAGGGATGAAGAGAGGTGCATGAAAGTCATGGCCACCATCGCTGGAGGATATACGGAAGGCATGACCCGATCTGCCTAGAAGGCCTAGCTTAGGGGCGCCCAACAAGTGCTCACAATTGAGCAGCGGACTCATGTGACAGTTTCCACCATGGTGTTTGGCGGAAGGGAAGCTGCCCACTTTACCTCTCCGCATAATGACCCCCTGGTGGTAGAAATGAAAGTAGCTAGCGCCATTGTTCGAAAGATCCTGATTGATACCGAGAGCTTCGTAGACATCATCACCTCGAACTGCCTCCAGAAGCTGACGTACCCAGGACGAGATAGTGTCCCTCTGGTGCACCCCATTTTGGGCTTCGGAGGGCCGGAGGTGAAACCCACTGGTATGATTCGCCTCCTGCTATGCTTCGATGATAAACTAAAGGCCAGGAACCTTGAGGTAGATTTCCTGATCATCGATGTGCCCAAGGCCTACAACGTCATTTTGGGACTCCCTATCCTCCACAAGGTAAAGGCCATCATCGTACCATACCTGCTCCATCTCCAATTCGAAGTTGATGATAGAAGCATGGGAGTGATGCAAGGGGATCAGTGAACTGCCCGAGAATGCTACTTAGCGAGCATCCGCCCCATGGTGGAACGAGCGAATGATTGAGGACCCGACGGACCATCCCAAGCAGGCAAAAGACTGAAAGTTGGGCCACCCCCCGCGGTCCCTGAAGCCTTGGTTATCCACACTATAGCCTCGGCTAAGCCCAATTGACCTTGCCCCGAGGCCGTAGACAGTATGGAGTAAGTTCCTCTGGAGGAAGGATGTCCTGAGTGAACGGTCCAAATAGGACAAGGGATGGCGACCGCTGATCAACATTCGTTAATCTCCCTTCTGCAGGAATATCGGAATGTGTTTGCCTTCGATCCTAAAGAAATGCCAGCATCGCTCCAACCGTGATGGAGCACCGGTTGAATGTGGACCCCCTTCATAGGCCGGTCGTCCAGAAGAAGCACCACATGGGCCCAGAAATAGCAGTCACAGCTAGTGCCGAAGTGCAAAAGCTGTTAGAGGCAAGATTCATTCAGGAATGTGAGTACCACTAATGGATCTCCAACGTAGTCTTGGTGAAGAACCCAACGGGACGTGGAGAATCTGTGCGGACTTCACTGACTTGAACAAGCCCTGCCCAAAAGACAGTTATTTGTTATCAAACATTGATAAGCTAGTAGACGACACGGCTGGGCATGCCCTGTAGAGCTTTATGGATGCCTTCTCGGGGTATCACTAAATACCCCTCTGCCCAGAAGATTAGGAAAAAACCGTGTTCATCAGGGACCGCGGCCTACATTGCTATAAGATGATGCCCTTCGGTCTGAAAAATGCGGGAGCCACCTATCAGCTTCTCGTCAACAAATTGTTCGAGCCCCTTATAGGGAAAACTATGGAGGTCTACGTTGATGACATGATCGTGAAAAGCAAGAATGATGTCGATCATAGCTGCGACTTACGACAGACATTCGACATACTCCGGGCATTCAGTATGAAACTCAACCCCAAGAAGTGCATGTTCGGAGTGCGCTTGGGGAAATTTCTAGGTTTTATGATCAACAACCGCAGAATTGAGGCTAATCCAAACAAGATCTGAGCCATATTGGACATGAAACCGCCACGAACTGTCAAAGAAGTGCAACGCTTGATCGGGTGTATCGCTGCTTTGGGCTGGTTTATGTCCCATTTTGCGGACAAGTGCCAGCCGTTCTTCTATGTCTTACGGTGGCGTACCAACTTTGCCTGGGACCAGAAGGCTGATGAGGCCTTCAAGGCATTAAAAACATACCTAACTTAGTGGCCCAAAATTGCAATCCCCCTCGCAGGGGAAGTCCTCGTCTTATACTTGGCTGTTTCGGAGCACGCTATCAGCGCAGTCCTTGTGGTGGAGCGAGCCAAAAAACAAACCTCGGTGTACTATGTGAGCCACGCCTTGGCAGGGGCCGAGGTCAATTATCCTTTCATAGAGAAATTCACCTTCGCCCTGGTGATGGCCATCCAAAAACTACGACCCTATTTTAAAGCCCACGAGATTATGGTTCTTACCGATCAACCCCTGAAGAGTGTCCTGGCCGATTTTCTAGCTCAGAACATTACTCCTATCTCAGGTAATGAGTCGCCTACACGGCCTTGGAGTCTGTATGTGGATGGCTCCTCCACCAAGGATGGGAGTGGTGCCGACCTCATCATCGAGAGCCCTTACAGAGAGCGACATGAACATGCTTTGAAATTTATGTTCAAATAATCCAACAATGAAGCAAAATATGAGGTTCTCATTGCAGGCATTGAGCTGTGCTACATCGTAGGGGCCGATTCAGTCTAAGCATTCTCTGACTCCCAACTAGCAGTTAGCCAGCTCAACGAAGCATACGAAGCTAAGGATGACACGATGGCGGCATATGTTCAATGGGCACGAGAAGCTACTAAGCTGTTAAAGCACTTTGAAATCACGCATATCCCTCGGTCAGAGAACCAGTAAGCAGACGCGCTATTTAAATTGGCAAGTTCGTCCCATGATGGGAAGCCCAAGAACATTCAGTAGGAGACCCTGACGGAGAGAAGCATAGACCCATATGAAGTGCTATGGTTAGACAGAAGCTCTACATGGATGGACCTTATCTGCGCATATCTTGCTAACTGTACCCTACCTGTGGACTCAAAAGAAGCTCACAGAGTAAAGTGATGGTCAAATTGGTTCATTCTATATGAGGGGATTTTGTACAAGAGATCTTTTGCCCGACCTCTTTTGCTATATGTAACCCCAGAGGAGGGGAGGAAGATCCTAGAAGAGTTGCATGAGGGCATCTGCAGTGCACATACCGGAGGATGGGCCTTGCTATAACGGCCACACGAACCGGCTACTACTAGCCCAGTTATAGGAAGACGCCATGACCCTAGTATAGACTTGCGATAAGTGCTAGAAGTTTGCCCCCGTCCAGTGGGTACCCTCCACCCCCATGACGCCGATTGTCAGTCCTCTGTCGTTCGCTACGTGGGGTACGGACATCCTCGAACCTTTCCCTAAAGCAATGGGGCAGTGCAGGTATCTCTTCGTGGCGGTCGACTACTTTACCAAGCGGATAGAGGCCGAAGTCATCGCCTCCATAACCATATGCGAAGTGCGAAGGTTCATATGGAAGAATATCATCACTCGCTTCGGCATTCCTTATACCATCATCGATAACGACAGGCAATTCGATACCACTAAGCTCACAGACTATCTTGGTGCTTTGGGGTGCCAGGCCCGGTTTATCGCCATTGCTCACCCTCAAACCAACTACCAAGCAGAGGCAGCTAAGAAATCCATTCTCCACAGTTTACAGAAAAAGCTCAACGACGCTAAAGGCAAATGGGCGGATGAGCTGCATGGTATCCTATGGTCCTTATGGACCGCTGAGAAAGCTACTACTGGCAAGACCTCGTTCATGTTGGCTTATGGGTCTGAAGCTGTCCTACCCATAGAGGTCGCACTCCACACTCACTGACTAACAACCTTCCAAGAAGAGCTCAACAACGCAGCGCTTCGAGAAGCCCTGGACCTCCTCCCCTCTATCCGTGGGGATGCTCTCCTTTAAGAAACATTATACAAGCTCTGCATCGTGCGCCTTCATGATCGCGCAGTAAGGCTGCAGCCTATTCAGGTAAGAGACCTTGTTCTTCGCCACATGGAAGCCGTGCCCCTCATGGTGAACATGGTAAACTCACTGCCAACTAGGAAGGTCCATACAAGGTTACCTCCCAGGTTCAGCCCGGTACATATCGCCTGGAAACCACTGCTGGCTGCTCTATACCGAGGACTTGGCATAGCAGCAGCCGGAGAAAGTACTATTCCTAAGTTTTTCTTTTACAGTTATGTATACCTTCGCATGCAAGAAATAAAAACAGTGCCCACGGTGGCACGTTTTGCGTCCATATGTTGTCATACACTTCCCAAAGCACGGCCTTATGGCCGGTCGCTATACTCTTAGCCCCAATGCGGGCTAAGGGTCCTACAGCACGGTCTCATGGTTGGCCGCTATACTCTTAGCCCCCGTAGGAGGGTTCTAGAGTACGGCCTTATGGCTGTTCGCTATACTCTTAGCCCCAGTGGGGGCTAAGGGTTCCACGGCACGACCTAATGATCGGTCGCTATACTCTTAGCCCCAATTGGGGCTAAGGGTCCTTCAGCACTGCCTAATGGCCGGTCGCTATACTCTTAGCCCCAATGGGGGCTAAGGATCCTATAGCACGGCCTCATGGCCGGTCGCCATACTCTTAGCCCCGATGGAGCCTAAGTGTCCTACAGCATGGCCTTACAGCCGGTCGCTAGACTCTTAGCCCCAGTGGGGGCTAAGGGTCCTACAACACGGCCGCATGGCCGTTCGCCATACTCTTAGCCTCGGTGGGGGTTAAAGGTCATACGACACGGCCTTACAGTCGGTCGCTACACGCTTAGCCCCAGCGGGGGCTAAGGGTCCTACAGCACGGCCTCATGGTCAATCGCCGTACTCTTAGCCCCAGTGGGGGTTAGCCCCATGGAGGCTAAGGGTCTTATAGTACGCCTTATGGCCAAGCGCTACACTCTTAGCCCCAGTGGAGGCTAAGGGTCTTACAGCACGACCTTACCACCGGTCGCTATACTCTTGGTCCCGGTACGGGCTTATGGCCTGTAAGCATGGCCTTCATGCAAGTCGATTGAGTCGTAACGTCACTTGTTCTTTCACTTGGGGGCTATTACCCCATGCGACATGCGCAATGTAGGACAAAAGCAAAGCGAACAAAGCAAAACAACAAGTTTAACAGACAGACGACATAAAGAAGAAGTGTTATTTGCTAAAAATAAATGTCTTTCATTGATAAGAAGAGAAGAATACGAACATTAATGAAAAGCCTATAGGACAATAAGGCACGGCTTAACAACGGAAAATAAAAGATTACACGATTAGGCTTCCCCCCTGGTCATCAGGGCCCTTATCATCCAGAATCCCTACCTCACCATCCAAGGGTGTAGTCCCCTCATCCTCACCCCCTACGGCCCTCATCCTCACCCCTTTCGCCAGAAGCAGGAATAAATTCCACCTCTTTAGGGTCCTGGCCTTCAGCCTCAGCCCGTCGATGCTCCTCCACATAGCGAAGGTAGGCCTCATGATAGCTGTCTTCCTGGAACTCAGGGGCCAATGTCATCAGTACCTTATGAAGGAACTCCATGCCCTCCTCGCAGCTACGCTGGTGGCCTAATTCCTGGGCCTTGGCCGCCTTCTCGGCACCTGCAGTGGCCTCAACCTGTGCCTTCGCAAGAGCCACCTTGGCCTGAGAGAGTGCCTCGTCTAGCCTGCTTTGCAGGTTTTTCTTCTCGGCCTCCCAGGTGTCTTTCTCTTCGCACAGCTTCTCCCAACGGTGCCTGTATTTGGCCGCGGCTTCCTCTAACCTACGGTGCTTGGACATGGCCTTCATCACCAGAGCGAGAGCCTGTAAAGCCATTTACACAAGATCAGTGAAGGATGAAGCATGGAAGCAGAAAACCAAAAATAGGGAAGCAAAGAAAGTACACCCGCTGCCTTAGCAACCACCACCTCTTCTCGGTGATCCCAATAGGCTCTGAGGTCCCCGAGGCGGCCAAGTCCCACGACTTAGCCAAGTCCTGAACTAGCTCGAGCTTGGCAACAGGATCAGCAGCCAGAAAGTTCCTAAGGCGTGGTCGGGCGCCGGTTGGAGTTTTCCATACGGTTTGCGAAACTATTCGGTCGACCTCAGGGGTGCCGGCGATTCCTTGGTGACCAAGGGTTTGGCCACTAGCCGACCTGTCAGCGGACCGTAGGGGGTGAGGTGTCCCAATACTCTCTTTCCCCTTAGCGGTGGCTGGGGTGAAGGCCGCAGCTTCGTCTCGGCGATCCTCAGTCTGCGGTCGCTTGTGCCTTCCCACAATGGATAGGCTTATGGGGGGTTTCTTCTCGCGCGATACCAAAGGGGGAGCCTGTTATGGGATAAGAGAGTTAGCCTCGTAGCATGAAGGATACGACACACAAAGGGTCAAAGAACGAAGCTCGTGCCTTCTTAGCCGCCATGTTCACTTGGCGAGCCCTTTCCTCCTCACAGTGATGCTCAGCTTCAGCCGCTATCTGCTTAGGGATGGCATCCTCGCTCTCGAAAGGCGTCAGCTTTGCCCTCACTTGCTCTGTACAAATTTAAAAAGAGTCAGATCAGAACTAAATGAGGGGGTTGACCATAAAGGGGAACGTTCAATATCCTTGGAAATATTTTTAAGAAGTAGAAGCCCCGCGGCCGCCAAGAAAAAGTTGTTCTCAAAAACTTTTAACCTAGGGAGCCAATTCTAAGGCTCCCTATCACTAGACTTGCTCCTCTTCTTCTCAAGCTCCGGTACTAAATCTATCACCTCGGCCATGAACTTGGGAATGGGCCTCGGGCGACCGTCCTCCCGTATATAGTAAAGAAAGTATCAAGCCGTTTTTGCTCCTCGTCGGACGGCTCCCCCAAGGAATTCCTGACCAGCTTTTCTTCATTTCATCCAGGAAGGTTCCCCTAGCCCACGTCTTGGCGTACAAATGGAAAGCCGTACTTCCAATGTTTCACCTTGGACTTCTTTTCAATGGCCATCATGTAGCCTGGCCTGCTGTTGAAACAGTACCACCTGAGGTCTCTACTCTCCTTGGGAGCCCTCTGGATGGTGTGGACCATACCAAACGCCCGAATGGTGCACACAGGGCCGCGCAGCTCGCACGTCGCAATAAAAGAGCATCTGTTGTGCCAGGATGTGGGCATAATCTGCGCAAATGCGAGCTCGAATTTTCTCAAGATCTCCACAATCATCGGGTGGAGAGGAAACCGCAACACCATAGTTAAAGGCCACTCGATAGATTGTAATACAGTTTGGAGGCAGCCCATTAACGGTTGCGTCTGCTTCTGGAATAATAAAACTATAGCCCGTGAGCAGAAGGTACTTCAGGGACTAGCTCCGTTGTTGTACGTCCCCTCTTCTTGAGCACGGCCCTTCCCGGGGCCATGGGCCCCGCTTGCATCGAGGAGCTGGTCAATGCCTTGCACGAAGAAGATCTAGAGGATGACCCATCGTCAGAGGAGTTAGCAGATGCCTCATCGGAAGAACTAGGGAAGGTGCCAGTAGAGGAGGAGCTAGAGTGGGCAGGCAAGACCTCGACCCTTGGCTTTAGAAGGCTTGCGGTAGAGCGAATATTACCTTCAAGAGTTCCCTCGGCCAAAAGATCGTTAGGGGTTCTAATGCGAGGAGTGGACTTCGTCTTGGCCATTTGTCGTACCTGGAAATCATTCATAAAGTCAGCTATAGTAATTTTCCATGGGTATAAAACCTCCACCTCGGGACTAAAGATACTAGGGGTTGAGGAATACTCACAGCTAAACTATGAGGGAGTACCGGGCTCAAAAGGAGACACTGCGTAGGGAATCTTTTTGGGTTCTCTATATTAATTTTTTTGGGGCAACGCCCGCAGCCATCTGGCCATCGATAAAGGTCGGGAGGCTAGGGAACCGCGAATGATGGCCCGCCACCTAGGGGCCGGCCAATCCTTCAGGAATGTCCCTGTTAGATAAATAAGATGAAGACATAACTATACAAGTACAACAAACAATGCCTGAATGAGGTATAAGGGTGTACCTGTGGAAGATGAAAATTCAAAGGAGGAGGTTCAAGATGAGGATGAACACACAAACAGATCCTTTGAAGATGTAAGGGAAGAGATTGAAGTGCTACAGTGAGTTTGAATATGATATGACAGGAGGGAGCAGAGCTTCTCTCTCTGGAAATCGTTTCTCTCTCTAGACGGCTCTAGTGTGCAGTGAAAAAATGACCTTCTTTATAGAGCCCAACACCCTTATATAGAGCAAAGGTGGAGAACACTCCTCCTGAGACACCCAAAAGACACAACTTGTCTCAATCGCTACCACGTGGCGCCATGTTACCACCCCCCTCACTGATAAGGAACCCTAGGCTTCGGGGGATAAAAGCTTCAATAGGACGGCCTATGGCCAATCGCCACACCCCCAATCCCAGGATAGGCTAAAGATTCTTGAGCACAGCCTTGCGGCAGATCGCTACACTTCTAGCACCAGTAGGGGCTAAAGATCCTCGAGCGCGGCCTTACGGCCGCTCGCTACATTCTCAACCCCAGTGGGGGCTAAGGACCTTTGAGCACGGCCCTAGGGTCGATCGCTACACCTTTAGCCCCAGCGAGGGCTAAGGATCCTTGAGCACGGCCTTAAGGCCGGTCGCTATACTCCTAGACCCAGTAAGGGCTAAGGTTCCCAGAGCCCGACTTTATGGTCGGTCACTACATGCTTGGCCCCAGTGGGGGCCACAGGTCTCCAAGCATAGCCTCCAGCTGATCGCTACACCTTTAGCTCTAATAAGGGCTAGAGACCCCTCAGCATGGCCAGTGGTCGGCAGCTATGCTACCAACCCTAACAGGGGCCCAGTCCAGCTGCTGTAGGACCCATATCATGCATTCCGTCGAAAGCCTGTTTGTGAGGCCTTGCTCCGCAACGTCGATCACAACCATGACATAGAAGATCGCCTGCACCATCTCAGGAATATTAGAATCTTGAGTGCACTGTGTAGCCACGCCAAGGTCAAAACCCGGGCAGAGGTCGTGATAATCCGCAGAGAGAGGGTTCAAGCGCAACTAAGGCCTCCCTTAGAGGCTATCGAAAGGTGTCCCGAATGTATTCGGCCGCCATCTCGGTGCTAGTAAAGTTTGGAAAGCGAACCATTTTCCTTCGCTCTCTCTCTTTCTCTTCTATCCCTCCTATGTTCTCTCTCTAAAAAGTCATGGAGATAGGCAGGATATCACCTGCTAAAGGGGACTCATCGCCCCCTTTTATGGTGAGAAGGAAGCAGCTCAAAGGACACTACCCTTCCCAAGGCATCAACTAGCCAGTCCACTCTTGACACGTGGCCCTTTGCGAGCTGAAGCTTAAAGAAATAAAAAATAAATACAAGAGTTGGGTCCTGTCCCTGGAAGAAAAGGGAGTGGCATTTTATTATTAAGACTTACGATTACAAAAACCTCTTATGGGGGAATGTGCAAGGGATGGGCATCATAGAAGAAAATATTCAAAAAAATTTAATATTACTCCTCGTCACTGGAAGGGGGCGGGGGGCTAGTTGATCCTAAGCTCTCCTCTTGGCCGTCCATTGACCCGCGGGCTCCTGATGGCAGGGTTCGTTGTCAAAGTCGCACCTCCCACAGCTCACAACTGGTATGACTCAGCTAGGCCTCAAAGGATGTCCATCTCAAGCCCTCAAGGGTTAACTTTAGATCGATGGTAATGAAGCCGCTCACTATACCCAACTCTACGGCATCATTCAGCAGCATAGCATAGAATGTCGACTGGACCATTTCAGGAAGTTGGTAGTTAAGCACTGCTCTCTCTGCATCAGATAATGTAAAGCATGAGCATAAATCCTGGTAATCATCTGGAAGCGGATGAGGTGGGCATGTGGCCCTCCTCTAATGCCACCTAAAGGACTCCCTCACGAAGTCGGCCATCTCTCTGTGTCATGAAGAGGAGAAAACGCCATAATGAAGGGGGCGTGCAAAGCTCCCTCTCTTCTCCTTTCTCTCTTGTTCTCTCTCTCCTACGACTTCTCTTTGAAAGAGTGTGCTTGGGCAACCTTTTTAGGAACGTTGGTTTGTATTTATAGGGGAGACATAAGGGGGATTACGTCTCACCAGAATACCCCCCGAAACTAAGTAACTAGTCCACTCATGACACGTGGCCATCCATCTAATACAAATCAATATGAACATAAGAAAAATGATAACACTCAAAAAGCAGGAAGGCATGATCATTTTATTGCTGATAATAGGACGGTATAAAAAAAAAAAGAAGGAAAAGGAAAGAAGAACACGCATCCAGGTCACCTCCTGACTGGCTTCACTCCTGCTTGTCATTGTCTGAAGGGGAGGCAGCCCCCTTGGTATTCGAGCTCTCTTTCTTTTGCTCAGCCTCTTCACAAAATCGGGCCTCCAGAATCTAATCTCTGTTTTGCAATACCCATGCCTTAAAGGTGCTCAAACGAAGCTCGGTAAGGGCCGACTCCATTATGCACAGCATCCGCCCATGTACTACCCCCAGCCTCTCGGCTTCATTAAGAAGCATCGCATAGAAAATGACCTGGGGCAATTCAGGGAGCTCGAAGCATTGAGTAGCTTCCTCGGCCACATCAAGCTCATAACTCAAGCACAAAGCCTGAAAATCGTTCGGGAGAGACAACCGGGAAAAAGCAACCCCACATCGATCCCATTCGAAGTGGTAGGCAACATATGGAGCCATCGCGTTAGTGCTTAAAGAACGAGAAAAAGCCATAAAAAGGAATGTCCCGATGAAAGTCATTGCTGCAGATGAAAGATAGAGTCCCCATCCCTGGCGACCACATTTTATATCCACTAGGAGGACGATTTTCCCAAGCCATCGTCCAAACTTCAAAACTTGTTCCATCACAGATGCTTGTCTGGCTCTATGGTCGGTGGCCATAAGACCGTCCACCACGCGGGTGCAATTTTCAAAGCCCAGAGATACACACCGGCCATGGGCAGATTCCACATTTCACCTGACTACTCGCTCGGCTCGACGTGCAGGTAAAATGTGAGAGGTTAAGTGATTAGGGAAACATAATCTCCCCACTGGGCCCATCCCAGCTGTCTCATAGGCCAAGCCCATACTCTTGAAAATGGGCTCCCAACGGGACACTAGGGGCTCTTTTTAGGGACCCGTTGGCCAAATCGGGGGCCCATTTGGAATAACTCAGGTAAGATTACTGTTTTACCCCTTACCACAGGGACTATAAATAGTCACCTACTCACCTCGAGAAAGGGGTGGGCACTCTAACACTTCGTTAAATTCAGGCTATACTCTCTCTCTCTTCCCCCACCATTCACCTTTGACTTGGATCCTTGATTGACTTGACCGTCGAAGAGGCGTTCCCCGGTCCACAACTCGGGGGTGCCTTTTTTACAGGTTGAGCCTTGGAAGGGGAGGATGTCAGGTGTCGCTCATGTGCCATTCGGTAAGCCCGTTCTTTCGTCCCATATCATCACGTACAGTACACCACGAGAATCTCCAGAATCACTCCTTAATATTTACAAGTCTCTCACAAGAAATTGTAACTCAAATTCAAACCCATATGGTGCCCTAGTACATAACAAGTATATAAGTTACCAAATAACTTTAAAACTCTTACTTTTAGTGACACACTTAATGAGTTGACACTTAATGAGTTGTTAGTATCAAGCACCAAAAATCCAAACCCGTGGAACTCTAATAGCTTTGGTAGTTGGAAATTAATCACGTAAGATAAGGGCAGATTTCCCATGTATGCGTAAAATTGAGGAAATTTTGGGTGCTTTGAATGCTAAAGAGTCTGTACATGGGTAAGGCAGAGATAGAAGATCTGAAACTCATATCAGATAGAAAGCCCCACCTTTTTGGTAGGTTTTGCTCAATATTAATGGTGCTTCGAAGGATAATTTAGGTCTGACTAGACATAGACCATGTTCTTTTTTTGCAGTTGTGAGTACTTAAGCTACAACTTACATCTTCTTATAGCTCCTTTCGTCATAAATAAAATTCCTATAGCTTCTTACATCTCCTTATCAATTTTTTATGATAGTAAAACTTGTCATTTTTTCTTACCAATGTTTATAGAACTATATATATATTTTTTATATACTATCAATATAAAAAAATTTGTATATTTTTATGAATATAATATTTCTATAAACATTAGAACAAAATATTTGGAGCATCCAAAAACAATCCCTTTTGGAGCATCCCACTCTATAGGACCCAAGATGAGATCATGAACTTTAAGTGGAACCTCCTCCATGTTGTCTCTTGGTTTAAGTTTGAAATCTTTGCACCAAGGTATTCAAGGGTCCTTCCATGCATCTGTAGATTCCCGATTCCCCACTATGAAGCACAACCCCCTTCGTAAAACCTTGCTACATCATACTATACCCTTCCACATAGGAGATGATCTACAAACAATCTTACCATCGAGCTCTACAACAGTACTTGTTAACAAGAACCAACGCCCAGGGACTATATGGTTTAGTTAAAACAAACCGCCTTAATTCCACCAAAGAGCCTTTAATATCCCCAACCTTTCTGAAGCCTAACCCTCCAAAGTGCTTAGGCTTACAACCATGCAGACAGGGCAAGATAATGTGTCTTATCATGCCCTTCCCCCTACCAAAACTTACGGACCATAGAATCCAGTTTGTCACATACCTAGACCAGAGCTAACTCAGTGCTTATAGAGTAAATAAGGATGGATTATAGCACAAACCGAATTAGGGTCGCCCTTTTGGCTCATGATAAAGCCTTAGCACGTCCTCAACATAATCTATCTACAAACTTCTTATTCATATCCTCAAACAGACTACCACCTCTTCAATTCAAGACGAGCTTGTGACCCAAATAGTCCAATGAATCAGGTGCCCTCTTTATGCCAATAATGTCCCCCAAATCCTCAACTCTTTCGATAGAAGCATTGTGAGAGCCAAATATTGAGGTCTTTCCTTTCTTCGTTCTTTGCCCCGGCCAAGCTTCGTAAATATATAAGTACTCTTTTAACTCTTCTACCTTCGATGCATCGACCCTACAAAATTGCATTAAATCATCCACGAACACTAAGTGACAAATAGATGGACAACCATGTCCCACCGACACCCCATAGATCTTGGTCCTGTTTGGCAAAGAGTTTTTTGAAGAGCTTTTTAGTCAAAAAGAGCTTATTTGACCAAAATTAGCTTTTTGACCAAGTAAAAAAGCTAATTTGAGTATTTGGTGAAAGAGCTTTTTAAAAAAGCTTTTTTGGGTCCAAAAAGCTAATTTGAAAAAGCTAATTCCATGAGCTTTTTGGAAGAGCTTTTTGAAGAATTAGCTTCTTGTCTCACAACTTTATCAGAAACAGCTAATTTTACTAAACAGTTTTTCAACAAATACCTAATTCAAACAGTTAATACAAACAGCTAACTCAAACAGCTAACAACTAACAGCTAATACAAACAGCTAACAGCTAACAGCTGTTTGACAAATAGGGCCGTGTTCCTTCATATCTAGTATAAATAAGTACGGACTAAGGAGATCTCCCTGATGAACTCCATGTGATGGTTGAAAAAATCCAAAAGGGGAACCATTCACTAAGATAGAGAATCTGACCATTGAGATGCATTAGTGAACCATATGAATCCACTTTGCACTGGAGCCAAATAGCTTCATCACCTTCAACAGACAGTACCATTTAAGGTGATCATATGCTTTCATCATATTAACCTTTAGCCCAACCACCGCACGAACCCCTTATTTATGCTTCATAAAGTGTAACACCTCCTTTGCTAAAATCACATTTTTAGAAATGCACCAGCTAGGTACAAAACCCCCATGTAACGGTGAGATAAGTTTACCCAAGATCGGTGCTAGATAATTTGCCATAATCTTAGAGATGACCTTATAACACACATTACAGAGACTTGGGTAGAACTGCTTTACCTTAAAAAGCGCCTTGAATTTTAGGAAGCAAGCAAATGAAAGTGTGGTTCAAATCTTTTAGTAGAAATCCTTCCTTGAAAAAAAAAAAAAAATTGTACGACTCCCACAATGTCCTTTCCAACAAGTTCGCAATAATGTTTGAAGAATATAGGCGAAAACCCATCTAGAGCAGCCTTGTAAGACCTCATTAAGACACCACCTTCCTCACCTTCTCATCTATCGGGATTGTGCACAACATCTCATTCTCCAACTCAGATACCGAGGGCTCAGTAAGCCCCTCCAGGTCATATGGGAAGTTCGCTCCTTCTGATGTAAACAGCTCCTTATGGTATCTCACAAAAGCTTCTGCCGCCTTATCCTTGCCCTCTACCTACTAGTTTTTCACCTTTAGGAACTCCGCACTATCATATCTACATCTCAATACCATTGAGATATGGAAAACCGTGTGTTCTTATCCCCCTCCAGTAGTCAAAGCTCTCGTGACTTCTGGAACCAATGCAGAAATTCTTGGTGTTTAGCCTCTTCTAGTTCCAGTCAAATAGTCTCATTTATTTGGATAGAGTCATCACTGACTTGGCCCTTTTGAATCATTTGCAATTGGTCCCCAAACGATTTGGTTCTGGGGGGGATCTCCAAAGCTCAGTTTATTCCACTCCTCAAAGCCACCTTTGTGAGTTTCAGCTTCTTAACCATTCTAAAAGTTACGAATCCGACACCTTTTTATTCTAAGCATCATCCACAACCTGAGTGCTTTCCTCCACTAGCATCCACATAACCTCAAACCTAGACAGTTTAGGCCACGATGCACTCTCCCCTTCGGTATCCAATAGAATAGGAAGATGGTTAGAATGAGGCGTAGCTAGATGCGTAACTCGGGCTCGAGGAAGTAACAAAAGCCATTCACTGTGTTAGAGAACTTAGGGATTTAGGACGTACCTAAATAAACGGAAGCGAACTGATCTCTTTGATGCCTTTTTGCTCCACGAACTGTATCCCGGTGGCTACTAGAGTCCCGCTAGAATGACCACATCTCAAACTCGATTAAGTGACATACAATCACTCACACGTTTAAATAGAGAAAGGGAGAGTACACGAGGGTGTTAAAACCCTGTAATTGTGTATGCCAAGAATGTTATCACTCCAACAAACAGACTAGGGGGTATTTATATGGCACTTAGCCATAACCACTTACTAAAAATGGCCCCCTAAAATCCCTCAAAAATCCCTATTCTTTAGGCAAGTGGCCATTGGCCCTTGACCCACTAACATCTCCCACTCGGCCACTTAAGCCGTAACAATGTTCCTACAACATTGTTTTCTCTTCAAACGCGTCATACTAGGAATGAGACGTGTGACCAAAAAAATAGCAAGTAGTGCTATGTTAAGACACCGTCAGTCTAACAAAACACTTTCACGGTAAACAACTCCCTAAACCATTCAAGACATCACCTGAGGCACACACTGTCCCTTTATGCCTGCTGATATATCATGTGATTATATTCCGAAATATAATCGTCCGGGCTGATATGGTGAATATGCAATGGTTTTCCTTAGCAACTCATGACATTACGTCTCAATAAGATTGCTTTCCTAATGCGTTCCGCTGAGCTGCATAGGTCTATAGCTCTTGGAGTACGCATTAAAGTAGCAACATCTCGTTGGGAATTCATGCCATATCCTAAGTCCAAGGGAATTGTTATATGAAACACCAATATTTCAAGGATCACACAATGACAAGGAAGGGAATCAGTTGTCACTCCACTAGGTTGACTTAAGCACACACAGTATGAAATGTATGTCATGGTATAACTCCCACTGAGGTGAGCCTGTCACTATTTATACCATGTAAATTACAAGTCCAGTTCCTCCTCAGAACTGACACGAGTTACTATTAACGTACTAAACGTAACCTCGTTACCCAAAATTCGGCTTTAGGTTTTGATATAAGGTTGTGTTATATTCGATTCACTTAGAATCTTATCTTGGACTTACTAAGGCGACTATTTCTTCACATCACTCGTACCAACCAAGGTACGATGATAATCAATATTGCACACCTAGTGCCAATATGATCAAGTCTTATCCTACCTGCTACTTAAGCGTCAGGATTAATTATCTGTGTGACAGGACAATCAAAAGCCTAGTGACATTTAAATATGCCCAATCATACAACCAGAGTAAGATAATGACCATTTTATACAAAAGAAACATCAATCTTTTATAATGATAATAAAATGTTCATTACATACTTGTCCAAACCAAAAACAGGATATTCCAATTAACTAAACTCTACAGAGACCAAGACTCATCATATGAGTTTTAAACACATCTCTTAGAGTAGGTTTAGTTAATGGATCCGCTATCATCTTAACAGTAGATAAGTATTTTACAATAACTTCTTTCGATTTTATGGCATCTCTTACAAAATGATAACGCCTTTTAATATGCTTGGCCTTCCTATGGAATTTAGGATCCTTAGCATATTGGATAGCAGCAGTATTGTCGCACCAAATTTTTACAGGATCATTAACTCGTGGAGTAAGATCAAGATCCTGGAGAAAACTCCTTAGCCAAACCGCCTCCTGAGTGGCGAGGCAACAAGCGACATACTCTGCTTCCATAGTCGATAGAGCTATGCAATCTTGTTTCTTGCTGCACCAAGATATGGCTCCCACACCCAAGGTGAAGACATATCCAGAGGTGGACTTAGACTCATCCAAGTCTCCACCCCAGTCAGCATCAGTGTACCCCCTCAACTTTAGGTCTCCTCCTTGGTAGCAAAGTACCAAGTCAGTAGTTCCTCGAAGATAACGCATTATCCTCTTGACGGCTTGCCAATGAGCGTTCCCAGGGTTACTTTGGTAATGACTTACCAAACCAACCGCGAAGCAAATGTCAGGCCGCGTACATAACATGGCATTTAGGCTTCTGACTGCACTAGCATATGGGACACTGCTCATTTTCTGTTTTTCATCATCTGTTGTTGGACACTGTTCTAGACTCAAGGTCAAGCCCTTGTCGATCGAAGTGTCAACGGGTTTGGAATAATGCATCCGAAACCGTTCCAAGACTTTCTCAATATATGCCTTCTAGCATAAACCGAGAAGTTTCCTAGAATGATCTCTGATTATTTCCACCCCTAGAACATACCTAGCTTCACCCATGTCCTTCATCTCAAAGATAGAGGATAGCCACCGCTTGGTGGCATTGATCATCTCCAAGTCACTCCCAGCTAGTAGAATGTCATCGACATACAAAGTAAGAAACATAATTCCTACTTTTGTCTTCTTGACATATACGCAGTGGTCTTCTGAGACTATGGTTAAGCCAAACGCAGTAATAGCTTCATGGAATCTGAAGTACCATGCTCTTGAAGACTGTTTGAGGTCATATATGGATTTCTTAAGACGACAAACTTTGTCATCTTGCTCTTTTGATACGAAACCAAACGATTGTACCATATATATCTCTTCCTCAAGGGTCCTATTTAGGAAAGCAGTCTTCACATCCATCTGGAACAATTCTAAGTCCAGATGGGCAACTAGTACTAGAAGTAGGCGAATAGAGGCTAATCTCACCACAGGAGAAAAGGTTTCCTCATAGTCTACTCCCTCAACTTGGGTGTAGCCTTTCGCCACCAAACGGGCTTTGAACTTATCAATTGACCCATCCGCCAGATGTTTTACCTTGAAAATCCACTTGTTTCCAATGGCTTTTCGTCCAGGAGGAAGGTTGACTAGATCCCAAACTTCATTCCTAGCCATTGAGTCCAACTCATCCCTCATGGCATCCATCCATTCTTTCTTATTTGGTGAGTCAACAGCCTCTACATAAGAGGTGGGCTCTTCTATTTCCAAAGGTATGTAGAAGCAAATGTTCTCTTCAATTTGGAAAAATCGGCGAGGAACTCTTCCGCGCTCACTCCTTCGGGTTATGCTAGGACCTGGTTGCATTGTCTGTTCAGGTTCTGACTCTTCTCTCCCCCGTTTCCTTCGAGGTACCAAACCTTGAGTAGGAGAAGTCCCTCGAGGCACACAACCTCGAATAGGAGAGGTGCCACTCCCACTAACCCCTTGGGGTGTGGGCTAGTGAGTACGAGGACTATCCTCATTTCCGTTAACGGGAGATTGAGGGTCTTCCTCGTTCTCGGGTTGGGTATCCTGAGCAGACAAGCTCCCTTCAGCAGGAATAATGGGTATACTCCCACTATCTCCAGCATCAGGAAAAAATTCTCTATCCTCGGTGATACGGTTAGTATACATATCCTCCCCTTCACCGAGAGATAGGTTTGGTTGTAACTCGTATAACTGTAAGTCCTGTTTGACTTCACCAATAGTTGGGAACTCATCCTCAAGAAAGTCGACATTTCGGGAATCAATTTCCTTCATGCCGCCACCAGGATGTTCTCCGTGCATCATATAACCTTTTGAATGTTCAGGGTATCTAATAAAGACCATCTTGGTGGCTCTTGGACCAAGTTTGCCATATCTATGAGTCGGGTTATGCACATAGCCTGCCGACCCCCATGGCCGTAGATGGTCCAAAAGAGGTTTCCTACCGTTCCATAACTCATATGGAGTAGTCGAAACGCTCTTACTGGGTACTCGGTTTAAGATGTAAGTTGTTGAAAGTAACGCATCACCCCAAAAGCTAATTGGGAGATTAGCTTGAGCCATCATGGACCTGACCATGTCAAGTAATGTATGATTCCTACGCTCAGCAACACCATTTTGTTGTGGAGTGTAAGGAATCGCAAGATGTCTAACTATACCCTTTTCCTCACAGAAACCCTTAAACATATCAGAGAGGTATTCGTGACCACGGTCGGTCCGAAGAATCTTAACTCTTCGATCCAACTTGGTCTCCACCTCTGCTACGAAGCGTTTGAACACATCTAAAGCTTCATGACGATGTGATAACAGATAAACATATCCGTTTCTTGAGTAATCGTCAATTAAAGTGAGGAAATAAATGGCACTATTACGTGCCTTTACGTTCATAGGTCCGCAAATGTCGGAGTGAATGAGGTTTAAGGTACCAAGCACCCCAGAAGCCTTACCAAAAGGTTTCTTGGTTGCTTTATCAGCTAAACAAGGTTCACATTTAGGTAGCCTAACTTTAGTAAGCGATCCTAATAGACCTTCTTTAGCTAGTCTAGGCATTCTTTCTTAGCCAATATGGCCAAGTCTAGCATGCCAAACAACAGAATCATGGTCTGAATCAACAGATGACACAAAAACAGAAGACGTATTATTACTATAATACTCATTATCCAAGTCCAAAACAAGGAAATTATCTACTAAAGATGCGTGGCCAAACAAATTGCCACTATAAAAAATGTCTAAACCGTCAATACAAGAAACAAACTGGAAACCTAATTTCATTAAAGAGACATAAGACACTAAGGAACATCGGACCCTAGGTGCATAGAGAGTGTCGTGACGAAGTAACGAATTCCCTCCACGCAACTTAAGCCGATACGTTCCAATTCCTAGAACGTCCTCTGCAGTGTCGTTTCCAAGAGTCATAGTTTGCAGCCCCACCGGACAAGGGTGAAAGTCTACAAACCCAACTCTATCTCGAACTACGTGCTTGCTTGCTCCCGAATCTACAATCCAATTAGGAAAGGATTTAGCAACGAATGCATGGGAACATACAAGTAGTTCAACAGTAGGAAATGAAGAAGGTACCTGAGCAGGCTCGGGACACTCCCGAGCAAAATGGCCCTTCTTCCTGCAGTTATAGCACATCACCCGTGCCATTTTGTCTGTCACCTTACCCTTGACCTTTTATTGCTTCTTGGCAATACCGCCTCTAGGGCCAAGTTTCTTGGAGGGATGAAGATTCTTCTTCTTCCCTCGCTTAAACTTGTTGCCCTTAGGCCTATCCACCCTAGCCACTAAAGCTACAGGGGGAGGAGCGCAAGCCTTCAAGCGCTCATCTTCTAGTTCAAGGTGTTTGGTGATCTCAGCAAAAGTTTTGATACTCTCGTTGTGAGTGATCATGGTGATGAATGGTTTCCATTTCTCGTCCCCAGCGGGAAGTGCACGGAGCACATTCGTCCGCTATTCGCGTTCGGAAATATCCACACCAGCAGCTTTCAGGTCGCGCAGCATGCCCTGCAAAGTTTGCACATGCTCGGTTATGCTTCGGCTCGAGTCTATCGTGTACGTCATCCACTTAAGATGTAACGCACGACGTACCTGAAGTGGATGTTATCCCACATGTCCTTAGCAGTGGGATAAATTTCAAACTCACCTATAAGGTCGTTATGCATGCAGAAAAGCATGGTATAACGCGCCTTACGGTCCTTTTTGCACCAGTCTTGGTACGCAACCAAGCTGGCTTTATACTCATCAGTATGAGTAATGTCCTTGTCGTCCTTGTCTCTAGTCAAGGGTGCAGACATTGTGGTTGTGAGGTGTTCCAACACCTTACATTCTTCTAGAAGAAACTGAATCTTCCGGCGCCACATGTCATAGTTGGACCCATCCAACTTTTCATTGGTGGTCAACTCACCAATCATAGAGGTCTTAGAAGCCATATCTACAATTTAAAAAAAGGACATTAGGCATATCTTGTACATAATCAAAAAATATCTCAAGACTATCATTCATATTATATGTTCGAAAATTTCGCTAAGCTCATAATCATCACATATTCCATGAATCAAGAATTGAAATAGTTTGATTATTAATAACCCATAATAAACACATTCTCATGGATACAACGTTCAAACACATTAACATTCCTTATATTATCATCACATAGACGTTTTTAGAATTTATGCAAGACATAATTGCATAAACATAACATAAAACACATTTATTCATGTTTATATGAGAAAGAACTAATCTTTCATATATTAATCGAAGCACATAGCGATGTATATGTATGTGAGTTTACATGCCAATTTGTAAGTATAAAGTTCATATAAACTTCAACGTTACAGGCTTACATACATGAAACACATTCATGTGTCAAAATATTTTACCGGGCGTATTTTAGACCGACACAATCAGATACGCATACCGATTTTGCCCAAATGAAATGAATAAACACATTATTAGAAAGAGGGGGACTTTTCGCAGAACCACCCCCCTTTTTCTCAAGGCTTCTGCGTCGTCTTCTTCTTTTGCCTCTTGTCTCTCGCCTCTCACCTCCCCTTTCTTCCTCTCTCTCTCTCTAAAACTCTCACTCGTCGAAGCCCCGGCCGGCCGCCATGGACAAAAACAGGCGAGGCCCGGCCGTCATGGGAGACGAGCACCCAGCCCGCGACCTTTTTTTTTTCCGGTTTGGGGTTTCTGCCTCTCGATTCTTTGATTCGTGCCCCAAAAAAAGCCTGGGAAGGCCCGGCCGCCGTGGATTCCGAGCACCAAGCCCGACGTCCACCGGCCTGCTGGTCTTCCCGGTCCTTTTCCGGGACCCCAAGCCCCAAAAAAAACTACCAAATGAGGAAACCCGCCGCCGCACCCTTCTGAAGAAAAACTCCGCGATCTCTCTCTCTGGTCGCCCTACGTTCAAACCACCGGCACCATCACATAGATCGGCCGGCGATGGTCTCGTCAGTACGCAGTACGCGCGCAACGCTCCACTCGATCAAGCGGTGGCGCGTGCAACCCACGCGCCGCCATGTCTGGGCGGCCGGGGGTTTTGTTCAGTTCGGGCGACAGATCGGGGTTCGTGGAGGGCAAAGTGAAGAGGAAAGAGAGAAAATCGGGTCTCTCTCGGCAGCGCGTGCAACCCATGCGCCACCCCTCTGCGTCGGCTATGGCGGCGGCTGATGGTACATTTAAAACCACGCTTGCCCCCCCTTTTTTTATTATCATTCGGTCAAGGGTCAAATGGGTGAGGGTCTGAAATTCGAGAGCAAATAAACCACTCGACTTTGCATGCATAGTTTTAACAAATAAATTATACATGCTTTTTCTTAAACTATCGAGAGCAAAAACATCAAATTAGGCTCTGATACCACTGTTAGAGAACTTAGGGATTTAGGACGTACCTAAATAAACAGAAGCGAACTGATCTCTTTGATGCCTTTTTGCTCCACGAACTGTATCCCGGTGGCTACTAGAGTCCCGCTAGAATGACCACATCTCAAACCCGATTAAGTGACACACAATCACTCACACGTTTAAATAGAGAAAGGGAGAGTACACAAGGGTGTTAAAACCCTGTAATTGTGTATGCCAAAAATGTTATCACTCCAACAAACAGACTAGGGGGTATTTATATGGCACTTAGCCATAACCACTTACTAAAAATGGCCCCCTAAAATCCCTCAAAAATCCCTATTCTTTAGGCAAATGGCCGTTGGCCCTTGACCCACTAACACACTGGTTACAAAAGCTTTGTCCAATTGCTCTCGAATATTACTTGGCGGGGGTCTCCTATTATTCCATGTGGATGGTGGCCTGTAAATCCCAGCTCCACTAAGTTGTGTGAGTAGACAACGTTCGAGATGCCATTGCTTGAAGTCTCACCGACCGCTCTCCCTTCTTCCTTGTCTCACGAGTCCATTATTTCATTAAGATCCCCAATTATTGTCCAGGGCAATTGACACCTCTACAAGCAACTATCCGTAAAGCTCCAATATTCATCATACACTTCATAATTAGGCGCTCCATAAACATAATATAAAACCCAATGTTGAAAGCTAGGGCAAGACCGAATAAACAACTCAATAATGAATCTATTCATGACACCAACTTCAATAACAATATTATTAAGCCAACAGACAAAAGAATACTTGACAGACCAATAGAATCAACTCCCACATTATTCGAATAACCTAGAGAAGTTAAAAAAAAAAAAAATCACCCAAGACTCCACGCTAGACTTAGACTCCGATATGAAAATCACGTCAGTGAGGTAGAAGTCCGCATGCTCATCATGCGGTGCGGCTTTTGAGCCCACAGCAATTCCAGGCTAGGATCTTCATGGCGCCATCGGGTGCATGGTCAAGCGCGCCTCCTCAGCCTCAGTAATTTCTTTATCGTCTTTTTCAGTTGCTCTTGTCTCCCAGTTGGACAATCTTCTCTTAACTTTAACCAGCTTCCTCTAGCCCGTAGACAAGAATATGCCCATTTTAAAGGACACTCGATCAGGTTCAACAGCCAATGTAGTCTTCCTCTCCTCTTGCCCATTTGTCTCCTTCGACTTCTTAACAGTGCACACATCTCCTTCTAGCTGCCCGCCCTTTTCTGAGTTTGAGAACTCTTCACATCCATCAGGAATTGAAGCTTATCACATCCACCAACAGCCACTTTTCAATCTGGTAAGACTGACACATGGGCCTTTGGTTCTCCTTGTCTTGACGTTTGTTCCAAGACACGCCTCCTTTAGCAGCAAGTGGTTGTGTTTGTACCTGTTTGTTAGTGTAATCTCCTAACGGCTAGGTGATTGTCTAGATCTCCTCAGGTTTAACAACCTTGTCTCACACTTAGCATACAACGGACCATAACCTTGGTTTCCGCCTTTATCCATGGCCCATAGTAATTCTCTTGTTTCAATTTCTCACCACAAACTCGAGACTCATGGCCTATTCTCCCACAATCAAGACAAAAGTTGGGGAGACATTCATATTCGAAGTCTACCCAACTATCCACTCCCTCCATTGTCCTAATATATATTCCTGGATGCAAGGGGCGTCCAAGATCAATGGCCACTTTCATTTGAAAGTACGAGCCCCCATCCTCCCTAACAACAACCTCCTACAGATACCCGCAGCAGCCCCCTAATACTTTGACAATTCCCCTCGCTCCTCATCATGAGTGGAACTCCAAGCACTTGCATCCAAAATCTCGACCTAGAGAAATACAAGTCCTCTACCACCACATCAGCCGGCACTCCCTCAGAACTTGATGATAATCGATTGTCGACCAAGTCCCTCCATTCTGGATCTATTTAATTTCATCAGGATGAGAAAATTTAAAGAGAGATACATTCTCCATTAAGTCCAAGATCACCAGCCCATGCCTTAGATTCTAAGACCTTTGTATTGTGTTCTTCACAGCGTTTTTGGTTGGACCCTATCTGGCTAAATCTTTCCCACCAACATCGGCTCCATCATTGCTTGTTCGATGCTAGGATCAACATCCAATTCGATCCCCTCTTCGACAACACCCAGCAGAATCTATCTCATCTGTACCAGTTGTTAAACGGCGTCCTCACTAGCAATCGTTCAGTTTGAAACAAAATCGCTATCCTCCACACCTTCGAAGGCAACGCCCAGTATGGGAGAATGAGAATGGACAAAGTCTCAATGGTAGAAGTCGACCACCTTTCCAACTAGCGACCGAGGCCGGAAAAAATATGAGGGTAAAACCCTAGAGAAACCCGAATGCATGCGAGGAGAGAGCTCTATAGCAAAAGCGGTCAGAAAAAGGACGATGATCGCGTCTATATCTTATACTTTCTTCAAGGATAGTACATATGTCTTATAAGGGTTGCGTCTAGACCTACCCAGCTAGAGAGGCCCAAGCCTATGCAAAAGTGTTGATCACCATTTTCTAACGTAATAATGTCAATGAGAAACTTGCTCTATTTTTCTAGTTATCTTAGAAATGTAATATGAAGATAAATGCCTTCCATTGGAGTCAATTATTGTATGAAGTCACTTAAAATTTCATTGTATTTTACTTTTATATTATTAGTAATCATTTAACAATTTAGATGACGAAAAATATAATTGTTATTAATCATAAATTAATGATTATAATCTAAAAACAAATCTTTTTTTAAAATTTAATGTTTATAATTGTAATAAATAATCTAGGTATGGAATTAATTTAGAGTAAAAACTTACCATTAATATTCCATTCATCTCATAATTTTTTTCCCTCATTCTTTTTATGGATGTCCCAATTTTTATTATTAGTACTAAAATTTTAAGATAGTAGAAAACACAATAATAATTGATATTCCCTTAAAAATTTTATATTATCTAGGTAGGACAAAAGTTAGGAGATAAAGGGACCACATAATTAGTGATACTAGATTGATTGATAAGTTAACATAATATGATCAGTGCATATTTGTTAGCACATAATTTTCAGTACATTCTATACTTTTTGTTTTTTAGAATTCGACGTTATGAATTTCAAACTTGTCGTGATCAAAAAGAAGGGGGGATTCAAACTTGTCAATGTCGTCTAGCCAGCTAATTGGCAAGTCTAATTATCTGCATGACATTACAACTCTCCGAGACTCTGACCATGAACTTCTTATTTTACAATAATTTACTAAACGTGATCCAAAAAAATAATAATAACTACTAACTAAAGATTTTAGGTTTCAGGATTATTTACGCTTTGCGCTATTATTTGCGACAAACACAAGTTTCCAATTGCGTTTAATGCTTAAGATAGCAACCTATATATATATATATATATATATATATATATAGATATATATATATATATATATATATATATATATATATATATATATATATATATATATATATATATATGAGTTTGAATACTGCAATCGTGACACGTCACTACAAGAATCCGGTCCAATGGAGACCGAATTTTAGAGACTGAAAGTGAAGTCGGTCTCCAATTTTATTTTTGAGACCAAATTCAGAGACTGACCCAAACTGTCTTTAATTGAAACTAATTTTTGAGACCAACCGCAAAAGCGGACTCTAATGGAGATTGGTTACTAAGACTACTATTTTTGGACTCAAATAGAAATGATTATTAGAGACCAATTGTAAGCTCGGTTTCATTTAGAGAGCAAATTTGAAAGCAGTTTCTAAATTCGGTCTCCAACTCTTTTAAGTGTTAAAATTTTTTTGGTCTCAACCATTGTTCGCGTCGAGACCAACGTCTTCTCCTCGACTCACCTCTTCTCTTCCAGCCTTCACTTCGCGCGCATGTCCTTCGCAATCTCACTGACAATTGCGCGGTTTTCGGTAACCAAGTGGTGTTCCGCCTCATCTCCTCCTCACGAGCTTCTGTATGTCCCAAGAATTATTACTCACGGCCTTGATGTGTTCGCGTTGAGAACAACCGCAAGTTAATTAGGGTTTGCAACATTCGCGGTAGTCACAATTGGGTGTTTTCCGGCGAGCTGTTTGATCATTCGCTACTGTGAGGCAAGTATACTCATCATGCTTTATCAATTACATTTAATTGAAAGTGTTCGGTGAGTTAGGGTTCCGACTCAGGAACCAAATGTGTTGTACTGAAATGCAGTAGATTGCATTGATGGTTTATGTCAATTTGTTGCCCTTGTTGGTTGGTTTTGCCCCTATTCCATTTCATACTTAAATGCAGTTTCGTATGTGCTTGGTTAGTGAAGGATTTCCTGCCTGTAAAGCATTCCGATGATATGTGAGTGATGTGTTTGTGTAAATTTAATTGAACCTAGCTGAATAAATCTGTACTTCTGAATCTTTCCTATCCTAGAATTAACTGAGGAGTTAAAATTTTCAATTGAGGCAACATGTTGAAATGTGCATGTATATCTATTGAGCCAATTATGTTTTCTGAGGTCATATCCTGATTCGGTTTCAGTAACACCAGATGCTTGATGCTTCATTTAATGGCTTCTGAAGAATGTAATGACACCCCTTTGCTAATGGAAATTACATTGCTTTTTTTTTTGCTTTACTGGGCTATTAATTTGATAACTTGTGCAGTTTGTCAAAAACATTTATTAACAAGAAAATGCTTCCTTGAAATGAAATCAATAATTATTGAGTATTATTAACTACAGAGTGAAATGTTCTAACTTATCACAAGGTTTTGCATAAGTATATACTTGGATTATTCTTTTACATGGCTGATGTCTTATACCAAAATTTGATATAATTCTTCTGGATTCTGGATTCTGGCGGTGTCCTCGTCTTTCTTGGCATCCTGGACAGTCTTTGACCCCTCGAGGCCTTTGGAGATTTGGTCCTTGGCAGCCTTAAATGACATCCTTGGTATCTCCTTCGGCTCCGACAAGTTGACTGCTTCGGCCAAGGCCCTTAATTTCCTCTTCACTACAACATTGGATAATCAAACTCTTTGTAAACTTGCCGAGTGTGCCCACTAAGTTGATGCATAGATATGCCGTGATGTACTTCTTGTTTGCTAATATAGTAGACTTTGCAC
>JAKOGI010000341.1:125000-137500 GCA_029747015.1 Carnegiea gigantea | reverse complement strand
TTTGGTCTCAATCAAAGATCAAAAACTTTGGTCTCTAATTGAGACCAGAATTTTTGGTCTCTAATTGAGACCAAACTGGCCCAGACTCCAATGGAGGCTGAGGACCTTTAGTCTCAAAATTCGATCTCAGGTAGCTAGAGACCGATGTGTGCAATTCGGTCTCGAAATTTGAATTGCTACCAAGCTATTGGAGATCGATATTTTTCGGTCTCTGTTCGATCTAAAAAATTAAATGGAGACCGAGTTTTATATTTTTGAGACCAAATTTTTTGGTCTCAAATGGACCGGTTTGTTGTAGTGCGTATCCTGTTACGTATTTATTAAGATTTTATTTAAAAATTAAAATTAAAACAATATATGATCTAAAGTCATCATAATGAATAGCGTTTGTTCAGCTACTTCAATGAAGAAATTTTAAAATTTTTAGACCTAAAATCCGAATCCGTACGTGGTTTGCCAGATTGAAGAATGTTGGGATGTAGCTATGGAGTTTTGGTGCTCCAAGTGTGAACGTGTGCATGATAAAAGGCATAGAATTTGGAGCTTTTACAATGGGTATGAAGAGTTTCTCAAAAAATGGACGGCTATGGAAGTGCTTATATGAAAGACAAAGAGGGAGAAAAATGAAGGGGCATGGTTCTAGCATATATGGGGGATGGGTACTTTGACATGTCTTTCAAAAAAAAAAAAAAAAAAAAAAAAGAAGAGGAAGAAAAGTGAGCTCTTAGCAAGGACACTTCAATTAGCGGAAGCAACGGAGGGCTCAAAAATGATGGATATACGCAATAATTTTAATGCTTCATCATTGTACCTTGAAATGGGTATTAATGGTTGCTTTAGGTAAGATGAAATGGTGAATGATAAGAGGAGGAGGACTTGACGATGTAAGAGGATGGTGGGACGTAGGCGGGTTGTTGTACTGGGTGGTACACCGGAGCAAGTAAAGGGCAACGTTTTTTCCCTTTTTTTGGGACGGTTATGTTGATGAGAGAGAATAATTATGGTTGGAAGGTGAAAAATAAAGTTACAGCTTTTAAACTCGTGTATGCACACGCTGGTTTAAAATTATTATAGTAAAACTAATGACTTCAATATTACATCTACATATATTTTATCATATTACTTTAGAGACTTCATGTATTAATTCTTAAATAATCACGTTTTAAAGCAAAAGATCTTTACATATCGATGATAACAAACTATTAATTGTTACTTTAAATTGCCAACGAGAATTCGATATCAATAATAACCTTAATGCTCACTAAACACATGTCAACACTCTGTTATTCGCACTCACTTTTAAATATAAATACTAGTATTATATCCCTTGCTATGCAAGGATATGAGTTAATTTTGTTATTAAAAAATAATTAAAATATACTAATTTATTAAAATAAGTTAATTTTTTGTGTGATAGAATAGCTATTATGCTATCATAATAGTTCATGGAGGCCTGCATATATTTTTTCTTGCTCTCAATTAGATCACTTAAAATTACATTTTTTTGACATTAAAATTATTTGTTGAATTAGGTTAAATTTTTAACCTGTAATATGCAAGTCATAATCCTATCATTTTTTTTGAGAATATGTTACTATTCTACTAATTATTGCATAAATTATTCATTAAGTGGTCAAGTCTTTTAATATAATGTAACTTTGTGTTAAATTAACGTTACTTTTGTGTGACTATTCAAATACCTATGTAGGTAGTTTTTTTTAATTAAATTTCAACCGCAAAGTAATAACATATATAATAAAATATAATGAATTCTAGTTTTTTTTTTCGGCCTTTGGAAGGTTAGTAAATCCTAGTTAATAACATTAATGTCAATTAATATGAGTCAACTAACATCCACCAATTATAACTTGCCAATTCATTATTTTATGCCACATCAGTATGCCACATGTCATTCATACATGATTTGTATCCAACTTTTAATATATATATATATATATGATATGATAGGTGGACTGTAGAAATTTATTAAGGGCATTTTGGATCTAATATAAAAGCATGTGCAAACAAAAGTTAATGATAGTAGTTGTGATCTAACTTATTTATATGAGATTGTTCCATTACATACGAATAATTAATGAACTTTATGCATCATCGAGGGGCGACATTTATCATTTGCCTATAATTATTCAATCTACCAATAGAACACTATTTTTCCTCTAACGTTAAAAATATTATCTTTTTGGAAAATATGTTATAAAGATCATATGACACACACTATAATAGTTAATTTTATCAAAATTAATTTTGTAAAAGCCAACTTAAAAAAATCAACTAATGTAACTTTATAACTAAGAGAATTACGTGAACTATTTTACATAGTTCGAATGAAGATCACGTATTGCATCATTTGGAGGACAATCTAACCACTGCTATTCAAAGACATTTACAATGTATATTATATCCAATATAATGTCCCCTATTTTACATTCATTAAACATGCAATATATTTATATGTCAACTAATTAAATAAAGATAGTAATATGCTGGGTCATTACTAAAGTTTCCGACAAAAATAAATATGTAGATAATTTTGGCAAAATTAAAAACTCTGAGAGAGGGGAGAGTGATCGTGAGTCCCAAAAAATGGGGCAAGGGTATGACTGAAGGAGAGGTTGTCAGGTGCTAGTCACGTGTGGAGCAGATATTTCAGGGACACTTGCAGCCAAATATCCAATTCCCTTTGACGAGTGTGTGGCTCGTCCAAGCCCCATCGTCCCTTCCCTGTAACATTTCCCATGCAACCACTCATTTTTATTTTATTTAACCTTTTCTTGCAAAAATTTAGTTAAACACGAAATCTGTAACCCCAATAAGTCAAATCCCTTGTGAACAAGCGCATCGTGAATCGTCCTGATGAACAGCATCTCCACCGTCGATTCCAGTGCGGACAACGATGATCATTTAATTTGAGTCTTGACCGCTGGAAAAACTTATTGATTATGAGGAGGCGTACAATCGGCATTGGCCAATGAGATCCGAACACGTACGCCTCCCCATGGATAACTCGTAGGCATGGGAGTACACGGAAAACTAGGGGCCATTATATATTTCGCCAGATATAACAGCATATATTTATGCATGTACCGTGTATAAGAAAGTTGTTGAAGTTCACTAATCCTTTCAATATATTCATCTCAATCACACACAGCCTGGCCTCCACGGGAGAGAGAAGGAGAGAGAAAGAGGAGGAGGAGTCTCTTCTCCAGGTCAAGTGCTATACGCAGGTATGTGTTTGATCATTTTGTGAATATTTTCATACGTTTTTGCAAGGTTTTTTCAGAGACAGACTCTGTCACTTGTTGATTTCATGTGCATACACTATGTAGGTTATTTTCATGTCTGATATCGAGTTTTTCCATTTAGAGTTATAAACATTATATTGCTATTTTCTTCATTCTTTCTTCATAGGTAATACCTGCTCGTTGCACGTACAGTAGTAGGTCTTCTATGTGATACTATCTCATCTATGTTTTCTTTTGATCTTTATTTTGAGATTTCTCAATTAGATTATGTATTATTTCTTCTCTGTTCTAAATGAATTGCCCAGTGGCCCGTCTGATCTTCAGCCTAAACCAAGCATTTACCTGTTCTGGAAAATTTTGAGTGTAAGTATTGAAAATCCTCCAAATATGCATGTAGGATCTACAAAAGAGCAATCCAATAATTCTGTATCACTAATCTTTTACATAAAAGTACTAGTATACGTTTGATACAGTATGTGCCATTAAAGGGGCATGCATGTATAATAATTATTAAATCAGTTTGCAAATTTTAGGGTAATGGTAATTAACTGCTCTTAGATCAGTTGTATTCTGCCCGAGTCTGTTGCCACCTTTCCGCTGCTTCTGGGTTTTACTTTGAACAAGAAAGTTTACGTTTTTGGAAAATTAGAATTTTTTTCATGTCGATCACATAATAACTTGTCCACTTTTCAAAAAGTTCAGATAATTTTTTCTTTAAGGCTCTGTTTAAACTTTAAAAAATTTGGTGAAAAAAAAAATTTGAAAAAGTTACTTTTTTTCTTATATTTGATTTAAAGAAAATTATAAAGAAAAAAATATGGAGGAAAGTTAGGTGAAAAAATTATTAGAAATAAGTAATAAAATTTTCCTCATAAAATTGTAAGGAAAGTTTGAGAAAAATTTTCAACCTCCTCCAACCTCACATTATTTAGATGACATCAACATGAATACATGATTCAAATAGTTTATCAATATTCAAATTTCTTATCCAAATTTTTGTATTTTTTTCTCAATTCAAACAAGAGAAAAAACTCATTTTCTCTCTATTTTTTTTCCTTCATATTTTTTTTATCAACTTTTCTTTCCACTAATTTTTTTAAGAATTAAATAGAGCCTAAATGTTTGGTGGATATAACAAAATGTCTTGTTGAACTTTTTTTTTTTGGAAGTGCAGTAATAGGTACTTAAAAAGTCTTTTGTTAAAATTTGATAAGATCAACCTCTCTATAATTTAATATTGTTGAATTAGACTATTTGTCCGTACTTAGATCGGACCATCAAATATAGGCGCCTATTGAAGAAGAAATCTGAGGTGAATAGTTTGGCGTGCGTTTAGTTGTCATTGGGTGACACAGAAGCAACCATTTTGCATGCATTGCTTTAATCGACTGCAATTTATTTCGTGTCAGCTGCATCAAGCAAATTAAATCACCTTAAAAGCTCCGTATGCGATCCGATTCTCTTTCTTCACTTATTAAATGATAGCCTTGCAATACATTCTATTGTTACTCAAAAAATAATTATTAATTTAAATAGTAAAAAAAGATATATTGGATTATTCAATTTATAAATAGTTGAGCATTTCTTTTTTTATTTCTTTTCCATTTTAATAACGTGTACTCTTCATTCTTTGTGTTCAACATTGTTTTTGTTTATTTAAATTATTTCTTTACTAAATTTATATTTTATACAAATTTTTTTGGGCAAGAGATAGGAACTAATTCATTAACAAATAAGCCACACGACATCTATAAGATGTATTTGACATAAACAAATACAAGTGCTAATGTAAGAACACAATCTCTGTTTCGAGAAAATTACTTTTACGCACATTGATCGCTCGTCTTTTTACAATCACTATTTCATAATATACTGATGTATTGTAATATTTCCTAAAATAGAGCTGCCTTATTACTAATTAATAAGTGGTATTCACTTTAGTATGTAGAATTGATATTGTATTAAAAATCTATACACATCTGGGATAACATTTTTATCCGTTGTGTTATCTTATGTAGTATCCGATGAAACAATTTTACTCTATTCTAATTTTAATTTTATTAAAATAAAAAAGCTGTGAAGATATATTAATTTTAAAAGTAGTAATAAATCCTGTAACAACATAACTATTGTTTTTTAAGCTATTATTGTTTCTTTTCTCTTTCTACTTAAATTATCACTTTAAATTTCTTTTATATTTGTACCATTATTATTCATTTACTATGTTCTCAAAATTCTCTAATGTTTGAGACATTTTTTGGTGGGCAAATTTTAGTAATTAAATAGATCATCCTTTTAATTTAATTATTTTAATAAAAACACACCTAAAGTCTTACTAATCACTATATAAGTTATGTAAAAATTCATATTTTTTAATTTAATGCAGCATTGCATTAATTTAACTTACATGAATAATTATGTAGTCAAGTAATATGTCCTATATGACATTACACACATTATTTTACGTGTTGATCATATATTAATTCTATTAAACTTTATATATATATATATATATATATATATATATATTATATATATATATATGATGTCTCCATCAATCCAACCATAAAATTTGATTTTATTCAACTTTATATATATATATATATATATAATATAATATATATATATGTGTGTGTGTGTGTGTGTGATGTGTCCATCAATCCAACCACAAAATTTGATTTTAATCAACTTTATATATATATATATATATATTTTTATTTATTTATTTATGTGTGTGTATGATGTCTCCATCAATCCAACCACAAAATTTGATTTTATTCAACTTTATATGTGCGTGTGTACATATATATATATATATATATATATATATATATATATATATATAATGTCTCCATCAGTCCAACCCCAAAATTTGACCCAGGAAAATGATCAATACAACCACAACTATCAAGTACACTATAGTAACAGTATGGTTAAATGATGAAGCCTAGGAGGAGCACAGAGTACACAGTTTTAGTATCGTATACTTTTAAGAGCCCCTACAAACGTAGGACACGTGCTCGTATGGGTAAAGCTATTGGTGGACCAAAGGAACAGACGTCTCCCCAGCGCTAAATATGTACCTAGTAAACAAAGGCTCAAAGACAAAAGGGCGGAAAGAAAAAGTTCATGTCCAGGAAGTACTGGTTTGCCAAAAATGTTACGGCGTTTCTGTGATGGGAAGTACCTTTTGCATGACGCTTTGGATATTGATACGTCTAAGAATAGGAGGATTACCTGAACTCAAAAAATCAGTATGTGGGTATGGCTCAACTCATTCCGAACCCGTCTCATGCCCATCCTTAGATACATCCTCCACTAGTTATTGGAAGGACGCAAACCTGAATTGATGATAGCATGTGTTGCTGTTGCATACCAAAACATATTGTAGAACTTTCTTTTGTATTTCTAGTTGTTAATACATGACATTAATAATCTCACCTTCTTTCAAAATGTGTGTACAATCATAACAGATTGTTAATTTCTCACTACTTCGGCTTTTCAGGTTAGGTGGTGCTTTAATAGCAATGGGAGCTGGCGGGAGGAGGAATGTGCTTGACTCTAAACTCGGAAATGCAGAAGAAAATGGAGGAGCTGCTAATACTACCACTCCTACTATTCCTCGAGCTCCGAAATCGAAGCCACCTTTCACACTTGGCCAACTCAAGAATGCCATCCCACCTCATTGTTTTAAACGATCCCTGCTAAGGTCCTTTTCGTATGTCGTCTATGACACCGCCTTAGCCTCGTTGTTCTACTATATTGCCACAAGATACATTTCGTCTCTGCCTTCCCCTTACTCTTATATCGCGTGGCCAGTCTACTGGGCCTTTCAGGGTTGTATCCTTACAGGGGTCTGGGTCATAGCCCATGAGTGTGGCCACCATGCGTTTAGCGACTACCAGTGGGTCGATGACCTTGTGGGCCTGGTGCTCCACTCTTTCCTCCTAGTCCCCTACTTCTCTTGGAAGTACAGCCACCGTCGCCACCACTCCAATACTGGGTCCTTAGATAGGGATGAGGTCTTTGTGCCCAAAACCAAGGCCAAAGTCCCTTGGTACAACACATACTTCAATAACCCACCAGGCCGGTTGGGTTCTCTCTTCGTCACATTGACCCTGGGTTGGCCCCTGTACTTGCTCTTCAATGTATCAGGCCGGCCCTATGACCGCTTTGCATGCCACTATGACCCTTACGGACCCATATTCACAGACCGTGAGAGAGCCCAAATCTACATATCCGATGTGGGTATAGTAGCGATGACTTATTTCCTATGCAAAGTTGCAATGGCTAAAGGGCTAGGTTGGTTAGTGTGCATTTATGGAGTCCCATTATTGATAGTTAATGCGTTCCTTGTGACCATCACATACCTCCAACACACCCACCCGGCGTTGCCACACTACGACTCAGCAGAGTGGGATTGGCTGAGAGGGGCTTTGTCGACAGTGGACCGAGATTATGGGATATTAAACAAGGTTTTCCACAACATAACGGATACCCATGTAGCACATCACTTGTTCTCAACTATGCCGCACTATCATGCAATGGAAGCGACCAAGGCAATCAAGCCAATACTTGGCGAGTACTACCAGTTTGATGGGACGCCATTTTACAAGGCCATATGGAGGGAGGCCAAGGAATGCTTGTATGTTGAGCCCGATGAGGACTCACCGGAGAAGGGTGTCTTCTGGTACCGGAACCGGTTTTGAGAGGTTGGGCTTTCGGATCGCTGGCTGGGCTGTAGTTGGTCCTATGGCATTATGAAGTATATATAAATTGATTCCAATGGCAAGTAAGACGGTGTTTTATTTGTAAGAAGCTAGCTAGCCTAAGTGTGTCGAGTATCAGTACTCACAATATATGAATAAGATAATTTGATGCCAGAATCTCGTGTACTGTGAATTATAATACGCTTTATTGTCGTTTGGAACTTTGGATGCTCATTTTAATTTTAATTTCGAATGTGGAGGCACAAACACTGTTGTGAAATTAAAATTTAAATCCAGATCTTCGCCGGTTAATGCCACTTAGTGAGTGCTAATTGTTGAAACTTGGCATTAATCGAAGGCTTGTTCAACTCGCAAGACTTCAGACTTACGAAGGCTAATCGTTGAACATAGGCATTAATCCAAGGTTTGCTCGACTTGGAAGACTATACTTGTAATAAAGACTGGTTCTAGGACACTTTTGATGCATTAAAACAATAATAATTTCTAGTTTTCCACTGCAGTGAAATGAATGGACCAACGTTTGCAACACAGTATTTTTAATTCAGTTGATGCACACAGGCATTTGGAACTTTAGGCTGCAAAAGTACCGCAATCTCCACATACTAGTTCAAAATTCGGCATACATCTTACAAGATGTTGACATGCAAAATTTGAAAACGCTACACAACATCAATAAAATAGAACTGAAAGCAAATCCTAAATCACATGCAAATGAACCAGAATCCTGGACAAATAACACAAAATAACATTGGAACAAATAACACAAAATAACATTCAAAATATCAGGCAGAAACCCAACGAACCCACAAACTCCCAACCCTATAAGAGTAGGCCCATCACTTCATTTTAGTCCCTTCAGAATCTTGACCCTGGCCGGCATTCCTTGTGTTTATTCGGATCTTGAAACCCCTGTAACCCAGGACACAGGTCAAAAGTTTTCACCATCCAAAAGCCTCCAGGGAGAGGTTAACAGAGCCTTGTAGTACAGATGCAAAAGTACAAGCAAAGGCAACATCCGACTCAAGTGGCTGCTTAGAGAGCCGGGCAATGCTCTTGGCCTCTAACTTCTTCTGCTTAGCATGGAAACTCATGTGCCCTCCTAAGGCATTGCCAGTGCTGAATGACATGTTGCACAGTCTGCATCGGTGTAGATTTCTCCTCTTTTTCCACCACACCTCCTCCCTTCCTTCTTCAGAGGCCTTGTGCTTTGTCCCACTGCTCAAGTAGTCAGCCCCATTAACACAAGCCAGGGCCATCATAGGCTGAGCTAATCCAGCTTTTTGGTGATTCTGCTCAGTAAAATGGTAAGGACGCACAAGAGATATGCCCTCTCCGTTTAACCTGTGCAACACAACATCGTTGTTAAAGGCATTATCAGTCAAGCAATTAGAATGAATATTATTCCCAAGTCGCATAACATCATTTGTTTGACTCCTAATCAAGGAAGACGGTTGAGTGATTTCTGTGCAAGGTTGGCCATCAAAAATGCTGGGAATATGCTTTGCTCTGACATCAATGTTATTTGATACATGAAGAACAGCTTGGTTGCCACGGTATTGGTAATTCGAATAAGCCAAACAATTACTTGGTGGGTACAGATGTGGACAACCAGGGGCCGGTACACTTGGATGAAAAAGAGGCAAGTCAGAATAGCTATGAACTTCGCTTTGTTGATAAAAAGGGAATCCACTTCTAGGACCACCCAATGGCACAGCAGAGTACCATGAAGATGAGTTTTCCGCATAGCCATCAGGGCTAACAGCTTGCAAATCTGAAGCGGAAAGACAAGTACTAAATTGAGAGAAACTGTCAGAGGCATGAACTAACTCCATCTTAGGCTCTAGAGTGAAACTGGGAAGAGGGGTTTGGATATGTTTTGAGGAGATTATCAACTCAGGATCACCACCAACATTGGGATGCAATATGTTTGAACCAGAAAGGAACCTCTTGTTCCCTCTGTTAGCAGCTAAGTCAGGGGACCAATTATCATAGTAGTCCCCAGGTTGCTTTTGATTGAACAAGAAAGACATAGGTACAATTAGCTAGTCTGATGAACAAGGCACCACAGAGTCCAAACTCTTCCTTCCAACTAAACTTTTTTGAGGGGAGGAAAACTGAAGGTGGGGCATAAATACTATCAAATACAAATGCAAGATGTTAATCACGGTACATAAAAGCAAATGTGCACTTATAGAAATGAAAAATAATGAGGCTGCCAAACATGGTTATTTCAAGAGAAAAATTAAGCAATGTAATAATAAAAAGGCCTCCTTGACAGAAAGGAAATTAATTTATCGTGATTAGGTAGGATGTATGTAAGATTGGTTTTATTCACTTCCCTCTTAATGTCTTAGCAGGGAAATTTTCTGGGTATATTTTGAAATGCGTCCTTTTCAAGGAAAAAAAAAAAAAACTATTAAAATTCCATACACCTCAAACAATGTATTTGACTTGAGTAATAATACATAGCAAAAATATAAGTACAACGTAATATAATGCACATGTTTACACATGCAATGCAAACAGCGGCTCAATAACACAGCTAGATATTTTTTTAAAAATGACATTATATTTCTATTATTAACAACATATAATGAGCATATGCAACTGAATCTAATGGTGTACAAAAGACACGTTCCCGGCAACTAAATTCTCTGAATGTGGTAGATTGTTCTCACGACAAGTTGTCTGCATGAACTTTG
The DNA here is from genome assembly GCA_029747015.1 of Carnegiea gigantea. Taxonomy (NCBI): domain Eukaryota; kingdom Viridiplantae; phylum Streptophyta; class Magnoliopsida; order Caryophyllales; family Cactaceae; genus Carnegiea; species Carnegiea gigantea. Next base: position 126,805 of record JAKOGI010000341.1, on the reverse strand, counting down.
TGACATTTATGAATTACATGCATGATTCGAACAGACAATAGTCTAATAGATGCAACAAAATCTAGCTAATCTTGTGTTGCTAAATACATGATCAAAGAAACTCCGAGCATACTAGAAATGCATCGCACTTACAAGAAGTCAATCAACAAGGTCACAACCATGATGTCAGTGGCTCAGTGGGAGTGTCCCTGTTAACTCTGAATTGTGTCAGTTGGAGTTCAGGATGTCATACCGTACTTGACAACATTATCTAGCAATACACTCTTTTTAGCACAACATTACAGACAGTGTAGGTTATGTTTAGTGTGCTATTGGCAATGTTGATTGCTTTGCTTTGCTTTCCCTTAGGAGAGTATAGTTGTCAATCATCTTCATTTAGCAGTGTACTTGTATGCTTAGTAATAACTAGTTGTGTATTCTTTCTAACCTTTATTGTTATTGCATTCCCTGCTTCCTTCAAAATTTTCCTTACAAAAGGCTTCAATCAGAGGGTGAAAAAGAAATTTTCTTCGGAATTTTTTTGAGTGTCTCCCAGCAATCGGCCTCTCAGCTTCCAAGGGTAGCACTCCTACATTCGGACCTCCCCACCCCATCATCAAGCAGGTTCCACGGATTTTTGCAAGCAAAAATTTTTGCAAAGATAAGGTCGTCTATATTTGGATCTGTCTATATTTGGATCTCCCTAGACCTCACAGAAGCGGAACGCAAACTAGGTATTGTTATTGTTATTGTTGTTGTTGTTGTTTGGTTTTGATGTAATAAATGCTTTTAGCACAATATTACTCCACTGCAACTGATTTCGAAAAGGAGCCCTCTTTTACTACGTTACTCTAATTCTCCCGAGCAGGAGAGGCAAACCCCATCAAACATTGTTTGAACATCGGACGTCCTCAGGGGAATTTGTGCAACATATTAAAGGTCATGAGGAGACTGTAAAAAATTACTCCAGAATGTGCATGTTGTTAATTATAAAGGAAAATGGCAAAATCATTGAAGACAAATGCAGTACCTAATTGGTTGCTATAATGCATAGAATTCAGAGGAAGACCTAACATGCTCTCTGCAACCAGAATCAAACTTTACTTTTTTTTTTTTTTTTGGGATAGGGAAAAAAGATCAAACTTTACTTTCTTACCGTGAAAACTGCTCCCGGTGACTGACAATAATGTGAACACTCAATGAAAACATTAAATGTCTTGCCAAGTATGCCGACATTGGGTAGATTTATTAAATTTCACTAAAAAATCTACCTGTAATTTCCTTCCATAAATCACAGGAGGGGTTCAACTTATCCAAAGGCACTTCGAGAAAATCTGCCCGAGGTCCATGTACAGGGTGCCCTGGGTTCATACATCTATAAAGAGGGCCCTGGGACTGGCTCTACCCCACCCTGCTCATAGCATTCAGCAACCTTTTCCCATTCACTCTAATCCGTTCCAAATCAGTCCCGCTCTTTTCATCTTCATGCCCATGGCAGATCACTTATTTCCCAATAGCCTATTCAACCATGGTGCCAACAGCACAACTGGTCCCACCTCACTTCTCTTGGCCTCCTCTAGTATGAATCTAAATCATTCAGAGAAAGCCAATGATCAGGCTGCTCTTGACGTTAACCTCTCCCTTAATTCAGGCTACTCAGCTAATAACCTTGCTCAAAACCAGCCGGTACCTGTGCTAGGTCAATTGGGATTGCATAGAAATGTTGCTCAGGGTAGGATTTGGAGAAAAGGCCTTACAGTAATTTCTGGCACCTGTGACCACAGCACGGCTAATTCCCAATCCATGGGAAAAAACAATGTAAACCT